>CM053787.1:1034051501-1034556501 GCA_028749045.1 Cupressus sempervirens | reverse complement strand
TATATATACATATATACATATGTATGTATATGTATGTATATGTATGTATATGTATGTGTATATATATGTATACATATATGTGTATAGATATACATATATATATATATATAGATACATACATATATATATATATATATATATATATATATATATATGTATGTATGTATGTATGTATGTACACATATACATATGTATGTATACATACGTGTGTGTGTGTGTGTGTGAATTCATTCATTTTACCTCTTTTATTTGTATTTGTGTATGTTGCATATATATAGTATAAATTTTATACTCTATATTATGCATGTCTATAAATGTGTTTATGATATAGGTATCATATATATAATATAGAGTATAGAGTATGTGGGTCTCTTGTTTCTTTCATTTTTATCTTATCACTTTCTCTTCCTTTCTCTTGTCTTCTTTAGTCATTCTTTATGTTTTTCCTTTATTTATTTATTTAATTTTATTTATTTATTTTCCCTAGGTATGTGTGCTTCTTCTTGCCCCCTTTCATCTTCTTCTTATTAATTCTAAGTCTACAACATATTATGTTACATTCTTAGCACTCTCATCCTGATGATGGATCATTGCGTATGATTTGAAACATTGATGCAAAAAAACTCAAACACAATCTTACCTAGAAGCATGGATATAACAACTCCATTGGTTCAAGATGAATCTATAAATATTGAAACTTCAAAGAATTCCCCTATGATTGTGTCATGTCCCGTTTTCAAATAATTAAAAAAGAAAATCTTTGCTAAGGCAGGCAAGCCCAAGAAAGTGAAGTTTCGGAAAAAGGGGGTTAATCTTTGGAAACCGTTGGACTAATAAATGAAAATTATTATTAAAATAAGTTTCATTAACCTCTCTTGGACGTGAGTTACAGTTATGCCCTCTTTTAAGGGGTTTGGAGGCATTTTGGGCTCATTCCAGAACTAGATTTTTGCTCATTCTTTGTTATTCTTCAGAGGCTGCCAAACCTGTGGAGAAGGAGACCCAAGAACGGGAGTTTGCAAGTTTCCAAGGAGACCCAAGAATGGGAGTTTGCAGGTTTCCAGGAAGGCTAAGGACAGGAGTTTGAAGCCATTCCATGTGCATGCTCATACAGAGTTTGCCTTTGTGCTGAACAGTGTAGATTTGTGGGTTTTTGGGTGTGGTTTTTTGCATGAGTTTGGTGTTTTCAGTTGAGCATTTCATATCAGTTTTGGTTGCTGCTGTATTTCAGACTTTAAGCTGTTAAAATAGAGCTGAATATATGTATTGGGACGTGATTAAACTTCTGAGATAGTTTATTAGTGTTTTTGTGGTGTTTCCAGGCATTTTTGTGTTAATTTCGGGAGCCCGATGAGCATAGTTTTTGTCCTACATTTGTGAGCTATTTTGTAAAGGCTATATAGATCTAGAAATGACATTTTATAGGCTGTTATGCTGCTCAAATTTCTGTAAAAATGTCTACTTTCAGATTTATTAATAACAGGTGAAGCTGTGAAGCTTTTTGGCACTATTTTCGACATACTCGATTTGGGGTTTCTTAAGAAATTTGGTGGATCTTTGTGATATCAGTTGTTTGATCTTAAATATCTGATTAAAGGTTGGAAATATCATACAAAATCAGAAAAGGGACATTTCAGATTGAAATTTTGAATTCCTTTTATGTCTCCTTGTTTATTCATGGTCATAACCTAACTAATTGCATTCTAGATCGGAAGCCTCTAGTAACATCATGCCATCTTATGTCACCAAAGCCTTAGACTCACCTATGATGAAGACCTTTGGAAAATTTTATTCCATGAAATCAAAACAAGTATTCTTGATTGGTTAGATCAAAGATGCACAAGTCTCCCTGGCTGAGTTTATTTACAAGAGAGTTAAGTTAACCATCCTAGTAGAAAACATTCCAACTAGTTATGGAATGTTGTTGAGTAGGACATTTTGTAAGGATATAGGGGGAGAAATCAAATTGGATTGGTCTTGAGCTACCATTCCTATTGGTAATAAGAAAGTCATCGTACACCCTAAGACAAAGTCAAAATACACAGTTTTCCTGTCCAAAGACCCTAGGTCCCACATTTTGTATAATGAAACTAAGTTTGCTAGGTGAAAGAGCTGAGGAAGGAATATGGGAGCTCAAATTTGATGGTAGTTGCTCTTCAGTCAGATCTAGAGTTGGGATCATGATGATACCACCCTCAGGAAATATAATTCCTTGTGACTTCAAACTAACATTTAAAAACACAAATAATACTGCCGAGCATAAAGCCCTTCTTTTAGGAATTGAGGAAGCCAAAAGGAGATGAGTGAAACTCCTAAAGGCACATGGAGATGTTGAGATTGTGGTCAAAAAAGTCAAGGATTTTTTCACTGTGAAAAATAGCAAACTAAAGCATTATAGAAATAAAGTTTGGGATGAATTGGAAGGATTGGATGCCTTCTCGATTGAAGTAGTACCTCAAGAATTCAATGCTAGAGATGATTTGTTGGGAGAATCGACATCTTTGATGATCTCACATCCTAACTTTCAAGAAGATTTCTATACCATAGAGTTATTCATCGCCCTAATGTGCCCAACGACTCTAATTCTTGGCAAATATATAATGATGACACATACAAACTCTTTCCTACAAGGAATTGAACAGTTCAGAGACATTTTCATTAAAGGCTCAAGTTTAGAATGCCAAGATTTTTGTCCTAGATCTATAGGTGAACCCAATAATGGAGTCATCCAATTAAGAGGTAATAAAATCCCAAAGGGACTAGTGGTGTTGGAAATTCTTTTTTATAGGAGGGACCATTATGTGGGGAAAGTTGTTACAAGAGGAGGGGATCCCTCATGTGAATGTGAGAAGATAAATGTGGGCGTTGAGGATAACCCCAAATTTGTGAACCTAGGCACCTGTTGTAGTAAGATTGAAAAGGTGAGATTCACTAGGATTTTGAAAGAATTTAGTAATGTGTTCACCATGTCATATGAATATCTGAAAGACTTTAGGCAAGGGCAGTTCAAGTATCAAATCCCACTAAAACCTAGAGCAAAACTATTCAGGCAAAAACTAAGGAATTAAAACCTAAAGGTAGCATATGCAATATTCAAATAAGTGGACAAGATGTTGAAGGCATGTATTATACACCCCATACATGAAAATGTAGTACCAATTCATAAGAAGAGTAGTGAAATTAGAATCTATGTGGATTTCAGGAACTTGAACTAACCAATTTTGAAAGATAACTTTGCATTACCAAATATAGATCACGTCTTGTAGATTATTGTAGGCTTAGAGATGATGTCCATGCTTGATGAATTCTCAGGGTACAATCATATCATGGCTTTGGTAGACCAGCATAAGACAACATTCACTACAACATGGGGCACCTTCGCTTATGCCCAGATGTCAATCAGGCTTATTAGTGCAAGTGCTACTTTATAGAGGGTCATGAACTCATCCTTCACACATCTGCTAGATAAGGTAATTTTTATTTACCTAGATGATATGACTATATTCTCTAGAAGGAGGAAAAACCATTTCCAAGATTTGAAACTAGTCCTCTAGAGGTGCAAGGAACACAAGATATCCTTAAACCCAAAGAAATCTATGTTCTGTATCATTAGAGGAAAGCTTATAGGATACTTGGTGTCAAAAGATGGTTTTAATATTAATCCCAAATGGGTCCATGTCATTCAATAGCTATGCCTTCCTTCCAATTGTAAGGGGGTACACTCTTTCTTTGGTCAAATCAACTTTTTAAGAAGGTTTTTTCCTGGTTTTTTCTAAAACTACTAGAACCATTGTTGATCTTCTTAATGGGAAACACACTTTTAAGTGGAACAATGAATCCATGGAGACTTTTGAAGAAGTGAAGATCAATATTGCTAAAGCACCAATTCTCTCTCACCTATATTATAAGAGAGATTTCATAATCTATCATTACACAAGTGAGCACACTATGTTAGCCATTTTATTGTAGAAGATTGATGAAGGTGAGGAAATAACTGTCTCTTTCATGACCATACCCTTGAATAATCATGAGTTGAGAAATTATCTCACTAAGAAGTAGGCCTTCTTGGTAGTGAAGGCAGTAAAACATTTTTGTTATTACATTTTACACTCCCATTCTATAGTCTATGTCCCTAATGTTGTAGTTAAAAGCATCCTTATTCAACAAGAGGTAGCAATAAATAATAGAGAAAATTGGGTATCTAAAGTGAAAGAGTTTGATCTGGAGATCAAGCTGACTGAAATGGTGAAAGTTCAGGGTTTGTGTAAGTTAATGGATGAAAAGCATGAACACATTGAGGAAAAGGAGTCCTTGACACTAATGGTTGGCTTAAAGAACATTTGATTTTTAGGAATTACTTATTACCTAACTTATGGTGAGTTTCCTAACCACCTCACTGGTAAAGAAAAGAGAACTCTAAGATTGGAGTCTGCTAAGTATGTGATCATTGATGATGTTTCATATCAGAAAGGATTAGATGGTATGTTCCTTCGGTGTGTTGATAGTGATCAACAAAATAAATTATTATAGACATTCTAAAATGAGACTTGCAAAGGGAATTATTTATCCATAGTTATGACCTTTAAGATGCTCATGAATGGGTATTACTAGCCTAGGATGTTCAGAGGTGCATACAAATGGGTGGTTTAGTTTGATAAATGTAAGTTGTTTTATAGTAAACCTTAGTTGACAACACTACCTTTGAGACATGTAGTCATTGAAGAACCATTTAAATAATGGGGTATGGATTTTATAACCCTCCTTTGAGTGTCAGACACACTCATATTTAGAAAATGACAAACTATTTCACCAAATGGATTGAATATGTCCACATGAAGAAGGCTACCTTTGAAATAGAATGTAACTTTCCGAAGGAAAACATTTTGGTTTGGTTCAGGGTACCAACCAAGGTAGTAGCTGATAATGCCAAGAACTTTTTGTCTAACAAATTATAGCTCTTCTATTATGATAATGGCATCCAACTTACACACTCTTCAAACTAATTTTTGTAAGGGAATGGTCAAGCATAATCCACTAATAAAAACCTCATTGCTATCATACAAAAGTTGGTCAGTGGCAACGCTAGAGACTGGCACAAGAAACTTTTTTAAGCTCTCTGGATTGACAGAACATCCCTAAAGAGAGCTATAGGAATGACCCTATTTGAGCTAGTATATGGAGTGGAAGCTCAGTTATCATTTCCCCTTGGACTATATCTAGCTAAGTTTTAGAAACTAATAGAAGATGAGACATTTCAAAGTCATCTTGAGAAAATAATCCTTTATCTTACAAAGATTGAAGAAGAGAACAAGAATATAATAGACCACATCACAAGCCACCAAGCATGAGTCAAGAAGATTTTTGATCGAAGGGCTAGACCAAGGAGGTTCTTGTAGAATGATAAATTACTTCTTTGGGACAAGTGGAGAGAACCCTAAGGAGCCCACATAAAATTTGAGTCACTCTAGAAGGGTGCTTTTGAAATCAGTCAGGTGCTTGGCACAAAATTCCATTGTCCTACAACGCGCAAGATTTTAAGTTTTATTTGTTGTAAGAATTTTTCTTCACCCCTATATATAATGTACTTAGTGTCGCTCATATTATTGTCTCATTATTTTTGAATTTTCCTCCATCTTGTTCTTTGTCTAGTTTAGTTGTCATAAAATCAGAGAGTTTAAGTCACTTTTCAGTCCCTTACAATCCTAATCCCCAGTCAAAGCCAATTGTTAGCCATATTTTGAACTTGGTCCTATTATATTCCTCGAGTTCTTGGGAAGAGTCTTCAGTAAAGAATCTGAACCTTGAACCGTCAACCCATCAGTTCAAAGTTTAAAGATTCAAAACTATTTTATGAACTATCAGGAAACTTTTCTTCAAATATACCTTTATTGAGTCAAACCTTGAACTTGAACCCTGGACCTATTTCAAAGTTCATCATTTCACCATTTTAGGTCTTCACACTTGACAAGAAGAGTTGTGTTTAAAATGGGTTTCAGTGTTATATCAAACTTAAACCTTGAACCATTTAAGTTTAGTTCAAGTTTAGGGTCTATGTGTTAAGAGTCAATTACTTAAGTCTTTCTTTCACATGTTTTCATGAGAGCTTTATCCTAATATTCTATTATGCAATAAACTTGAATCATGAACTGATTTTGGTATGGTTCATAGATTCAAAGTTTATGGGCTTAAGAGTCACCCGCCTATAGATACATCAAAATACAGAGATATCCAATCTTTCCAAAAATGATGAAAATACATGCAATTAATACCAATTGGTGAAGGACACAGTGGTATAAAAGTCCAATTTTTGTAGAAGTTAAAAGCACCCATTAATGAGTACAAGATCCTAACAGATCAGTACTTTCCCTGATCATTTAGAGCGCTTGTCCTCTAGGTATGTTTTACAAGAAAACCCCCTTTTCTTGCAAAATCCAAAATTTCTTGAACTAGCAGATTTGGTGTGTCTTCTTGGAACTGGAGTTGAATGACAAATTGTGTTCACATCAAAAATTTGTGGTGATTATGCCTGCATTCTATGCTTTGTTTCTTTTTGCAATTTTAAAGGGTTGTCTTCTTTCTTTCTGCATCTTGTCTAGTATTATGGGTGTAAACATGTATCCCATGGCCACCTCACATCCCAAATTTTCCAAAGAAAAGAATCCTACCCCTTTAATGATTCATTTTTACCAGAGTCAGGAGATGCAACACTTGTGGATGAGGAAATTGAGAAGGTAGTGAGTAAGTTCAAGAATGTGTGCTTAGACTCCATGGTTGAACATATGTCTAAAAGTGATCTTATCTAGGCCACTGGCTTCCCTAAAGTTATACCCTGTCTTGAGCTGGTATAGAGGTGTATTCAAATTTTTAATGGTGAAGTCCTGGTATATGTGAATCATGTTACCATCATGGGAGCCCTAAGAATTCCACCCAAAGAGGTATATCAAGATTGGACTATTAGCCTATCATATTCCAAATTCACCATAAACTCTAGGGATTATAATAGAGTTATCATTAAAAAGTAGTTGTTGAAACCTGAGAAAGGAGGCTCTCCTTTGCCAAGGCCCCTTACCAGAGAACACATGATACCAGAAGTTAGAGATGTGATAATTCTTCTTAACAAGGTGAAGGGAAATACACACACCTTATTATGGTAAAATTGGATGTACTTCCTCATCTGGGATATGCTTGCAAAATAAAAATATTTTGACTAGGACGAAATCATCGTAGACAGGCTGCATGAAGAGCTTTCTTAGGTCTCTGGGACTTTGGTCTTCTATATGTCATCTTATCTATTATGCATTTTGGCTTGTTTCATATAATGGGAAGGTTTTCCTCATGAAATATGGGTTGATAATACGGCCATTTATGATTTCTACCCCCTGTGGCAGAAAAAGAGAAATTTTGAAGATTTTTGTAGAGTTCAGGATACTTTCCTAGGCAGATTGGTGTTTGAATTGCAAGGCAAAGAAAATAAAAGATTGTTAGAAGAGTCCATGTTATTAATTACAATCTATGGTAGCTATTTTATACAGTTCCCAAAATTCACAATTTGAGAGTTGGAGGTTTCTAAGGGAAGCCTTTAAAGCTACCCAGATATTGTTTAGACAAATATTCTTTAATTGAGGTACGCCACCAAGTTGTTGAAGTTGATAAGAATTGCAAGGTTAGAAAATGGTCAAGGTATTTTTTTCCTATTGAACTAGGTTGTTACCGTTGAAAAAGTATCCATTATTCCTATATCCTCAAAGCAGAACTAAAAACCATGAATTTGCAACCATACTCTTCTCGACCTAATTTTGATAGCAAGAACTTTGCTCATTCTCAATTTGAATTGTTCATTAACCTTATGTAGAGGATTATTGGGCGGACGGTGCAGATGATCTAGAAGTAAGGAAGAGGTTGTGGTCCTAGTTCACAATCTTGTAGATTTTGGAGTTCAAGCTCTCATTAAAAGTCTCAAGAATTGAAGAGGCAAAAATTGAAGAGGACTTGGACCCTATGTTCATAAAACAACTTAAAGTTCTACCTATGCCAAACTTGGATTGGAATAAACCAAAAGAGGACGATCTCCATGTTGGAACCATCTATGTAATCAATAGAACTAAATCTTGGTTGAAGATGAAAAAGAAGGTAAGGCTGAAAGAAATAGAGCATCCCCCATAGATAACCCTAGCTAGTTCTAGTTCAGTGATACCACACCCTAATACTAACAAGGTTTCACCCTGTTCCCCTATGGGTGAAGGGGTTTTGGAACAAGAAGTTGAACCCCATACAAAGGAGCTAGTTCAAGTTCAAACTCATGCACCTAGTGGATCACCTATTCTCAAAGTTAAAAAGGGAAAAAGGGTGAGGAATTTGCAATAATTTTAGACAAAGAGCCCAACAAAGGAGATCCAAATACAGAATCCACTATTGAGATTCTTGTGAAGGTGATGGACCAAATTGATCATAATCAAAAGGTGGATGTTGGATTTAATACTACTAATATAGGTTCTCTAGATGTTGGGACACCTGTATGACCTTAGATATTGCAATTTTAGGGTAATGTTCCACTCCAATTGGTTTGATATTTTAGTCAATAAGAAGAGAAGAATATTGTCGGTCACCCTTCCAATGTAGGATATGGTAGGAAAATACCTTGGGAGGACCCTTAAGAGTAGGAAAGAAAAAGTTGAAGCTATGTTAGGAGTGGATGATAAAATAGGGCATTAGATAACAGATATTTTCAAACCTGTCAGTGACAAAAGTGAGGCTGCGGTTTAGCCACTAGACTTCATGGTAGAAAGAACTAATCTTGGGGTGGCAACTAGAGTTGTAGACATGAAGATATTCAATGCTAGCAATAAGAAGATTGAGCATAGAATTTGGAAGTATTAGAAAGACAAAAAGGAAATAAAGCAAACCATATAGTTGATGGCAGACTATATCCACACCTTCCAATGCCTTGATGCATTAGCCATCCCAAGTAGTGCTTCGGTGATAGATGTCACTTCTCATGCTAATCAAAAAAACATTTATTAGGTTAAGAGGGACAGGTTAGTCACCAAAGTCTTCAATGGTTGGGTGGATACTATATTGACCAATGGGATAAGTTACATCTCTAAATTGGCCAAGACTTAGACGTGGGAATCTAAGATGGCAACAAAGCCAGAATCTGAATTAAATGCATGGGAAAATGAGAAAGTGAAGTGGGATGAATATATCATCTAGATCTTAGGAATCTAGACTTATAGTACCACCAAGTTCTTAATAGATGTGCCCGATGTTGTTGTAGATGCAAATTTCCTATTCATTACAAGAGCTAATCTAGAGTGAAGGAACATGACCATCGATCAAGGCCTAGAAGAGGTTTTAGAGTTGTTGAGGGGAATGGGATGTCTCAAATAGATCCTAGATAATAAAATCAAGTGCATCAATGTCGAGATCATGTAAAATAAAGATAGACCTAACAGGGGAACCTGAGAAGTATTGGCATCTTTTTAGGACATAATTAAGATAATGAAAGTAATTCAAGAGTTGACAATAAATGATTTTTCCATCGTCACTCATGTAGACTCTATGATGATTTTGAGTAGGGATCATTTGGAAGAACATGAGAAGAAGATGGATCATGTTCATAGGGTTGAGAGCATCTCAAAGCTAAGAATGGAGCTAATTGGAGTGCCCCTACAAAAGGAGTTAGTTAGATTAATTGCAACATATAAAAAGTGGAAGGATGCTAGTGGTAGACAACCTGAAAATCAGGAGCAATAGGCCAATTCCATTGTAGAAATTGGGAGTTGATTAGGTAGGATTTAGAGGCTACTTGCCTTAGCATGCTCTCTTTTTAATTAGTTGAAAAAATACTTTGTTTGAAGAAGTTAGTTTCTAACTCTTAACTGGAGTTAGTTTTTAAAAACTAAATCTTGAAGCCCTACGTGACTATATAAGTTGGTTTTTGAGACTCTGATAGGGTTGACACTCTAGATTAGATACTATCATTTTTAGTTATCTAATTTTTGGATCTATGATATTGATATGTTTAATGCATAATATCTGAAATCATGTTGTTTTTATGTATGAGTTTTGGCTGGTAAATCATATGATTTTTATGAAAAATATCTTATTTTTGTATGGAAGTAAATGTATGTGTAGTTAGATTTTTCTTTGCATTGGGTATTGATCTTGAATCCAAATAACATAGTAGTCTTCATTTTGGTCAAGTTTGTTTAAAGTTATTTCCTGATAATATACAATCAGGTGGCTAAAATAAATTGTGAAATTTGAGTTACTTTTCAATCTACACATTCTTTCATCATTGTGAACTCAATGTTTTGCCTTCCACTTTCTGGTAAAAAGTGATTGTTGAAATAATTATTTTACAATAAGATTCATATTGCTATAACTTTGAAGTCAGTGAGTTTTACCTACGAATGTAGAGAGTTCATTACCCAAAGAACTCATTTATTAGTGTTACTATTTTTCTCTTAATTCAAAAATAGAGTCAAGAATTAGTTAGCATTTTAAAAGAGGGAAAATTGTATACTAATAGACATGAAATGGTCTTGGCCGTCACTCACTGCCTCATAGGATTCAATATGTTGAACACCGATTTCTATTGGGATGAGTGGTTTTGAAGTCTCTATATTGAAGGCTTCCATTTTCACTTCTTATTGTGGGAGAATATGATAAACCAATGGATCTATATTAGTCCTCGAGTAGCCTTGAGGCTAGCCTTTTTGTAGAGGTTTGTCTATCCCCCTTAAAAAATCTAAAGCATTATTAGTATCCTCTTGAGAATCAACTTCCTTATTTATAAGATTTGATACTCTACTATCCAATTGTCGATCATTAAAAGTCTATGGGATAGTCGCATGAGTGATTGGTTGGGTTGAAATTGCAACAACTTGAACATCCTCCAGAACTACACATGTCTCTTTGATTGAGGCTAAATCTTGAGTTCTCTTGTTTGTATCTTGAGATCTCTCCTGGTGAGTGTTTTTGGTCATTGTTTGATGTAGATCCACCCTAAGGAGATCTTCATCCACCTTAGAAAGTGAATGCTCGACCCTTTCCTTTGAGGCCTTATTTTGTAGCTTAAGAGAGCATTTGGTAGGGTATGAGAAATCATCCTCACATACCATTAAGGAATCATGTGGAATGCCCCTGCAATAGGTGTTATAATTGCCTAGGGAGGAGGAACGATAGTAGATTTTCTAAGCATCTTGAATAGTAATTTGTTGCACCCATGAGCCCTAATGAGATTGGACTGTAATAATAAAAGGGATTAGCTGCAATGTCTTAAGTATTAGACACATCTAGATTGGCAATTGAACATTTCAAAGGGAATGAGATTATGCTTAACAAATCTACCCATATTATTATCTAGGATCTCAACAATCTCAAAATCTCTATATTCTAAGGGTAAACCAGGAAATGCAATCCAATATGGCATGAAACCACAAGTATTGAGGTATGGTTTGAAGTTAGGAATATAAGCTAGAGTAACAATACTATAACCTAAATAGAACTAACATTTAAATTTATGGATTGAATCTCTAAATGATCCTAAATAGAAAATAACACCTAAAAATTGTGGGTCCATCTCACATAATATTGCCTCTTTCGAACATTTCCAGTTGAGAAGGGCCCAAATCCTGACATCCTCTGGTTTAATAGTGTTTAATGAGATTTTTCACAAAAGAGTTGTCTTCCTAAGGAAGGAGATATGGGGTGAAATCATGCTTTCTAGAAAAGTGACCTCCAGATGACCAAGGTAATGCATATTTACCGCCTATAGAGGACCTGATGACACTGTTGATTGCTTTACTACAAAATCTTCTTTGCATGAGGCTTCTTTGGCTTATCCACAACTCTACCTTTCTTAAGATTACTTGGTAGGAACTTCTTGTTGTATGGATTGAAGGGAGGATGAGTTGATTTATTCTCCTTAGGTTTTGATGTTGATGATCCCAATCGCTTGGCTGCCACCATAGAGCTTTCTCCTTTCTCAAAGGTCAAAGATGTAGGAGAGGCTTCACCAACTACATTTTCTCCATTTACCATTGCCTGTGGGCTGATTTCATGAAGCAGGGTGGTCTTACCAACCAAATGGGGTTCACATATGTCAAATGACGGTTTCTTATGCCCTCTACGATAGCTCCCAATGTGGAATCTCAAGTTTAGGAAAAGGGGTTCAACAAATTGTACTACTACTTTCTTACAAAAAATATTTGCGAACGAATCTACATCTGTTGTCTGGTTACCAGATCTACCATGTTTGTCATTCCAGAGCTTCTCTACAAACCTACAATTTTGAAATTTCTTTCCCACCCATGTCTCAGTCGCTCTTGTCATTCCATATATATAATTGTACAAAATCAAGACCTCTTGACCTTATAGGAGTTCTAATTCTATTTATTATTAATGATTTTATCTATAAGTCATGGAAAAAACTGTTATAAGAAGATTTTAGTTAATAACTATTATTCACAATTTTGTAAGTAATGTTTAAATGTAAATTTTATGGTTCACACATAGATGTTTTTGCCATATTTCATGTTGTCAATTTATGGGCTATTCTTGTTTCTTTTAGCTTATGCTTTGTGAGTTCAAAAATTAATTTATTCTTTTAAGAAATAAAATTACTTCAGTTGGGAGATAAATAATTAAATGTAATAATTATTATTTTAGTTTTTTTTAATATAATCTAAACACTACAAATATTATTAACACTAGAAACTATGGAATCCCCAAAAAAAAACCATCTCCACATTACAAGCAAACTACAAAAGACCAAGAGTCACAACTTTGAATTCAATATTAAATGTGCATATGAAATTTGAACTTAGATGTCAAGATTAGAACTCAATGCTTTGACCAATTAATTTTAACCCCTTGAATCAAATTTATAGAATTAAAATAATGTGAATTATATCTTGGATTTGACATTGATTTGATTATGATTAATATTATATATTATTCAACTCTTACACTAAAAATATGAATTTAGTTTGTGAATTTAAATAAAATGATGAGTACTTTAGTTGACTCACAACAACTTAGTGGAGTGGACCATTTGGAACCCAAATTTTAAATTTGTGTTAAACTAAATAGAGTAATATTCACAAATCAATGAAGTAAATTAAGAGTAGCTTCAATCAAAAGTGGAGGATGGGTAAACTAATAGTTGAGTTTTAACTACAAGAATGAATAGATATGGTATTAAGCTTAGGGTGGGTACTTTTTGATTTGTACATAGGGAGGTATCCCTCATGTATTATTCTTCATAATGTGCTCCTATTAACTTTTATCAAATTTTTTTACTATACACTAATGACCATCTTAAATGGTTATAAAAATAACACCATTCTATATGCAGATTCTCTCAAAAAATGTTAGAAACAAGTGAGAAACATACACAAGAAATTGAGACATAATTTTTCTTTAGAGAAATCTCAAATGAGTGAAAAAATTCAACTCTAGACACCAAAAAATCCCCATTAGATTCTAAAAAGGTTAAATATAAATATTTTAATATTTTATAATTGCTTCAACGAACTCCAACAATACTACAGAGGCTTCACCAAACATGATACCATATTCCCATCATAAACACATTTTTAGAAATTTGGGTTAGAGTTAAACCACCAACCAAATGAGAGTCAAGCTCACACAACTTATAAAAAATGTCATATAACCTCCCTTGCATCTCCCATCCTAAAAAAATGAGAAACTACTTAGAAAAATATAATAGGCAATTACAATAGATATTCATATTGTACAAATGTCAACAAAGTGACAAATCATCATTTGTACTAGCATATAATTGACAATATGTTTCTTCAACCATTTCTTCATTTTAGAGACCATTGAAATAGTCAAGGATTCAACAAAGATCTAAAACATAATTTAGAGTAGAGAGGCTATGCCATGGTGTTTGCACATTTTTCCACTTATGGTGGGTGGAAATTTTGTCAATAGAATGTTATTTAGATCATTGTGAAGTTTGAAACTCTAAAAGATTTTGCACACAATCTTTAATCATATCCAACAATCATCTTAACCCCTTCTCTCTATTTTTATGACTATTTCCTCTCGTGAATCCTCATCAACAATCCATTGAACTCAAATGGCATGACCTCAATGGTCTACTAGACTTTAAATAGAAAGTCCATATTAGTTTACTAGCTTTTATGCAAGATGTATTGGTTTTCTCACTAATCTTTGCATTGAGAAAAAAAGGTCAAAATGAGTCCAAACTAAAATTAAAAAATCAAGGTATACATTTTCACCATTACAATTCATATCTTTGTTTACACAATTTGTTAGGAGTTTCAAACCATTCAAAAAAAAATGACAAGTAGATAGGACAACACAATTAACAATATTGTCAATCTAAAATGATCTTAGAGATGCCAATAAATCAACATTAACAAGTTGTTTGTGTTAAATATTGGACAAGACACTTATCTCGTTATCTATTGTGGTAACCTCTCTTATTGATAAAACCTTCATCTAAAAAAGTCTCTTGAAGTATTGAAATTTTAATTCTATATTGGGCACTAAGTTCTTACTCTCTCTCTCTCTCTCTCTCATCAAACTAACTATTGACCTTCAAGATAAACATATATATTATGAGGTTTTTGGCCTAATTGTCTTGAAGATTTACCAGTAGAAAAATTGGTAGACTTAGTCATCAAAGGTATTGTCATTTGTAGCAACACATACAAAGGAATCAAGACCGGTAGAGAGGAATGACTGACAAAGCACCTAATGTGCGACTCTAATTCACAAGGGTGATCAAATAAGAGAAGATATGTAATCCCAATATAGGTGATGAAAAAGGTGATCCACTTAGAAAAAGTATGCTAAGTGAAGTCCTCATAAGTAGAAGGATGCAAAGAAGAAGGGAAGGTAGACTAACTAGTGAGTTGGATTAGCTAGGTCACCAAGATGAGCATGGAGCAAGGAACATGTTATTGTCTAGTCATGTAGAGGGTAAGAATGCACTCAAAGTTGCATTTAATAGTGATGGGGGCATAGATCAAGTAATACTCAAAAGAATAATTTAAATTCTTTCCAACAATAGATAGTCATCAAAGACACATGGAACCTATGACTCTTATATGGACACACTACGTGTGACAAGAGCAGAGCACTGCTACACTGAGAAGCTGAGCTAGTAGTAGGGTGATCAATTAAATTTTAGCTTCACTAGAACAAGACTTCTAAGTGAAGCAAAATGAAATTATAAAAGAAAATAGAGTTGAAAGAGTAAAGGTTAGATTGTTAAGTGAACGATCAAAGTGCCATAAGAGCCGAACTAAAGTGGATTCTCAAAGTGTGAAGGGGAGAATGATTAGAGAAAGGTCATCTTTGAAGAGTTGTTGTGTTGAGGAGAGGTGAGAAAGCTCAAATAGCACAAGGTATATCATGTGCATAAGCAAGAACATCCAAGCACATAAGTGATCAAAGTCTAGAGTTGTAGAGCCAAGAGAAGGCATAACTTAATTCCTAATTTGTCAAGAGAGTTGAACAAGGAATTATTGCAAGCTACGTGTACTAGCTAAATTATTAAATCATTTCTTGTTGTTTACTAATCCTTACAAAAACAAATCCCAATGAGGGTGAACCCTAACATGTTCTTTGTATACAATCCCCTAACAGTGACACATAAACTTATGTTCCAAAGTACTTTAACTAGGCTTCTCCTAATAGGGCAAGACTTCAACAAGTCTTATCAAAATCCCCTAATAGGTTGGCACCTAATAGTGTAGTTGTAATCTTCTAATAGGGATAAGCTCTTGACGGGGCACACTTCAGAAAAGTGAAATTTTTGTGAGGATAAACTCACAAACAGTGGTTTTTACCTTAGTTGGGTTTCCACAAGATAAAAACAATGTTATGCGTTGCTAATTTTATGCTCTATGTTTTTGCTTAAATCTGACCGATTAAGTTATAGGTAGCACTGACCCGTAGATAAGTGTGAAGTGTGATCTAGAGTAAAAAGTTGAAATTAATGAGTATATTGATTCACCCCCCTCGCTCTCTTTGTATACTGACCAGTGGTAGGACCAATAATTGGTACTAGATTCTAGGTCCTTAAGAGACAAGAGTTTAATGATTCAAGGAAAAGATCAAGATGTTTAAAAGAGATGCACAAAAAATTTATAGGGAAAACTATAGCTCATGGTGTAGGAAGATGTGTTTACATTTGAAGACTCTTGGAGAAGCTTGCTAGACCCATATGGAGGTTAAATATGTTGAACTAGTTGGACAACTCAGCGCAAACCTTTAGGGAGACTTGGAACAAAAAATATATAATCGTTTCCACATAACCCATGATAAATCTAAAACAAATATGCAATTGAAATCCACATGCAAGATAATAGACAACATACCCAAAAAAATGTGACACAAGATATACCTTGGGAAACCCTCATTGAGGGAAAAGACCCAGCCTCCAAAAGCATTCATCTTCATGTATTATTAAGCAAAAATACCATTGCAATACGACCATGGAAGCCTTCAAAAAACCATAGCCACTACCAAGCAATCCATGTGAATAAGCATGAATCCACACATCCCATGCCATGCTTCCAACCTTCACAAATGCTCCCTTAGCTAACCTGTCAAGCCCTGTCCTGTTCGAATCTTTCCCTTTTTGCCTTCTATCTTGCCACTACAACTACCCTTGTGACTGCTTATATAGTAGAAAGTCTCACAAAACCACCAAGTGGTATTACATAAACCATGTGCTACCTAATGCATTGACCCCACATTTAATATTGGAAATCTAATTCTTTTCCCCAATATTAAATAATTACATGAAATATTATTACAATGTTACAATACAACTCATCATGTATATCCCATGAGAATCTTTACATGTTGCACGTCCATCTAGGTGCTCCTAGGTGCAATATTACATAATAAAATAAAATAATACAATATAAAAATATTATGCAATGTGTGCAACACATATTATCTCAACAAAACCAATTGAAGTAGAAGGAGATATAGACGACCATAATGGATGGTCTAGTTTACACCCTCTCCTACTTAGAGTATAGAAATGTGGAGGAATTGGAGAGATCATACGAGATATGGGAGAAGTTGAAAGTCATCAATGGTGGTGATAAGCATGTCATGAGGGCTAAAACTGAAAGCCAAAGAGGAAATCTTTATGACATGAGGATGCAAGAAGGTGAATATATTGATGCATATGGCAAGAGAGTAAAAAGATGTCATGCTAGCTATTAAAGCATGTGAAAGACTAATACAAGAAGATGAGTGTCTGAGCAAGGTGTTGAGAGCCTTGCTACCCAACTATGCCATAAGAGTGTCATCCATTCAAGAGTTGAGAACATAGACAAGATGAAGGTATCAATTGATGCCTTAATAGGCAAGTTCATTGCACTTAAACTTAACAACTTCGACAACAGTCAACCACCCAAGGTTGAAACTGCATTCAAAGCCTATGTTGCATCAATTGTAACACTAAGAGAAAGGGGAGAGGTAAGCACATCTAGACACGTGAGAGAACTGGAGAGCCTGTATGCTAAGGAAGTCAAACAAGAAGAGTTGGAGGCTTTGTTTGCACAAAGAATGGTCATAGGAAAAGGGAAGTAAAAGGGTAAGCTTCTTTTCAAATTCTTTAACTGTAAAAGCTAGGACATTATGCTGCTAGATGTCCAAAGACTACCAGGAAAGAGACCAATGACTAGAGAGAGAACACCAATTGGAAAGGAACCAACAAAAGATGGTCTAGCTCCAAAGGAAAGGATAATAAGTGATGCTACATTGTTGAAGAAGGTGTGACTGATGAAGAGTCAACTAGCGATATGTTATGATTAAACCATGCACAGAAATAACAATTACATGAAAATATAACCAATAACTGAAAATAATAGATCATAGAAAAGAACACAAGACACCGAGATTTAACGTGGTTCACCCAATCCCTGGGCTACATCCACCAAAAAATAAGTCTGATATTATTATGATCCAGTGATTACAACTGTTAAAACAATCCCTAACCCTAAGCTCTTTTATACAAATATTTTTACTGCTTTAGGGTTATAATTAATAATTACATGTCGGCCCAAAATCCCAATAAAATAGGGCCCAATTTTTTTAAAAAAATTTATGAAGTATGTATAGTACTTTCCTGATCAGTCACCATAATCTAACAATCTCCCACTTGGAGACTGATCCTGTAGCTATGTCGCTACTCCATAGGCTCCCACTGGATCAAACCACCCTGGACTCTGTTGTTCTTTTATTCATGTTCAGTCTAGAAGACCAACCGAAGCTGAAGAGGAGTTCAGCTTCTCCCTTGTTACTACCTTTGTCAACATATCTGTTGGATTATCATTTGTATATATCTTCTCCAACTTTAACTGTCCATCCTCCAAAACTGACCGAATGAAATGGTACCACAATTGTATGTGTTTGGTCTTTGAATGCAAAGCTGAATTCTTTGCAAGATGAATGGCACTTTGACTATCTGTAAACAAATAATTATCCTTCTAAGGGTGTCCCAATTCTTCCAAGAAGAACTAAAGCCATATCATCTCCTTGGTTGCCTTTGTAGCAACTACATACTCTGCCTCTGTAGTGGATAAAGCATTAGCCTTTTGTAACCTAGAAACCCATCTCACGACTGCCCCACCAATAGTAAAGACATAACCTGTAGTACTCTGCCTGGTATCAATATCCCCTACACCAAATCTAAGTCAACATAGCCCTGTAAATCAATAGTAGAGCCCCCAAAGTGTAAACACTTATTGGATGTTCCTCTCAAATATCTAAGAATCCATTTGATTGCATTCCAATGCTCAATTCCTGGATGACTCATATACCTGCTAATGACTCCTACAACATGTGCAATATCTGGCCTAGTACATACCATAGCATACATCAAGCTTCCTACAACTGAAGCATAGGGTAACTTGGACATCTTATCCTCTTCTTCTTGTGTCTTGGGACACATCTCCTTAGTCAACTTCAAATGACCAGGTAAAGGTATGTTGATAGCTTTAGCATTCTCCATAGAGAAACATTGCAACACCTTCTCCACATAATTAGCCTAAGATAGCGCCAATGTTCTGTTCTTCCTATCTCTTCAAATCTTCATATCAAGGATTTGTTTTTCTGCCCCCAAATCCTTCATAGCAAATGCATGTGCTGACTGGCATTTCATCCCCTTAATATGATCCATGTTAGACCTAGCTACAACCATAGCATCAACATATAAACATAAAATAATGTAGCTGTCATCATCCAACCTCTTAAAATAAACACAATGATCTCAATGACACCTATTGTAGCCATCCTCATGCATAAACCTGTCAAATTTCAGATACCATTGTCGAGGTGCCTGTTTCAAGCCATATAAACTTTTCTTCAATTTGCACACTGAGTTCTCCTTACCTTTGACCTCAAATCCCCATGGCTGAGCCATATATATCTCTTCATCCAAATCACCATGAAGAAAGGTTGTTGTAACATCAAGTTGCTCTAAATGCAAATCTTCAGTAGCCACAATACTTAAAACAGTACGGATAGAAGTTATTTTAACAACATGAGAAAATATCTCATCAAAATCAATGCCTTTTTTCTGTGCAAATCCTTTTACAACTAACCTGACTTTAAATCTTTTCTTACCTCCTTCCTCTTCTTTCAACCTGTAAACCCACTTATTCTGTAAAGCTCTTTTACTTGCAGGCAACTTGCATAAATCTCATGTCTTATTCTTTAGCAAAGAGTCCATTTCGTCTTTCATTGCAGACTTCTAATGAATCTTAGTATCCACCTGCATAGCTTCATCATAACATTCAGGTTCACCAACATTAGTAAGTAAAATTGAATACGAAGAGAGAGAGAATATTTTTGGAGGTCTAATTTGTCTTGTTGACCATCTAATATTCACTGTTGTGTGTGGTATTTGTTGTTGCGGTTGTTGCACATCATGAGGAATGGCTAGAACATCAACTTTTGGAGTATCATCCAGCACTACATAATCATCTTCTTTCTTCTCATGTTGCTATAACAGATCTTTGTACAAAACTTTCTCATTGAATATGACATCCCTGCTTCTTACAATTTTATGATTTTCAAAATCCCAAAGCCTATAACCAAATTCATCAATGCCATATCCAACAAATACACATTTCTTTGACTTAGCTTCTAGATTGGTTCTATTTTCATAATCTATATGAGCAAAAGCTTCACAACCAAAGGTCTTGAGAAAAGAATAACTCACCTTCTTACCAGTCCATGCTTCCTCTGGAATACCACAACCCAAAGGAGTAGAGGGACCTTTATTAATCAAATATACAACAATATTGATAGCCTCTGCCCACATGTACAAGGGCAACCCAACATGCAACCTCATGCTCCTTGAGTGCTCCATTATAGTCTTGTTGATGCATTCAGCCACTCCATTTTCCTGTGGAGTCCTTGGAAAAGTTTTTTGTCTACGAATACCATTAGTGGAGCAATAATCTTCAAATTCATGACTACAATACTCACCACCATTATTAGATCTGAGACATTTTAATTTCTTACCAGTCTCATTTTCAACCAAGCATTTCCATTTCTTAAAAGTTTGAAATACATCAGATTTCTATCTAAGGAAATAAACCCATACTTTTCTAGTTGCATCATCAATAAATGTAACATAATAATGAGAGCCTCCAAGGGAAGATACCTGAGCCGGTCCCCATACATCAGTATGCACAAGCTCTAATTTCTACTTTTTGTTTTCCTTCCCAATCTTTACAAAACTCACTCTCTTTTGTTTTCCATACACACAACTTTCACAGAAATCCATATTAGCACATTTTAGACCTGGTAAAACTTTCTTTGAATGAAGTACTTTCATACCTTTTCTCACTCATGTGCCCAAGTCTATTGTGCCATAGCGTTGTATTAGAATCTACAACAACTATTTGTTCTCCTCGCTCAACTGCATCAATTGTTCCTAAACATTCATTTTTGTTTGAAACAATTAAAGTAGAAGGAACAATATGACCTGTATAAAGATATAAGGTGCCTACTTTCACACCTTTTGCTACTATAAGGGAACCTTTTGAAACCTTCCAATTTTTATCATTACAAGTGACTAAACAACCCTCATCATCGAGTTGTCTTATTGAAATTAAATTCTTACTCAGCCTTGGAACATGTCTTACCTCATGTAGTAGCCAATGATTCCCATTCTGCAACTTAATCTTAACTTTTCCCTTTCCAAGAATCTAATTGGGTTCATTATCCCCAAAATAAACAAGTCCAAAATCCCCTTGGACATAATCAATGAAATAACCTCTATGAGGTGTAGCATGAAATGAAGCACCAGAATCTACAACCCAAGAATCATCAAGACTTTCTAAAGACATAAGAAAAGCATCCTCTTTGGATTTTTTACTTACCACATTTGCCTCCTTGTCTCCATCTAGTTTATCTCCTTCATTTTTCTTTCAATTCCAACAATCTTTCTTTTTATGCCTTGGTTTCCCACAATACCAGCAATCATTTGGTCCTCTCGATTGAGACCTCCTCCCCTTTGACTTTCCTCTTGATTTCCCACGATTTTCAAAATTACTTCCTCTCTCAGTTGTTCTGCCTCGACTTTGTGCGTTCAAAGCACTTCTAGATGTAGATCCACCTGAGGATTTCCTATGAGTTTCCTCACTCAAAATAACATAGATCACATCATCATATTTTAGGGTACTAGATCTAGGAACATAATTACTCACAATCATTACCAAGCCATTCCAACTTTTAGGCAAAGAACACAAAATCAAGAGAGCCCTAATTTCCTCCTCAAAATTGATAACCACAGAAGATAACTGACTAGTAATAGTATTAAACTCATTTAAATGATCTACAACAAATCCACCTTCTGCCATTTTCATATTAAATAAATGCTTCATGAGAAATACCTTGTTTGAAGCGGACAATTTTTCATATAGTTTTGCTAGGGTTTGCATCAATTCTTTTGTCATCTTCACTTTTGTAATATTAAATGCCACTGATGGTGTCAAGCATAATCAAATGCTTCCAAGTGCCTTTCTGTCTAAAAGATCCCATTCATCATTTGACATAGATCCCTGATTCTTGGCTTTGGCCTTCCAATGACTTCCATAAATCCTTCTGATAAAGATAGTCTTTCATTTGCATCTTCCATAATTGGAAGTTCTAACCATTAAACCTGTCAACCCTCAGCTTACCCTCGTCTGCCATCGCTCCCACTTGACCGTGAGACTCCCACTCAACCATGAGACTTTCCTGTAGAGGATAACTGAAAAATAACCTCACTCTAATACCACTTGTTAGGATTAAACCATGGACAGAAATAACAATTACATGCAAATATAATAAATAACTGAAAATAATAGATCACATAGAAAAGAACACAAGACACCAATATTTAATAGGGTTCACCCAATTCCTGGGCTACATCCACCAAACAACAAGTTCGATATTATTACGATCCAATGATTACAACTATTAAAACAATCCCTAACCCTAAGCTCTTTTATACAAGTATTTTTACCACTTTAGGGTTATAATTAATAATTACATGTCGACCTAAATTTTCAATAAAATAGGGCCCAATTTTTTAAAAAAAATTATGAAGTATGTATAGTACTTTCCTGATCAGTCACCACAATCTAACACAATAATGATGAGGATGAAGTATCACTTGTTTCCATAAGAGAAGAAAGGGTAGAGAGATCCCTAATAACTAGTATTATTATCCACAAGAACTTGATAATAGATAGTGGTTACTCACACCATATGTCAAGTGACAAGAGCAAGTTCCACAAGGTTGAGGTCTATGATGGAGGAATGGTGAAGTTCAACAACAACTAGCCATACATGGTGATATGTAAGGGTATTGTAGCCCTAAATGAATCCACTACTTGTGAAGATGTGTATCTAGTGGAAGGATTAAAATATAACCTATTTACTGTAGCTCAACTAATGGACAACAGTCATAAGTTTGAGTTTAACAAAGGGTCTCGTAGAATATTTGACAAGACATGCAAGCTACTAACTATAGGAGAGCAAAATAGAGGTAACCTATTTTACCTCGATATTTATGGTAATACTTGTATGGAAGCTAGAAATGATAATAGCTGGTTATGGCATAGGTGGTTGTGTCACGTAAATTTTGAAAGAATTGTCAAAGTAAGAACAAAGAATTGTGTAAAGGGTTTATCACCTATTACTAAACCTGACAATGTTATCTGTAAAGATTTTCAACTAGGAAACTTGGCAAGTTCAAGTTTCTCTAGCAAGTCGCTTATTTCATAACATGTACTAGATCTAGTTCATACTGACTCATGTGATCCCATGAGGACAAAGAGTGTATCTGGTGATAGATACTTTATGTTGTTTATTAATGATTTTTCTAGAATGACGTGGACTATTTATTTGAAATAATAGTCAAAATTCATTCACATGTCCAAAGTTTAGAAAGAAAAGGAGGAAAATAGAGTCCGATGGAGCACTTAAATGCTTGAGATCAGACTATGGAGGTGAGTTCAACTCACAAGAATTTGAAAGCTACTATGAGGAGCATGGGATCAGAAGGAAAATGTCAACTCTAGGACACCCTAGTAGAATGGTGTTGGAGAGAGGAGAAAGAGAACTATCAAGACCATTCTAGATGATTGATGATCCAAAATAATGTTGCGCAAATCTACTGGATATAGGTTGTAAACACAATTGTGTACACCTTGAATCTGTTACAAGTAAAGAAGGGGACAAAGAAGACTCCCTATGAACTATGGTTTGGTTACACACCATCCATCAATTGCTTCAAGGTATTCAGAAGAAAAATCTATATCAAGAGGGATGGATACCAAGGAAAGTTTAAACCTAAAAGTAATGAGGGTATCTTTCTAGGATACCCTACAAAGAGTAGAGCATTCTAGTGTCTATATCTCTAGATAAGCAAAATTGTGGAATCTACCAATGTAAAGGTGGATGAATTGTCAGAGAAGAATGAGGAAGACAACAAGAAGTAACCAGAAGATTACAAGCAATTTGATTACATCCCACTAAGTAATGCAGAAGAGAGAGTACTACTAGATGTAGAACTTGTACAAGAAGTTATATTGACTCCAACAAAAGTAGATTGACTTGAAGAGAAGAGGGTAGAGGCACCCAAAGGAGAACCAATGGTAGCAAAGTATGTAAGAAGATGTCATTCAGAAGGCCAGATCATTGGTGACAAGGATGTAGGAGTAATAACTAGAAGAAAAGTGATGGAGATAGTGTGTCCACTCTCACACATAGAGCCTGAAGCTATAAAAGAGGCTCTAAAAGATGAATAATGGAGAAAGGCCATGGAGGAAGAAATTGATCAAATAGTGAAGAATGATACATGGACCTTGGTCATCCGACTAGATGACAAGAACGCCATTGGTACAAAATGTGTTTCCAAAATAAGATGAACAAAGATGGAGAAATGATCAGAAATAAGGCTAGACTTGTTTGTAAAGGCTATGCACAAGACGATGACATAGACTATGGAGAAACCTTTGCACTAGTAGCCAAATTGGAAGGAGTCAAGACATTCCTAGCATTTTCAGCACACAAGTGTAGACACCTAAATTTGATTACACTATTTTAGTAATCCTATTTAGTTATCTAAAAAGGGCATTATTAATTAAATTTCTATTTAATTAATCCTTTGTCATCCCCTAGTTGATTAATTTAATTAATCATCTATAGTCCTAATTGATAAATCAAATAATCTATTATTTATCAATTAAATCCTATTCTTCTATCTAATTCCAAAAATCCCCATTTATTAAATAAATCTATCTGATAAATGAAATCCTCAAATTCAAAAACCCCTAACCTATCTCTAATCCTCCATTTAGCCTAATCCACCCCATCCACCCATACTAACCTAGCTTAGCCACTAACTCACCCACCCTCATTAATGCCATCCACTTGCACATCTCTAACATCCCTAATCTAATCCTAAACCCAAGCCTAATCCACCCCCTAATGTTGTCACATTCCTTAAACAAGTTTAAGACTTTCCTAATCCAAACCAAAGTCTCCCCTCAAAAAAACCCAACCACTAAGTCATGAGTGCTCTTACAAAACATAAAGACTCTTACAAGCCCACTCATGACTCTTACACCCATCTTCCACACTCTTCCCTCTTCCACACTCATTCCTCTTACATCCCTCTTACATACTCAACCCCACTCATCATGACTTTAACCAACCCTTTACCCTACCCTCTCACACTCATCCTCCTTGTGACAAGTGTCACCTTCCCATTGGTGCTAAACAAGCACAATCCATGTGCTCCCCTTTGAGTGCATCTTAGCCCTCCTTAAGCCTTCATCCATCCTTGCATCTAAGCCCTCCATCCCTCTACCCCTTAGCCTATAAATTGAATCCCATCCCAAGCCATTTCATCAACAATCTTTGAGCTAAAGTTACCATGCTATTTTGAGAACCAAAGCCATCAACCATACCCTTATAATGCCAAATTGAGAGCTCACAAAGCTACCAATTTGCCATTACCCATCTCCATTGAAGCAGCTTTTGAGCATCTTGAGCATACATCCACAACAAAAGGACACATCTACAGAATCAAGAAAGCATGGAGTGCTTTTTCTTGTGAGGTTTGCACTTCTTGTTTTCTTCCTTTGTCTAAGCATATATGTGAATTTAGTTTTTGGTTTGTGAATGTTTACTTCATTTGTTAATGTTCTTTGCATACTGATTCTGGTTCTACAACAAGAACTTAAAGGTACATTAGATGGACGTAAAGTCTAGATTCTTGAATGGAGTTTCGGAAGAGGAAGTTTTTGTTGAGCAACTTGAAGAATTTGAAAATGAACAAGGAAACAATCAAGTATGTAGATTGAGAAAATCCCTGTATGGACTGAAAAAGGCACCAAGAGCATGGTATGAGGGACTACACTCATACTTGATAAAGATTGGGTTCGTAAGAACCAGTGATAACTACAATCTATGCATGAAGCAAGAAACATAAATAAGCTTGATGATTGCATGGATATTTGTGGATGATATCATCTTTGGAGGAGATGATAAGTGTTACTTTCATTGAAGTTATAAAGGAGTTTGAAATGTCCATACAAAGAAATCAAGTTCTTTATTGGACTTCAAGTGTCCTAGTTAACCAGTTATAGGCTATGTGTACTCCAATGGTAACTAGTTGCAAACTATCAAAGGAAAATGAAAGCCATGAAGTAAATAAGACAATTTATTGGGCCAACCCAAATGAATCACATATGATATTTGTAAAGAGGATATTTAGGTATCTAAAGGGTACTGAAGAGTATGACCTATGGTATCCTTGAAAAGGTAACTTTGAGCTATGACTACTGAGGAACATAGATGATAGAAAGAGCACAACTGGAGGAGCACTCTTTCTTGGAGGAAGACTAGTTGTTTCGACCAACAAGAAGTAGAACTGCCTATCATAGTCAACAACTAAAGAAGTATATGTTTCTACAACAATGAATTGCACTCAGGTTACTTGGATCAAACAAGTGCTTGAAGGAATTCAAGAGAAGATGGAGGAACTAGTAGTTATCATTTGTGACAACACAAGTGCAATCAATATATCTAAAAATCCATTTATGCACTCAAAGACAAGGCACATATCCATCAAGTACCATTTTCTGAGGGAATAAGTGCAATAAAAAGAGGCCAAGTTGGAATATGTACCAACCAAGGAGCAATTGGATGATATCTTTATAAAGCCTCTTCAAAAGGATACTTTTGAGTATCTAAGAGAAAGGTTAGGGGTCTTGCCCCTATCCAGGCTGAACTAAACTTAGACAGGAAAGCATCAATCCATGATCAAGAAACAAAAAAGTCTAAAGGCAGATTAATGAGAGCAAGAGACTACTCCATAGGGGGAGCAACTGAGAGACCATAACATATGTTCACCTTTGGCATTGCTATCAAAGGGGGAGAAGTTAAGAGGAGAAGAAGAAAAATATCAAAGGGGGAGCACAGGCATTACTGAAGCTAAAAAGAAACATGCAAAGAACACAAGGCATAAAGATGAGAAGAGCAGAAGAACGGTCAAAACATGAAGATGCACCATCTTAGGGGAAGATGTTGAACAAAGGAAATCAAGGCATCACAACAGAGAGTGCCAAAATGACTAAGTTTTGCCATCAATGCCAAAGGGGGAGATTGTTGGCCTAAGTTTCTTGAAGACTGACTAGTAGAATTAGTCATCAAAGGTGTTGTCATTGATGGCAACACATACAAAGGAATCAAGACTGGTAGAGAGGCATGACTGACAAAGCACCTAATGCATGACTCTAATGTATAAGGGTGATTAGAGAAGAGAAGATGTGTAAGCTTAGTAGAGGTGATGAAAAAGGTGATCCACTTAGATGAAGTATGCTAAGTGAAGTCCGTGTAAGTAGAAGGACACAAAGCATAATGGAAAGAAAACATACCAATGAGTTGGATTGGCCAGGTTAGCAAGATGAGCATGGAGCAAGGAACCTGTGACTGCCTAGTCATGTAGAGGGTAAGAGTGCACTCAATGTCACATTTAATGGTTATGGGGGAATATATCGAGGAACAATCAAAATATTTCAAATTTGAATTCTTTCCAACAATATCTAGTCATCAAAGACACACGACACCTATGACTCCTGTATGAACACACTACATTTGACAAGAGCGATGTAGTGGTGCAATGAGAAGTAGAGCTAGTAGTAGGGTGAGAATTTAAATTTGAATTCTTTCCACCAATATCTAGTCATCAAATACACACGACACTTATGACTCCTATATGAACACACTACATCTGACAAGGGCAATACACCGGTGCAATGAGGAGCAAAGCTAGTAGTAGGGCAATAATTCAAATTTTGAATTCACAGATCAATACTTCAAGAAAAAAAAGTGGAAAGTATAAAAACAAACAAAGTTGAAAGAGTAAAGGTTAGATTGCCAATCAAATAGCTAGAGTACTAGAAGAGTCGAGATAAAGTGGACCCTTAAAGTGTGAAGGAGAGTGATTAGAGAAAGGTCATTTTTGAAGAGTTATCATGCTGAGGAGAGGTGGACAAGCCCAAACAACACAAAGTATATCATGTGCATAAGAAAGGAGAGCCAAGCACACAAGTGATCAAAGTCTAGAGTTGCAGAGCCAAGGGGAGGTAGAGATTAGTTCCAAACTTTTCAAGTGAGATGAAGAAGGATCTATTTCTAACTAAGTGTAGTAGCTAAATTATTAGATCATTTCCTATTGTTTATTAATCTTTATAACAACAAATCCCATCAAGGGTGGACCCTAACATGTTCTTTATATAAAATCCCCTAATAGGATGACACATTAATTTGTGTTCCGAAGTCCTTTAACCAAGCTGCTCCTAACAAAGCAGGACTTTAACAAGTCTTATCAAAATCCTCTAACAGGGGAACACCTAGCAATGTTGTTGTAATCTTTTAATAGGGATAAGCTCTTGACTGGGCACACTTCAGAAGAGAAGAAGCTTTGTGAGGATCAACTCACACACTGTGGTTTTTACCCGAGTCGAGTTTCCACAAGATAATACTATGTTATGTGTTATTATTTTCATGTTCTATGTTTTTGCAAATCTGTCTGGTTAAGTTATAGCTAGCACTGACCCATAGATAAGTGTGAAGTGTGATCTAGAGTAAAAAGTTGAAATCAATGAGCATACCAATTCACCTCCCTCTTAGTATATTGAACTATAGTAGGACCAATAGAGGTAGCCACAAATGACATTAATTATAACATCCATACACATTATTCATAATCACTATAATTTAGAGACTTAAAATTACGAGTTTGAATTCTTTAAAGGATTGAGATAAGATAGATTCTAAAGTTATAACCTCCCCAATTTTGTTCATAAGATTATCAACATTAATGAAAGTTCAAGATGAGATCCTCTAATTTATAACTTCCACAACTTTATTGCCAAGTTTGTCAATTGTAATGAAATTTTGAGATGAAATTTTCTATTTGATAACCTCCCTACCTTTATTTATAATTTTGTCAACTCAAATGATTTTTTTAAATTAACATCAATGAGATTATAATCTATAAGACTATAAGATACATTAACTACTTCAACTATAAAATGCACCAATTACGTCAACCATTCAAATATTGATTGAATACATAACATCCTTTTTTGATGATATTGTCTTACCATTAAAATAAAAAGACTAACATATCAATAAAAAAGTAATAATGTGGAGGAATACAAATCAACCCCTAAAAGTCTCATACAAGCCTAGCCTAAAATGAGAAACCACAATCAACTTGGGCATAGGCGAGAAAAAAAACCCCTAGGTGACTAATGTAGTACCAACTAAAGGAGGAGGTTTTGGATCATCCTTCATTCCCCAACCATTAGTGGGGTTAGAAATAGGGTTTGGAGTAGATCACTCATCAACAATATATCATTCCTCTTCCTTGTCCTCCAAGTATGGGGAGATTGCCAAGGAAACTTAGGATAACCATTTAGAGGAGGGCCAACCAAAATCTTTTCTTGAACTGCGACAATCTAAAGTAGCAGGAGGAGCACTACCAACAGAGGGCCACCTAGATGCAAAACTACTAGGTGGTGGTGATGTCAACCACCAATGGATATTATCCCAACGTTTGTTTGAACAACATCAAGGAACCTGTAAATGCGGTGTGTGAGCGTATAGAAGAAGAGTCGCTATCACATTGACGACTATAGGATGGTGAACAAACATTAGAAATAGAACCATTGAGAGGCACCCTTGGCGACCATATAAGGGGCATTACCCTAATGCTATAAAAGCCCTTGCAAGTGGGCCACCTCAAGAGTCACTATATCAACCTGTAATTGAACCTGTAACATTGCATTATCGCAAATACATGCTTTAACAAAAAGAAAGACATGAGTATGAATACTGACATGTGTAAATATAGCCTCATTCTTGTCCTTCCAAATAGAAAACAAGACTTCCATCCTGAAAGTATGCTAGAGCTAGAATAAATGAGAAGGAAATCTAGGAAAATCTCCCAAAATAATCATATGCCAAGAGAAAAATTATTATTGAAATGGACTAAAGAAATCATGAATCTACACCTAGTAATGTTGAACCCTTCTACAAAACTAGAATATATGGAGGAAAGATTCAGGCTAGCCACAAAAAGGACAACAAGAGTCTGGTAATCCCAAATGGTGGAGATGGGAGCCTAAAGGCAAGCCTTGGAAAAAAAAATACACTAGACAAAACGAGTCACTTTAGGTTTTGTAATAGCAGGTCCCAAATAATATCAAACCTTGCTCTCCAACCTGAATGTGCGTAATGTAGATGCCAACATTGGTTTAAGACATTGACCATAGGAAAATCGGGTGAGAGCCATTAATATCCCATATGAGGCTTATACATGCAAAAAGATGTTTGTGGGTTCCATCACCAATCTTTCCACCAAGGCTTGATTGGAGAAATACCAATTTTGTGCAATAATTCCACAAACAAAACTGAAATCACTAGATCAAAAGTCTAACAATCTTGGCATACTAGTCAAAATTGTACTCGCAAGCCCTCCCAAGTGCGTAAACTCATTATTAGTCTAGAAAAAGGTCTTGATGGGTCTAAATGCCTCGCTTATGAAACCAAAGAGCATGGATACTCAAGAGATAGGCCAAAGGAAGGTCTATAATCCAGATTTATGGAGACTACCACAAATTACATTGGTTAAAAGAAAGGCCATCATGAAATCCAATACCATCCCATCGAAGCCATGGTTTGGCTGCTTACCAAGTGGGTACGCTCAGGAGCAAAAGGGTTTGAAAACCAATCGCCTTCCAAGCTCGACAAAGTGAGAACTCAATAAAATACTATGACAAAGAAGAATTTTCGAAGCCTCATTTTGTAATATAGATCTAATAACCCATTTAACACACACTAAACTAAAAATTCTTTTTAATTGATATTCTCAATTACCTCTACCATACGTAGATCTTAATGTTTCCTTTTATTTTAGCTGAGATGTTTTTATAACAAACGTTCAAAGATAAAATGCTCTCGCTCTCAATTTGAATGAACCTAAAATCCACGGCCGACTAACAATTAAACCTAAACCCTAAAATCCATGGCGGAACAAACCTCATCTATTCGATTTGTCCTTACCGTTACTTAGGCGGTGTGCAAGCCAGCTGCCCTTCCACCCTGTAATTCTCTTGAAAACTACTATTTTATTCCTCTATATATCATATATCATAAGCTAATACGCAGTCATCATTTTCTTGTGACATTTAACTATTACTATTTGTGCTTATACAAGCCACTTCTTTGTTGTTACCTACAGTGTAGTCTTACGACTCTTACCCCTTGCGTCCAGAACCGAACTTTTTCTTCCTCTAACTGAACCGTTTTCACCCCTTCTGTTCATATTGTCCTAATAGCCAGGCTCATATGTTTTCTGATGCTCAGAGAGCACATAATCATCTTCTCATTTCTATCATTGCAATCATCATATGAAGAAGACGCTCATGGTGTTGTGCTTCTGGTAAAATATCATCTCTAGTAGGATATGACCCTTCTTGTGGGTATAATTGTCACAATTATATCATATGATGTTTCTGTAATGTTTACTTTGTAGTACTGGCACCGTCAGATTCCTTTGGCAGAGAGAGCGGCTGCTTTTAAGTATGCACCATACAATAGTTTAGTATTTCGTGGGAGTTTCCCCATCATTTTACATGCTGGATGTTCCCTTGGCTTCTTGTGCCTGAGAGTGATTGAAAACATGGGTCTGCTTCAACTTGAAAGCAGTTTTCTTCCTTGGTGGGAATATTAGGAGGAATAACAAATCCGTGGACGGGTCTGTAAGCTGTAGCCGCAGTGAAACTGAGTTTCTTGCTTCTTGTTTTTTTTGGCTGCGACGACTAGTACAACTGTAGCAGCAGTTGGGTAGTTCTGTAGCTGGTTCAGTAGGACTACTAGTCCTTGGTTCTTTTTTCATCTGCAAGTATGGCAGGTGGAGGAGGAGGAGGAGCTGGAGGAGGAGGAGGAGGAGGAGGTGGAGGAGGTGGAGGTGGAGGTGGAGGTGGAGGTGGAGGAGCAGGAGGAGGGGGAGCCCCAAAAGTTGATGAATTACAGCCTCACCCAGCAAAGGATCAGCTCCCCGGAGTAGATTACTGCATAACAAGTCCCCCTCCATGGCGTATGAGCTTCTTTTCCATTTCCTAACACCTCGCTAATGCATTTTCGTCTACATTCCTTTCAACTGCTTGCTTCAAATCTGTTTTAATTTTTATTTCTTGTTTGGAAATCGATTCGTATGGGTATCTCTCTCTTGTAAACTCTCTCAGTTTGTTTTCCAACAGTGATCTGTATGCGGGTGTTGCTTTGGAACCGTTTTCATTGTGTTCTACCATTTGTGTGCTGCAGAGCGACACTTTTCCAGATAACTCACCTCAGGGCCAAACACATTTAGTACCCCAAAACAGTTACAAAGAATCCATTTTAACGGTCCGCTTTTCAAGCTCTCGCTAGTGCGTTTCTGTATAACTCATTATGTTTGCCTATTATTTATGCCCACCAATTGCAACTCTAGACGTTTCTAAGTGCTAATCTTTGGACTGACGGTTCCAAATGTCTTATGTCAGGAACCCATATGCTTATACTGCTGCTGAATATTGCATGTTACGTTTTGTGTATGATCCAATCCGTTTACCTATGATTTGAGGGCATATTTCAGTCTGTATTATTTGTGAACCTTCCCGTCAATAAAACAAATGTAAAGCTTGGGCTGAAAGTGTCTGGAACATATTTTTAACCCATATGCTTATACTGCTGCTGAATATTGCATGTTCCGTTTTCTGTATGATCCAATCTGTTTACCTATGATTTTAGTGCATATTTCAGTCTGTATTATTTTTGATCCTTCCCGTCACTAAAACAAATGTAAAGCTTGGGCTGAAAGTGTCTGGAACATATTTTTAACTCTCCGTCCCACAAAATGGTTCAAACGCGCTCTTTCTACTATCCAATGTTCCATGTGTATTTGTTCCTCTGAAAACGCACATATTAATATTTATCAGCAATTAAACTGTACGATTTGCTCAAAAACTTGTTCAAATGCATCCTGTCTATGATGAATTTGAATATCTTGGTCATATGAGGGTTAATGGCTCTGTTGGTAACCCAGAAATAAGACTGTTTTCAAGACATTTACTACTGATTCATATATAATCAATTAGGCCATTTTACTATAAAACCGTCTCCACATCCTCTTCTGGAATTCTTTGGACAGCTGATATGAATATCTTGCTCTGAAACTGTTTCAGGGCAATTGTTTATATATATATCCCGTATCTGGATCTCAATTTTTTTTGAAGTGTACTTTGTCTATGATGGTATGACCTATGTGTACATCGTGTTGCTCTGATTTTTCTTTTCTTTTCTGGAATCTCTCTTATTGTAATTTCGTTATTAGTCAACCAGAGCAAGCCATTATCCTAGATGTTTAGATTCAATTTGGCAACTAATTCGTGCTTTATTTCAAATTTTCATATAACGCCAAAGCTTCACCACAGGTTACCTGTCTGGTTGAGTTTTCCGGTTAAGAGGTTGCTCAAGACTAAATAAAGAGCTTCATTTATTTGCTTATAGATTGGACATGGTATGGAGCTAATTATTGTCTTGGCTTCTGCAGCGGAAGCTATCCTGCTTGGTTTTCAGCACTATCTGGTTATGTTGGGCACCACTGTAATCATCCCCTCATTCTTTGTTCCTCAGATGGGTGGCTCAAATGTAAGTTGAAAATGCTACACTCTTCGGCAGTCTCAAAAAACTCCGATAATAGTCCATTATGGAGCTTCCTATGCTTCATATTTCTTAAAAAAATTTGAGGGTTTTGCTACGAATGGAATCCTAATTTCTGTTAATTAAGTGGAAGGTACGTTTGATAGCTTCAATGAGGTGTTTATAGCTCTCAATTAAATAAATTAAATATCCATGCAGGATGACAAAGCCAGAGTTATCCAGACGTTACTGTTCGTAGCAGGTCTTAACACCCTTTTACAATCGTACTTTGGGACTAGGCTTCCTGCTGTTATAGGAGGATCCTATGCTTTCGTTCTTCCAACTGTTTCCATTGTTGGTTCTAGCAAATTTCAAAAAATAACGGACCCACATGATGTACGTAAGGAAATTTGTACATTGAGTATTCTTCAAACTTGATTTGGAAACATATATGGTTTATTACTCTTTGCTAACCCGTGAATCCTTGTTTGCAGAGATTTTTGCATTCAATGCGAGGAGTGCAGGCTGCACTCATTGTTGCATCCAGTTTACAAATCATTGTTGGATTCAGTGGTCTCTGGGCTATTGTTGCTAGGTCTGTTTAGTTTCTGCATCTTATCTGATCCATAGGCTACAAAATTGTTTTAGATTTCATCACTTTACAGTCTCTAAGGCTTGACATTACTGTGTTGATGGTCTTGCTTTTGCCAGGTTTCTGAGTCCACTTTCTGCAGTTCCTCTAATAACTCTTGTGGGGCTTGGCCTCTATGAACTCGGGTTCCCTGGGGTATGTATATGAGACCCATTTCCCTAGACCCCGCTTGCATAATCAAATGTCTAATTATCCTGGATTAATGACATCTTGCTTATAATAGTTCTTCTTGAATGAGTACTTTTTGAACAGAATGTTAATTTGTTTCAGTGACTCTTAATTCATACAATCCTTAATTCAGGATCATTGATGGGATATTGTTGTGAACACCCAAATCCTGGAGAGGTGTGGTGCATCTTAATATGACTTCATCACTCGGATATTAATCTAAGTTGGTGTTTGTGCACACCTTTCAAGTTTACAATTTAAATTCGAGGCAGTAGACCTATTGGTAAATAATTTTCATGCAATAAAACTGGGGGAGCAAGAAATGGATGCTCTCTTTGGCTTTTATCGATACTAATTAAGCTTGAATTCAGAGAGCATCTCATTGAAATGTTTTATTAGTAGAATATTTAGAGAACTTTAAGCCAATTAATTATTGGGCTATTGAACTTGTAAATTTCCTTATTCACACCAGTTGGGATTTTTCACTAGATGAACTGGATCTATGGTTTTCAAGGTTTTGAATCTTGTCTTTGTTTAAATTTCTCATTCAAAATACAAACTTGGGTTGACCTATATGTAGCACATCAGTTTTTTCGGATTTCCTTATTATTAAGAGCTTTCTTTGGAAGTTATGGTTTTACAAAGTGTTTTATACATTTGTAATTGTAGGGCATGAATGCTTAACTTTTTTTAAAAAAAATTCGGTACAATCATGTTGAATTGCATAATTTTATTTAACACTTCCATATGTTGAAGTCAGATTAAGTCTCCTGTTCATTTTATAATGTTATTTGCAGGTGGCTAAATGCATAGAGATAGGACTTCCACAGCTTATCGCATTGGTCTTTTTTTCACAGGTAAAAGCATCAGAATTTTGAATGAGACTATTAAATATGTCATCAATTTTTAATTTTGAACTAGTAGCTTCTGGTTTAGATTGTGTATGAGTTTTTAGCATCAATGTTTTGGATCACACTCTGATCCATCATCAGCGTCCTTATGATGGCTCACAGAGGTGTGATGTTAAAAACTCAATACACAAGCGAAACCAGAAGCTACTACTAATTCAAAAGATTAAATATACGATTTTAAAATTTGGAAAATGAGCATTTATTTTGGTTGTGTTCCTGAAAACATTCTTATCTCTTCAGAAGATTGGGTCTTTAGGTTCAAATTTAAAGATTTATAGTTCTGATTTTATGCTTCTAGTATTGATAGTATACATGGTGTTTTAACATTGTACTTGCGTCTACAGATAATGTTTTGCAGTTGGAAAAAAGTATTGTATTTGCTTGAGGTATAATAGGCACAGTAACTGATTGAATCCCTTTTCTGTAATTTCAGTATGCACGACATATCAAGCCTGGAAAGAAACCTATTTTTGAGCGCTTTGCTGTCATCATTGCTGTCGCAATTGTTTGGCTTTATGCTTATTTTCTCACAGTAGGTGGAGCATACAAGCATAGCCCTCAAAAAACCCAACTTCATTGCAAGACAGACAGTTCTGGATTGGTTACACATGCCCCATGGTATAGACTCCTTACAGATTTCTCATGTTCAATCACATTTTTGAAAACAGTTTTCACTCATTGTTGTTATTCTGCAGGATAAGGATTCCCTATCCATTCCAATGGGGAGCGCCCATATTTGATGCAGGACAAGCATTTGCAATGATGGCTGCTACTTTTGTCTCACTCGTTGAGGTTAGCTTGTCAAATTCCAAATTCCAGTCTTCATTTTTAATTGTTTTTGTAGTTGCTGACTTCTTTGTTAATTATCCATATGCTGCAAAGTGTATTGATTGTTGTGCTTTGAATTGGCAGTCTAGTGGTGCATTTTATGCTGTGTCAAGGTATGCAAGTGCCACAGCTCCTCCTCCATCTATCTTAAGCCGAGGTATAGGTTGGCAGGTGAGGAGTGGACTTTTTCTTCTTTACCTCTCTTGTTCCTCTTTTCCTTGTGTCTGGACATTAGCATTATTAGAGGAAGGTTAGGGAGGAGATCTAATAGGTATTTTTGCAGGGAATTGGAATCTTGTTGGATGGGATGTTTGGAACTGTAAATGGGTCCACTGTATCAGTGTAAGAAGCCTGGTATTTTCAGCTGCTCCTTGGCACTCATGAAAAGGACTACTTCAGAACTTTAAATTGTGTGTTTTCTGCATGCAGTGAGAATGCTGGTCTTTTGGCAGTGACACGAGTTGGAAGTCGCAGGGTGATACAGATAGCAGCAGGATTTATGATATTCTTCTCTATTCTTGGTGATTATCATCTTCACCTGGGCTCTCAATTCTCCATAGTATTTGGATATTATATGTTTAAACCTGATAATTTACAGAGCTGATTTTGCGTTTTTGTCATTCTAGGCAAATTTGGAGCAATCTTTGCCTCCATTCCAATATCTATTGTTGCTGCTTTATATTGCCTTTTCTTTGCTTATGTTGGTATGTATGAGCAACACATATTTCCATTATGCTGCAATCTCGGTCAAGTTTCAACTAGTTACTCAATTTCACTGTCTTAGTTTTTGCAATTTATGAGAAAGCCTTGGATAAGCTTATGATTAGTTTGCACAAATTAATACTTGTAGTTAGAAAAGCGGTAACTCCATGTTGTTTTCTGAGTTTGTGTGATTTTGATGAGCAGCTGCTGGAGGGCTTAGCTTTCTCCAATATTGCAATCTAAATAGTTTCAGGACAATTTTTATCCTGGGTTTCTCTTTGTTTTTGGGCTTATCTGTACCTCAGTATTTCAATGAGTTCACAGTTGCTTCTGGGCATGGTCCAGTGCACACTGGATCCCGATGGGTAGGATTTCTATTCCTCTTTTCCAGGAGCTAGAGAAATTTGATATCACATTTATTTTGGTGACATTAAGTTGAACTATTATTAGATTTGGGAACTAAATTGTTTTTCTAACTGGATTGTCTTGCAGTTCAACGACATTCTCAATGTGATTTTCTCATCACCAGCAACAGTTGCTGGATTTGTAGCATTAGTACTGGATAGCACTTTGCATGTAAAGGATAATTCAACAAGGAAAGACCGGGGTTGGCATTGGTGGGAGAAGTCACGTAAATTCAAAACTGACCCTAGAAGTGAAGAATTTTATGCTCTTCCTTTCAGACTAAATAAGTTTTTCCCATCTGTCTGAAGAATCAGCTCTATTATGTTAAGGTTGGGAATACCTCTGTTATGGGCAGGCAGGCAAAGAATAATTTTGTATTCATTGGATATAATCTCATAGTAAGAAAGCCTCAGCTGTTAATATTTTACTACTTTTCCTCATATAGGGCAAAGTTTTGAGAACTGCCTTAAATAAGTCTATGCCCTGGTCAACAATCATTTAGATCTTTTTGATGGCATGTGCTTCATACACAGCAAAACAGAATTGTGAATAGATAGAATGCTTTACAGAGTATTTTTAGATATCATCTTGATTCAAAACTGTCAAGATGCACATGTTGTGCACAGCTAGCATAATTATAAAGCTGCAACAGTAAATCTTTAATTGTTCATGCTTTTGATAGAATTGAACCAATGAACATTTATTTTGGAACCCTCCTGAAAGAGGGATCAATTCAGTTTTCCAAATCTCTCCTTTTCTTAGACAAGGGAGTGCAGTAAAAACTATTGTATTTTTTACTAGAAAGTAAAAACTGTGACAATAACTTATTATTAATATTTACCCGCTTTTCGTTCAAAATAATAATCTCTGCAATATTCTTGGCTGTTGGAATGGTACTGAACATTTTAAAGATCGGGTAAATGATAAATTTACTTGTAGTTTTTTCTCCTAGAATCCATTCATGGAAAGAGTAATTGTTTTTAGCTTACAAACTAGGGGAGCTGGCTTGTCCTATCATCAATAACAATATGTTTTGAATATATTACTGTTGAAGGTCCTAAAGTTGTGGTGCTTGCTTGTGAGTTTATCATTAATGAATGCATGTTACAACTATTCTGGTGGTGCAAAGGTAATTTTAAAAAATTTCTATGATAAATTATTAAATTAATGATCTGCAACAACCGAGCGACATGTAATAGCCTCTACTAGCCTAGGTTTGCTTTCTCCCAAAGAATGCATAAAGAAGTTTTGTAAGCTCTATTAGACTGGATTTAATCTCTCTTCCAAAGAAGTCAGTCATATAGTAGCCACTTTTTATGCTTTGTGCTAAATAGAGGAAGAAATTATAGTCCTTTCTAGGTATCAACGTCTACCCGAAGTGGCTACAGTGCTTTAGTAAACTAAAACCAGATCTCTTGCACAGAACGCAGGCCTACGGCTGCTCTATAATTGCAAGCAATTGTGGTGGGAAACATATAGTCTTGTCTTGAATCTAGGTGTCTTCCATTTCTAATATTTTTGTTTTGTTTTCAAGTTTTCATCACAGAAGAAATGCGTTCCTCCTGCGCAACTAAAACATGCACTATGGGCATTTGACCAAATGGTAAAAGCTAATTTGTCTCCGTATCCCCTACTCTTCATCCGCACGCCGTTACTTCTTTCTTGTTGGTTGAAAGTTACAGTAATTCACATAAACATCATAATTTAAGTGCCTTTTACCAAGTGTATTTTATTATCCAATCTATATGACCCAGCACTGTACACATGCTAATCATTCTCGTCAACTGATTGGCGACAAGCAGGGTGTAAATATGATGTCTATAGAGCCATATTTGTACCATAAAATGTGTCTTGAATATTCCAAGAAGACTGTCTCATATGGAAGGGGCCATTTAGAGTAGAGTCTCAATTTCTATAGCAAAATTCTGACAGACATATAGTAGGTCTTGATTTTGTAAGATAACTTTGAATGAATAATTGCCATGAGTTTTTTTTATGAATAGTGAATAGTTTCTGGCTGAGGCCATGTTTTTTCTGGCTTCGGCCGTGTGAACTCATTCGCGGGGTGATCTTGTATCCTCGGGCTTTTTTTTTGTGAATTGTAATTTTAATAAATTTTATTAATTGAAAAGAACTATTCATCAAAAAATAATTGCCATGCAAAAACTCTGCTTGGCAGTTTAGGTTGTCGGTAATTCAGGCCCGCCCTACTAAATAATCTACAGGTGAACTCCCTATTAAATGGGGAACTCCAAATGAAAAAGTAATCTAACAAGAATCGAAGTGTATTTAAACTGCAAACCTGGTGTACGTTGCTAAATTAATCAGAGGGATATTATGAACACTCATTCCTGCATGTGCTCAGCCGATTTTTGATGGTCTTAGCCTTCAAACTTCGCATGTGGCCATGTTCTCCACTTCAATTATGAATTAATTAATTTATTGGACGTCTACAAACTTCTAAAATAGCAACTAAATAAATCTCTGCATTTTTTAAAAACGGATTAGAAGGTATAGTTGACGTGATTTCATGAATTTACTATATTTTAACCTTGATCGAGAGTTGAATCCACGATCTCCTGCACGTGGGAGACCACAAGCCTGAAAGCAGCTCTAAAGTTGGACGGGGACCCTTGTAGCCTCCTGCCAAGCATCCAGTACGTTTGGGTATTCCTCGATAATAGACTGGGACCCTTAAAAAGGTTCGGGGCCTGAAGCTAAAGAAAAAATCTTACATCTTGTAGATCATTTGGTACCTACCTATTGGTTAGGAAAGCCTGGCTGTGGGTTTCAATTTTTCATAAACTTTTACTAATTTGTAGGACAATTTTGCTCAACGGTAAAGATTATGTGAGTATTTGGCACCAGCTGAGTGTACACTCTATCTGATGAGACCTATGAAACAGGGGCACTATTGCAGAAGAAAGATACTCTTTAAGCAACAATTCAATAGCTGCAAGACTCTGTAACTTGTGCACTCCATGCTAAGTTAAGCTTTTTGGCATATTGGGAAGACAGAGATTTGGTTTAGATGAGGTTTAATTTAAGATCTACAGAAGATGGTACCCAGAATAGATGATTTCAGAGGAGAAAATAGATCGTAGATCTTTTAATGAGGAACTTGTGTGTATATATATATTTGGATTAAGAAGACGAAAATATTACAAAGAAAAGGAGTTGAACAAGGTCAAAAAAGTTACAGTAGGTAGAAGCCAGCAGAATATCAAGAAAGAGATCTGAACAATTAACAAATGAATTGTTTCAGCAGGGAAAAACATAATGACCCCATAAAACAGGTGAAGAACAAACGATCAAAACACCCGATGGAATGCCAAAACAGCACTCCCATTGCTGGTCAATTTGTAGTTTACATTTAATCAACTGTGCAAGCGTATCAGCTGCTTTTTATATAGTTGTGTTTTTACATTGAACCAAGCGAACCAAAAATTACATCATAGAAATGGTACGCACTGTGCTTTTGTTGCACGATGTTTAGGACTCAGCAGTCCATCATCAAGGAGAACGTAATATAAGTTTGTCAAATATAGATTTACAACATTATCAGATCAGATTTCCACAATTCATTTGAGATGTGTGGTATATTTCTGGATTTGATTGTGTAATATATTTCTACATTCGACTCTCTTAGTTTTTTTAAACATCTATGTTTCCGTATAGACCAGTGATCCATGATCCATCATTCATCATTAAGATAAAAGAATGCAAGAATAAAAATATAATAATCAGTTATATAATATTTCTGTAATTGGGAAGAAAATCTCATATGATATTTTGTTGAAATGATATTATGATATTTTGACCGTGTAAGAATTTTTTCACCTTAAAGATTACAAAAATTTGTACATGAATCTGAACGTCAAATCCTGGAAACCCTAATATTCTGTAAAGTCTGTGGGAATTTTGAGATGAAGGTACTTTTGCAACAACTAGGGGATATTGTGTGCAGTGTTTCAGTTAGTGGGGTGTTCTTTAGTTGGTGGGGAGGGCCCCCTGTGTGCTCAATCATGATTAATGTGATTGCTTTTGAGCGTACGAGTATCGACATTTATACATACAGATATAATGTAGCTAGCACTAGATGATGTCGAGTGATAATGACGGGATATTGATGGGGCCTTGCGAGTGGATGCTCATATGATATCATTGAATTTGTGAATTGTAGGAAGGGCATTATTGGGGAGTTTGTACGTTGCCCATTACTAGATTCCTTGTTTTTTTGTTGGCTTAGACTTCAACTCTGTGATTACTCCCTTTTTGGCCATGTGAGCTCCTTTTGTCTCGCATGCCTTGCCCCACCATGTACTTGCAATTTAATAATTGTAAAGTAGGATGGAGTTTAATCACCTTTTATTTTTTATTCTTTGTGAGGTATTTAGCTGCCTTTAATGATGTTAAGGCCACAAAAGTATATATCAAGATTTCGATTATCTTATATAATTGCTACGGTGAAAACTATATATTTATTTGTTGATATTAGTTGGTATTTTTGATAGACCTAACTCAGTATCAATTTTCCAAGGCAACGTTGGATTCAAGTTGGATTTCTGATGTTTGAATTTCAGAAGGAACTTCAAATTCAAGTTGGGTTTCTAAGTTTGGCTAAACTTTGTAGTCATTATGTTTGCCATTGAAACATAAATATAAAAATATCTAAAAAAGGAGAAACTTTTATTTTGTAAAATATGTATGGGCAGCCATAAGACTCTACCAATAAGATAATAAACAATAAACTAAACTAAACAACTAGACATAAAGAACTAGACCAACTCAAAAGCAACTAGTCAAAAGATTGTTAAGATATATCAATATCTATTATGAATTCAATTATAACTTGATGACTACAATGGTGAACTACCATCAAGACATTATAGAACCAAATGTAACAACTATAATATGAACTTGAACAAACTTTGTAGCCATTGAGAGAGCTTGTAGTTTAACATCATCCAAATGACTCATACACTTAATATGGTCCTTAAACAAGACATAAATTTGAGAAAAGGTATTTAGAGTAAGACCTTTAAATTTTTACCTACAAGTGATTTGATTGATTTGGAAACACTACTTGTAGTTTAACATCATCTAAATGACTTATGTACTTAATATGTTCCTTAAACAAGACATAAATTTGAGAAAAGGTATTTAGAGAAGACCTTAACATTTCTACCTACAAGTGATTTGATTGATTTGGAAACATTGGGAAACACTTTCTTTATCATATATATTAAGTAAAATAATTTGTTTAAAAAAATCCATGGCAACATTATCATGAAGACTAGACCCAATATACCTTTTCTCTAGTTCAAGAAGTGACAAAAATTAACATGAACATGATTGTAAATAACATTCCATTTTCTTTTGTAGATCAAATTGTGGAACAAATGTTTTGAACTCCCATTGTGTTGACAAAAGGGACACTCCATAGATTGGACTACATATTTTAGTCTTGTCCCCTACTGATAACCTATAGTGTAGGAATTTTCATATTAAACATTTGAGCATTAACTTTTGTTCTAGACTTCAATATTTGTTCACTTAACTTCCTCCACTTCCTTTCATGGAGCCTACATCACTTTCCTCCTTCAACTCCCATCTCACATCTTGATGATAAATTGTGGAGTGTGATCCAAAATGTCAATGTAAAAAGACACACAATTGAGTCTAATAGTGTTTTTAGTCTTTCTTCCTCATTTGAATCTAATGACCTTTTATGTATCTCTAAAGAACTTTTGCAATCCTATTATCCTCCTACTATTATATCATTATCTTATATCTTGCATCAATTAATCACACTCCATTATTCCAATGCCATCTTGTGCATATGCTAAATAGATGAGAGAATATCATTTCAATACAAGAATACAAGATTCGTGAAAGATACAAGAATAATGGATTCAACCATTTCATGAATGTGATGGTTCAACTTTGCTTATTTCATGTTTTGCATTTCATGAAGACCTCTATTGATATATTGTTGAGTTAGTTTGTAGATCTTAGGCTCATGATTGGCTTGAATAGGTTTACAAATAGCTTTTCAATTCTTCACATCATCACTTAAAAATGCTTGGTAGGATTCATATTCCTATCACATCTATGTTAGTTTGTAGATCTTAGGCTCATGGCTGGCTTGAATAGGTTTACAAATAACTTTTCAATTCTCAACATCATCACTTAGGCATGCTTGGTAGGATTCATATCCCTATTACATCTTTTTTTGTCTTTTCTAAACTTGTATTGGTATCTTGTTCAAACTTTTCAAGGTTGACCTTGTTATAGTATTGAGCAAAATGAGAGAGCTTCAAGAAGTGGTGATTTAGTATGCTTGTTTTGGTATAGTTATCATTGATGTTGTATAAGATGAAGTAGTTGTCATTGATGTTGTATAAGATGAAGTATGAAGTAGTGATCAATGGTAGACCACCACTTCACACATATAGTAGAAGGGGCCTTAAAATATAACCCCTTTTGGAAAGTAAGCTCTGATTAGCACAACCCAAGTAGCATAAGATGTGCTAATTCAAGATTTAGTTGCATAATGATGTATGATTTTAGGGTCCTTTTGTCTAATGAAACAACCTAAGGATACAAATGTGATATACATGCAAGTAAAGTAAAGCAAATGCTCTAAGTAATATCAAACAAGATATTAGATCTAGTGTACAAAGTAAATGCTATGAAATGACAAAGAATGAAAATTTACTCACCTTGAGGACTAGTAGAGGATATGAATTTAGAAATGCAAATCCATTGTCAAACTATATCAAAACCTGCAATAGGTCTAGAAGTAGAACCTTGAAGGCTGAATCTACATATGTGAAAATACCAGAGCTGCAAGAGTGGGTTTACATTTTGGGTATGTGTCAAACATTCAGGGTATAGGTAAAACCAGGTTCAACCTATTCTTGAGAAGTTCAAATTGAATGTCTTAGGATTGAGATCAATATTGCATCTTCAAATATATAAATTTGAATATGAAACTTAATAATCTTATTCATGAGAGAGGGGAAAATATTGTGTGGGGAGGGGCATGCCTTGGTCAGGCCCCTATTTAGGAATTAATTTAGAACTTAAATAAATGAAATACTACCATTTACTAAAGATTAAACTTAACAATGGAATATATCATACCATGTAGATGTAGTAGTAATTAATCTGTGATCAAGTATGTTGATGTAATAGCTTTGACTCAATACAAAAACCAAAAGGAAATTATGTAAGACAAAACCTCATGTAATAAATGCTTCTAATTCACCTTAATGTTGAATTGAAAAATAAAAGAGGAAGACTTGAATGGATGAATGTAGACCCCCCTCCATTGATGGCCAATTCCTTTGTCTCCAATAGAGAAATACACAAGATTTGGAAGGAAATATATAAATGCTTGATGGATTATGGATGAATAGGTTCAATGAATGCTTACTTGGTTGGTTGAACTTTTGAATGCACCTTAGATTGATTTCTTGAGATCTTGTAATGATTGCTTGAGATGAGATGTAAAAATGAAGAGAGGAAGCCTCCTTTTATAGTGATTTTGAGGTCTAAATTTGTGAAGGATGACTAAATTGTGTAGGAAAAAGAAAATATTTTGAACTGGGCCCCAAAACTCACCAAAATTAACTCCTTGGGGTATGGGGAAAACTAGGCATGGATTATACTTGGAAGAGATAATTTTGAAGTAAATTTTGCATGGTCTAAGAAATATTCAAAAATTGGAAGATGAGCAAAATATATCAAGCAAAAATACTATAATGGGGCTAAGAGGAAATTGTGAATTAGGTAATGGATGGATAAATGGAAAATTATGCACAAAATTAGAGTTAGCTTTGAGTTCTGAGAAAAATTAAAGGAAAAGGTAGGTCATTGATTTAAATAGTATATGCAATTAAGTGTAATGTGGGATCCTAACATAAGAAACACACTATGAAGGACTAAAAATGGTGTAAAAAATAATAAAGAGTGCTTACTTTTTAAGTCTATATTTATCCCCCACTTTAGCGGGATTATGAAACAAGTTCAAGCTCAATGTAAAGGAAGAGATAGAAGAAAGAGAGAGAAATATGATCACAACAAATTGCAAAGAAATAAGACATCACTCATTCTAAGAACTTTAGGAGATAATACTCTACATCCATGCACAAGGGAACAAAAGCAAAGAAAAAAGAAAAAAGAAAAAGAAGAAAACAAAGACAAAAGATACAAAACAAAACTCGAAGAGACCTCAACCAAAAATGCCTCACCTACTAATATCCCATTTGGAATGCTATAGCATGAGCACAATTGATCACATAAGAAGAAGAAGAGCATCACTGGTGATGATACCAACTCCATGGTCTAATCTAGCTAGTACGCGTGCGCGCGCGCACGTGTGTGTGTGTGTGTGTGTGTGTGTGTGTGTGAGAGAGAGAGAGAGAGAGAGAGAGAGAGAGAGAGAGAGAGAGAGGTGATTGCTTAGTTCTAGTAGGATTGTCTTTTTTTACTGTGAATCATATTAAATATAGAATTAAAATTCATGGTAGGTTTGTATGTCATGCTATTAAATTAGATAAAAAAGCTCACGCCTAATGATGCCTTTGTTTATGTGCACTTCATGAATGGATACAAATCACTTATAGCATGGAGATTATTTTGTGTGTGCACTTCATAGATAGATACAAATTACTTATAACCATGAAGATTGTTGTGTATATGTGTACCCCATGAATGGATACAAATAACTTATATAAAGAGGATTTATTAATGTGTGTGTACCTAGGGATGGATAAAAATCATTCATAGCCATGAAAATTGATCGTATGCTATAATGTGCAAGATAATCTTGCTGCAATAGATCATTGTACAACACTTTATCATTGAATGTAACTGTTAAGAAGTAAACTCCACACACAATTAAGGGAAGGGGGGTGAATCAATTGTGACACATCCAATATATGACACATCCACATTGAAGAATAACTATGAGTATGAATCCATTTTAATAATATACAATTATAGGATGCCACTTGGCAATAAAAAAATGCATAATCATCTATTGTACAAGTAACAGGGTATGAGAGGCTGAAATAACATACATCATAAAATAGATAACATCATCTCGTAAGATCTATGAAATCAAATACAATACACTTAGAGTATAACCATCCATCATAGAAATACAAGATCAGATAAAAATGAACATCTGCACAAACATATCTAGCAACAACATCCGATAGTCATATCTCAATGGTATAAGAAAATGCACTACTACCCGACCTTGTGAAACCCAAAAAGGTCCACCCCCACCACACTGAGGAGATAGTCTCAAGTCCCACATATGATAACAAAGTCTCAAGTCCCACATAGGATAACAAACTCAAAATTCAAAACCAACATCTAAGTTCAAGGAATCACCTGAAAGAAAACTATCTCAAAGGGTACTAAGACACAAGCATCAACTAATCCGAGAAGCAACATAGACATGTAGGAAATCTACTATGCAAGTGGGCAAGTGTCATCACATGAACCAACTCTAAGGTTACCCGGTCTAGTCTTTTAATACTCTGGACCTCCTAGTGACTCCATGCAACATCAATATCCTTTTGTACAGACAAGGCATACTAACAAGTTAACTCTAAGATTACCATAGTAGTCTTTTAATACTCCAGATGTGCCCTAGTGACTTTCTATGGTACCGATATCTTATTAATTCATTTTAAACCCATTTAATGAAATGTTATCACTTATTAAAATAACCTACAATGGGTTACTTGTCAACCTCTTTAGGGCCTCGACCTCCATTGCAAGTCACTTCCCAACTTGTCATACATAAAACCTACCCTAAGCTCAGCAGAAGCAAAAGATTTCAAATGACTATAAACCACACATCAGTTCTTAAACAAGCAGCTAGAAAGTAATGAAATATTATTGATTCAAATCACATATTTCACCAGTATGATCATCTTAAAATGACTGATCCAAAATCAAGTACACATAAACCAAATCCATGTCATAACATGACATCACCAAAAAAAATCATTTAATCACCTCTGTCCTATACAAGCAACTGGAATGCAATCAAGGGTAACTGATCAAAGACTCAAAGGTTATATCTGAAAAGACACATCATCCACCTCAGTTCTACACAAGAGCTGGAAGGCACATCAAAACATTTGATCAAACTCATCATAGCACACACATACATCACCATGGTCGGGTATAAAAGATTGTAATCAAAACATCATCATGACATCACAAAACAAAACTCCCAAGCCTCTGGTAAACATCCACACTGGTCAAAGTACTAAGTCAACCCAAACCCAACATTAGTAACTGACACATCACATACAGTACATACAATAGTAACTTTTCATAATTCATTAGGTTTTGGAGAACACAAGTTTAATTTTGTTTTTAGGTATTATAGATTTGCTAAAGTTCTCAAGTCCACACGAGTCTCAACACTCAACAAAACATAACAAGGTGTTTAAACACAGTTTTCATAGTTCAATCCGTTTTCAAATGCAATATTCAATAACGACTAGGGTTTCAATTTTCTTTTCCAAGTATTACTTGTTTATAGAGTTTGCGATTTCAAAACAGGGTTCATGTTTTCGTTTTCTCAAAGTATTATAATTACTAAAGTTTTCGAATCATAAAAATTCCCTAGTGTTGATCTACTAATGTTTTCGAGTTAACAAGAATCCTAGATGATTCAACAATTCATATAAAGTTGTTTAAACATACTTTTCATAGTTCAATTCGTTATCCAAACATAAGATTCAATAAACAAACAAGTTAATAGTTTTCGTCTCTTCAAAGTAGTATGTTTGTTAAGGGTTTTCAAATTTACAAAATCTCAAGAAGACTTATCAATTCATTTAGAAATCATTCAAATATAAAACCCCATTATTTTATATTAAGAAAATAACTGAAACCCATTTCCCCGTTTAAACCAAACTCAACAACTTACAACTAGCTTAATAACACTAATGCATTTATTAAATTATTCAAAATAATAATTATAAAGTTATTAATAAATTAGTAAAGTTATTAATAAACTTATACTAATTTATTAATAACTATAATTATTATTTAATAATATAATAAAAATTATTGAAAATTTACTAAATACATTTCATATTAATTAAATTAATTAATAATAAAATAAACTATATCAAAAAAATTAATAATTTATAATTTTAATAAATCAAAATTTTAAATATAAAACAAAAATCATAAAAAAAATACATGTTAGGCCCGCTGGCCAAACCTAAACTGCCCGTGACAACCTTGGGCCTGCTACGGTAGTATCAAGTTTGCTTGCAGTAGTCCTTTGGCCTACTCACTGTAGGCTTGGTACTGCACGTGGTAGTCAAGATGTTGCCGAAACCAAGGAAAGGAGGAGAAAGGGGGGGTGGGGGAAAATGGCGGCCCCACCCACCAAAACTATAATATTTTTATTTTTATATAAAACCCTTCCTGCGTCCCAAAACAAAAACTGCACTAGCATATTTTTATTTTTATTTTTATATATCTTAATAATGTAATTACCAACAACTGTGGTAATTATATAATTCTATATATATATATATATATATATATATATATATATATATATATATATAACTTTTAAAATGAATCGGGTATAGAAACTTAGATAAAATAGTCAAAATCCATAAAACAAAATTCATTTTCTTTTCAAAACCCACAACTCAATTTAATAATCAAAACAACCCTTCAAATCCTTCGAACAAGGGTTTCAAAGTTAAATTCATTCACTGATATTTTCAAGAAACAAAGAGTGATAATTTTAATATGAGGGTTTCACATTCTCAAAGCATAAACAAATATTTCTCAATCGAAGAACAATAAACTCGCATGCAAGGGTTTCAACCCAAATAACATTCTAAAACCAGAATATGCAATGGACATATAGAAGACAGAAGTTCGAAGAATAAACCACAAGATCCTACCTGAATTGCTAAAATGACAATCGCATGGAGCACCCAAATAATCCCTTTTTTTGAAACCCTTCTTTTAAGAAAATTGCTCCTCCAAAACTGTGTAATTACATAATGAGCTTTAGATTTCTGATAAAAAGTTCTCCCTTAAATTTAGGGCTTCAATTGTGCAATCAGGTGAGAAGACTTGTTGATCTTTATCTGTTATTATTTTATTATATTTTAAATTTCATGCACAACCTTTTTGTCAATTTAAAATATCTTTATTAAATTAATTTTCTTTCTCTCTTTAACTAATTTATTATATTTTTATTTGTGCATAAGCTTTATGCAATTTAATTAAAATAAACTTTAATAAATTTAAGTTTTGTCTCTCTAGTTAATTACGAGGTGTTTTAATAATATATTTATTAATTAAACTAATAATATTATTTAGAGTTTATTATTAAAATAAAATTCCTAAATAATAATTATTAAATTAAATAAATATAAATACGCCTAAATTATAACTTTAATAAAATCATTAAATTTAATTCCTTTATTTAATTAATTTCTCAATTAATGAAATATAAAATTTCCATTAAATTATCTTTTAATTTGATTTAATTACAACTGAAAATCACAATAGACCCACAAAACCAAATCCGACAAGTCAACTGCAAGACAAAGAACGTAATCAAAATCCAGGGTCAAAGTCACGAATTCATGTCACTTGATGAATTTAGATAGGTAAACAACTCAGATACTTGTCCTACTTTCTAGGACAATTAGCTTAGGTTGGGATTTGGACTCAAGAGTTATCTCCCCACTTATACCATTGAAATATTGCGATAGGGTACACTCATCTAGGCAATTTAGGAAAGTTGATACTCGGTACTTGCAATATGCATAAAATCCATGCATATACAAACACATATATTTTAAACTAAATAGGTAATGGTAGGGAGTGGTACATTGTGTAGATCCCGATTAGCAGGTGACTACGACTCCCTCCCTCAACCACATCAGGAACGTCAATCATAAAGTAAAACATACATGTACACCATACACATGCAAGTATGGGGTAAGTAACCATAGAAAGTGCATATAAATCATTCCTCTAACATCATGAAATAACTAAAGTCATTAAATGAACATATATATCATCATCGAAATAATCATACACACATGAAATAATGAAGTAGCTCATCACATATATAAACTAAGTATGAAATAAATCTAATCTAATTTGGTAACCAAGTACCGACAATCATAAAAAATAATCAGAAAACTGACCTGAAAGAATTTGGGACTACAACTAGAAAAGTCAACTAGGGGTAGGCATTATAAGAAATACCCAAAATCACATCCAAATGAATGAATAGTGCTCCTATTATATTGGATTGATATAATGTTTCATCAATTACATTGTACTGAGTGGGGAAATTACCCAAATCATACTACTAAGATACTCAAAGGTGTCCCGAGCCAACAATTTAGTGAATATATCTATTATTTTCTCTTTTGTACTTACATACTCCAATCTGATTTCCTTTTCTACAACCTTATCCCTAAAAAAGTGATACTTTATTGTAATATATTTAGTCTTTGAGTGCAAAATAAGATTCTTAGACATACTAACTGTACTTGTATTATCACAATGTATGATAGTAGGTTTTAAGAAAGTAACATCAATATCATTTAACATTTTCTTCATCCATGTATTATTTGATTACAATTGTTAGCTATTGCAATATATCTTGGGTCTACTGTGGAATGAGAAATACAACCTTGCTTCTTACTTAACCAAGATACTAATCTTCCACCAAGAAAGAATGCTCCTCCACTTGTGCTCATTATGTCATCAATAGTTCTTACCCAATAAAAAATACTATATGCATACAATGTGAAATCATTAGATCTTTCATACCATAAAATAAAATCCATCGTTCATTTTATATATCTAAAAAATATTTTTACTGGAGCAAAGTGTGTTTCTTTAGGATTTGATTGAAATCTCGCCACAATTTAATTGCATTAACAATATCTATTCTTGCATGAGTGAAAAATTATAACCCACCAATCATTAATTTGTATTTTTTTCATAGAACTAGGCGAAATATGTATTTTTGACAATTTGTATCTCGTTACCATAGGTGTTCCAATAGGTTTGTAATTTTTCATACCAAATCTCACCAAAAACTCTTTAAGATACTTAGTTTGAGATATAAAAAATGCCATCTTTTGTTTGTGTTTTCAATTAATGGGTAAAAACAAGGTTTGAGAGGACCTAAAACCCCTTACAAAAAATACAAAAGATCTAACATTGAGCGTCCAAATACAACTATGTTGAACAAGCTAACAACACAACCACCACCCCTAGAAACAACCGTGCCAAAATAAGACAACAATCCAAGAAAAATCACAAGGGTAGAGAAAAGAGCCACCCAAATTAGGACCAAAATAGACTAGTAGAGAGAGAAAAGAGTGACCAATTCCAATCTATCTAGAGAGAAAAAACTAGGAACCCACATCTTGCACAAATCAAGGAAAAAACTAGGATTTTCCTTTACCTCCCTTCTTACGAGAGCATAGAGTCATGTCAAAATGAGGAGATGACTTCTTATGATATTTTCCAATGATTGGGATCCACCCCTTCTCAACCATGGAATCATTCTTTTGCTAATTCTGAGGAATAAACTCCAAAATAGAAAACAAATTAGCCATCACAAAACTAATAGAAGGGTTCTGGACAAACTCAACAATATCAAAAGCAATAATAGAGGAGATAAAAACATTAATAGGTCCAAACTTCCATACTCTATCTCCACCAGTAAAGGGAACACAACATTCCCAACATTACAAATACTAGGCCTAGTAGAAATACCTGTAGAACTAGAAGCAGAACCAATAGGCCCAACAAAACCAACACTAGAAGAACAATCAACACAATAACAATAAACACTTTCCTTATTTTCCTTTAGTAAAGGAAAAATATTAGTCCCAAATTTTCCAATAGTAGCAATGTATAAACCAAACAATATTCTAGAATACTGTAAGCTAGCAGTATTAGGAGAAGAAGAAAAATGATAAGTTTTATTGTAATACTATAAACCAATAGTGGTAGAAGAAAAAAAAAACACCTAGAATGTTTTCTAGTAGACCCAATAGGGATAAGACCATCACTACATCCAACAATACCTTCAAACCCTCCAACATCACAGCTACTAGAACCAACAAGAGTAACAACGAGAGCACCATCAGGCAAAATACTAGTAGAAGCAGACTCTTGCTCAATAATATGAGAAAAACTCTTCTTAGCAACTATGTAGTGCTCTTAAGAAGCACCTTTCCACCAAGAATAAGGATTTTTTGTCTTAACCCTATGTAACCCACATTGAGCCGCCAAATGACCCATTTTAAAGCACTTCCTACATATGAAGGGATCCCTTCATAGTCCAAATTTTGAATCTTATATCCTTTAGAATGCTCTGACTTCATGTCAAGCAACCCTTTAGAGACATCCAGCTCCACAAGGATCCTAACAAAATTAGAATGCATAATATTCTATGATTCCTTATCCACCATGAAGAAATCACCAAGATCATTTCCCACATCTTCAAAAAAGGAGTCAACCCAAAGATGAAGAGTAAGATAGGGAAGCCTCATGCATATTAGAAGCTTGGAAAAGGATTATAAAGCAGGGAAGAAATCAGGGTGTCACGATTTTACCATCATAGGATGTTAGACCAAGTAAAAGAGTGACCACACATAATCAACTTTCTATCCTCAACATTTTCAAATTGAGCAATAAAAAATCCTTTGGCCATAGGGAAAAGATCAACATTACCAGATAAAATTGGCTCCATGTAGAGGAGATCCACTTGTGCAAATCAAGAAGACTCGACCAAGGACCTTGGAAATGACAAATCACAACAAGAATAGAAAAAATTGTCGTAGCCTCCAAAATGTATTCTCCATATCTTCCTCCAAAATTATCTAGGTAGGGTTTGAAAAAGGGAAAGGACCATTCACTTTCAAACCAAATCCACTACCAATATCAGTCATCCCAGTCAAAGTTACACCAAAACACCTAGTCGAAGCCTTTCCAATATATTCAACCGAGCCCTTCCCAATAGACCCAATCAGAACATTTCTAGTAGACCCACTGAACCTTTCCAATAGATCTAATTGACACTTTCCCAACAAAATGACAAGACCTAGTTGAAGCCTTCCTAATAGATGACAAAGACCTATTTGAGGTCTTTCTAGAAGATGAAAAAGTCCCACTAGATAGAGATGCCTCAAAAATAGAAAAGAAATTGACCAATACCTGCAAACAAATCCCCAACTCAAACTCAACCAATAGACAATGAGACTCTAGTAGATGGAAAAACCCCCACCAAACCCTCATCAAAAGATAACCCTCCTTCTACTATTGACAAACCCTTAGCTAGAGAACTAGAAACCCTAACACTAGCATTTGTGCCAGTGCTAACACCCACACCAACAATCAAACCATCCACACAAGAGCCAATGACAACACTTCCAGATGACTAAACCCTAACATTAACACCCATGTTGATGCCAACACTTGTGCCATAACTTGTGCTAACACTTGAACTAGATACTCCAATGCCACCAATAACACCCACTATTGATAAAACCCTAGTGCGAACACCTGCACCATCCCCAGAACCCACACTAGCCCCTAGACCAGTCACACTAGTACCAACAACATCACTAATGGATGACTAAAAAAACCAGTGTCAACATCCATCCCATATTTAGTTCATATAATTTAGAATCCCAGAAAGTATTTCATCTCACCAATAATACACATCTCAAATCCATCTTCCATATCATCCAAAAAATTGTTACTTGCCTCATCGTTAACACCAATAATAATATCGTCAACAAATATCTCAATGATTAACAAGCCATCAAAATTAGTTCTCAAATACATGTTACTATTTGCATTTCTTTTCTTAAAACCCAAACTCAATAACTATTCATCCAATCTAGTATACGAGGCTCTAAGTGCTTTCTTCAATCCATACAATGCTTTGTTTAACTTGCATACCATGTCTTTTTCTCCAGGGAATGAAAATCTATTAGGTTGTTCAATGTAGACATCTTCCTCAAATTCTCCATTCAAGGAAAGCTAAATTTACATCCATTCAATACACTTTGAAATTCTTGTTAGATACAAAAAGAAAAAATATTCTTACAGTCTATAGTCTTGCTATAGGGGCAAAAGTTTCTTCAAAATCTATACCTTCTTATTGTGAATAGAATTTACATACCAACCCTTCTTTATTCCTTACAACTTCACCTTTCTCATTCATTTTGTTCCCAAAAATCCATTTTATACCAATAGCATTCTTATCTTTAGGTCTAGGGATTGATTCCCATGCATTGTTCTTTTCTATTTTCTCAAGCTCTTTTTTTATTGCATTTATCCAAAATTCATCCTTACATGCTTCATTGGTATTCCTAGGTTCAAGTCGTGAAATCAAACAAATTTCTTCTCTTATATTTTGTCTTGTTATTACTCATCTACTAACATCTCCAATGATCTGATTATCAAGATGGTATCTTCCAACATATTTAGGTCTTTTTTCTCATCTGTAGGTTCTTCAATCTATACTTGTATTCCATCATCCATTTTGAATAATTATTCTTGATTTGTATTATAGTTTTTTACTGGTCTTTGACTTGTACTAGCTTGATTTGAATCATCATCAAAGTCATATTCAAATGCTCTTTCCCATACCTGAAATCTCTCATAAATCTTGACATTTTCACTCTCAACAAACTTATTTATTATTTGATTATAACATCTACATGCCTTACTCTTAGTAGAATATATCCAAGAAATATGCCTTCCACATTTTTAGGATCAAATTTCCCTATATCATCTTTTATCGATAACAATGAGGGTTATCCTATAGGCCTTTCAAACACTTTAGTACCAATACAAATTCATAAACATAAAAAACAATAACTCAGTGATATCATTCAACTTCACTATTCAATCTTTTAATTAATTTACTTCAAACTATTATCTCATTATTTCTATTATTACTGAGTTGCAATATCAAGTAAATACCATAAAAATCAACTTGCAACACAAAATCAATCACACAATTGACATCGTGATTATTGTGAAAACCCTGTAAAAGGAAAAACCACTTGGGACTAGCAACCCAAATAATTTCACTCTTTTGAAGTGAGCTATGCTAGGAGCCAACCTTGTTAAAGGTTACATACACATTTTTAACACGACCTTGTTAGAGGGTTTTAACATAAAGATCATCTAGACCTTAGTACTCCTTCATATTGTCTAAAGAGTGGCATACTCTAAAGGACTTACAAACATCACTAATCAGTGTTACCATATAGGATTTCACGTACTTGTTAGGTTCACTTGGTCAAGAGATTTTTCTTCTACAATGGTAAGAAAGTAATAGTCAAATGATCTATAAGATTTAGCACTACCTTGCTTGTTCAAATATTTGTTCTACTCTGTCTTCTTCCTCTCTGATCTATATTTGGTTGATTCATTTCTTCACACTTTCACTTTGCTCTATCTCTGCTCAATCTTCCTTCTTCTCTGCTCAGTTCATCTTTCTTATTTTTTTTTCCTCTTTACTTCATACAAATCACCAACTTAACAATATTGACCAACAACCAAAAACTTGCTCAAACATCACCTTAAATAGTAAACTCTCTACTTCTAAATTCTTCTTGGTTTTGCCACTTAATCACATCCATAGATCTCAGATTCAATGTATTTAGTCACTTAGAAAATATAATTTTCATTAAGATTTGCGCTTATCCTTATCTTGTTTCAATCTTCATTATCAGATCTTCATTATATTTTTCTAGTTGTAGATCTTGTAAAAAACTTTGACTTTAGCCTTCAAATTTCTCAAATATTCTTTATTTTCACCATAAGTCGACCTCAACTCTCATCTTTCTTAACTTGTTCTTCTAGCTCATATTTGAACATTACATTTAACTCAGGAAATATATCACTTAACATATGAATTACTTAGTTAACACTAAACTTTAAAATTCTCTTTTCCAAATGATCAGTTAATACTGTACTCCTTTCACCTTATCAATTGGTGTAGCTTGTGTAACTCAGCGAATACATAGATTTCATCTTTACATTACAAAATTACATGATTGTAAAACAATCAAACTAACATTACATTATCAATGCCCAACTCATTCAAGTGCCCATTGAATACCATACTTTCTTCAAATCCTCTTCATCAATAAAATGATATGGCACTCTACTAAATTATCATAATGTCTAGCCAACTAAGGCTTGACATCAATGACAACATAATAAATGATATGACTCTTTCACATACATTCATGATATTCTCAGTTACATCATCAGTTGGGGCTAATAATCTTCCCCTTTGGCATTGATGGAAACACATAAACAAATGATTTTACATTACAAAATGTTACAGAAGATAATCAAATGTATGCATTGCCAAAAATAATTTTTTTTGGCTCTTTGACTTCATTTAGATCCTTCGCAAAAAATTTCATCATTAGGTGTACTTGGTTTGTATGTTTAGCAACATCAATATTTAACATTTCTCCCTCTAAGGATATTATTTCTCTCTTTTTATATTCTCTCCACCTTTTCTCATTCTTTTCCTTTTTACTTAATCTCTCCCCCTTTGACAACAATGCCAAAGCTAACTATAAGTTCCAATGTGAAACTTTTAAAACCTTGTAGTTATATCTTGTACCTTCCATGTAATGTTTACATCAGTCTCATTCTAATAATTTTCACAACTTTAGGAAACAAAACCTAAAGAGTGAACTCTTGCATCAACCCCACAAATATATTTCTATTTATCTACTAACTGATGCAACATGCATATTCTCTTAGTGAATTTTGAATAGGGGAAGAACCATTATCTTATCTCTTAGATACTCAAAAGAATCCTTAGACAATGAATTGGTAAATGTGTTTATAATTTTCTCCTTAAACTTCACATATTCAAGCCTTACATTTTTCTCTTGTACTTTCTCCCTTAAGTATTGATACTTGATTGTCTATGCTTTGTCTTTGCATACATCACTAGATTCTTTGATATATTTATTACACTAGTGGTATCACAATAAATAGTAACCTCTTACATTCCTTTCAACAATTTCTTAATCCAAATAATATTAGAACATTTGATTGCAACAACGACATACTCAGCTTCATCAACAAATTATGAAATGCAACTCTATTTCTTGCTCAACAATGTTATCAATCTTTCTCCTAAAAAGAAAACTCCACCACTTGTGCTTTTTACATCATTAACATTACTAGCCCAATCAACATCAATATATGTTTCTATGAGAAAATTTACCATCTTGTTTATACCATAATCCAAAATATTTAGTCTCTTTAAGATATCTGAATATCCTCTTGACAACAGTCACGTGTGTTTGCTTTGGATTAGATGGAAACGTTGCAACATTTCCAACAACATGTCAATATCTAGCCTACTATGCACAAGATATTTTCATTTACTAATCATTGATCTATATTGAGTTTCATTTACCTCAGTAGTAGTATATTCTTTTGACAATTTCACTCCATTCACTATAGGTGTACCAATTAGTCCTCACTCATCCATTCCAATATTTTCAAGATTTGCTTTACATATTTAGACTGAGTCATATGTATACTATTTTTCATTTGATGAACTTGTAAACTGACAAATTTTTTTGATCTCACCAAACATTGATATTTCAAATTCTTTACTCATTTGACTAGAAAATGACTTACATAGAAAATCGTTTCCACCAAATTTAATATCATCCACAAAAATTTCAGCAATCAACATCATATTTTCAGTTTCACTCTTTAAATACATATTATTGTTATCACTTGTTTTAGAAAATCCAATTTTAATCAAGTAAGAATGTAACCTTTTATACCATACTCCCAGTGCTTGCTTTAGTCCATATAACACCTTATTCAACATGCAAACCAAGGTCTTCTAACTAGGTTCAACAAATCCTTCTAATTGTTCTATGTAGACTTCTTCTTCAAGTGTTCTATTCAAGAATATAGATTTGAAATCCATTTGATATAATTTAAATTTATTTTAGGTAGCATAAGCCAACAATGTTATTACTCCTTCCAATCTTGCCACGGGTGCAAAAGTCTCACCATAGTCTATTCCTTCTTCTTGGGCATAACCTTTGCAAACTATTCTTGCTTTGTTTCTCACCACTTCTCCATTTTCATATAGCTTTTTCCTGAAAATCCACTTTGTTCCTATTACATTCTTTTTTGCAGATCTCGGTACTAGTTTCCATATGTTGTTCTTCTCCATATGATCAATCTCTTCATTCATAGCATTCATCCAATCCTCATTTTCAAGTGCAACCTTAACTATTCTAGGTTCAAATTCAACTATTAAATAGGTATTATCTTTCAACTTACTTCTTGTCATCACTCCAACACTTCTATCTCCAATTATTTGTTCAAGTGAATGACTCTTTTTGACCTATTTTTCTAATATAGGCTTGGCTCTTTAATTCTCACCATTATTCTCACTCGATTGGGGTTCAACTTCCTACTCGAGTTTTAATGTCTACTACTTGAGCAAAGAAAGTTGTTACTTGGTAGCTCTTTGTTGTAACTTAGGTAGTGTATAAGGTATATATCTGCATATACATGTACAAATCTATTGTAGTCTTTAGGTTCCTTCTTTCTATCCACATTGTTCTTCTTTATAAACTCATCAATCCTTAAATTTTTACTTTTAATCATAGTGTTAGTAGCTTTGTTCAAATATTTATATGATTTTCTCTTACATGAATAGCCAAGGAAATACCTTCATCTCCTTTTGAATCAAATTTACCATTCCTTACATGCTTATAAATATAACATCTACTTCCAAATATCTTGAAATAACTCACATTAGGTGTATGACCATACCAAAGTTCATATGGTGTCTTGTTTGTTTCTTTCTTCAACTGAACTTGGTTGAGAGTATAGACTACAGTGCTGATGGCCTCTCTCTAGAACATTTGTGCAATATTTTTTTCAATTAGAAATGTCCTTGCAAAATCTATGCAATAGATATATTTCTTCTCTCAACAAGCACATTTTGCCATGGTGTCCTCGGTATAGATAACTGCTTTTTAATACCATTCCTAACACAAAAGTTAGTGAATTCAATAGATACAAATTCACCACCTCTATAAGATCTCAGACATTTCAATAGTTTACCAATTTCTTTCTCAACTCTAGCCTTATACCATTTGAACATATCAGAGCATGAGATTTTACCTTCATGAACATAACAACCATCATCCTAGTGTAATCATCAACAAATAATATGAAGTATTTGTCACCATAATAACTTTTCACTCTCATTGGTCCATACATATAAGTATGCACTAATTGCAAAATATCATTAGAAGTGTGTGACTTTCTTGAAAAACTTGATTCTTTCATTTTACCAAGCTAACATTCTTTGCACATAGAAATCGTAGGTTTATGTAGATTTGATAAACCTCTAACTCTTTTCTTTCTACTAACCTTCACCATATTCTCAAAATTTACATGACATAATCATACATCCTCAACCTTAGCAAAAAAACATGTATCAAAAATAGGATCAAGATAAAATAGATTACCTTTTGTTTGCACTCGAGTTCCACTCAGATTTCCTTTATCATCATAGATTTTGACTTTTCTATTATGAAACTCCAACTTGTGACATGTATTGTTCAACTGAGAAATACTCAAAAGATTTTACTTTAGTTCTTGTACCTAGTATGCATTATCACATATGATTTTATTATTCAACATTAATGATACTCTACCTTTCATTGGACATAGAACATCATTACCTAACTTAATAGTTTCACCATCATCAAATTTTTCAAGTTTGTCAAACTTACTTCTATCACTAGTCATGTGATGTGATCATCCACTATCTATGATCCATGTATCATTCTTTCAAACATGTAAAATAATGGATTTCTACTCTTATACCTTTCTCCATTGGGATCTTCCTTGATAGCAACATACATCATCTCAACTGCTTCTTTCTCATCATTAGAATTAGATTTAGTGTTCTCTTCTTCAGTAATGTAGTATCATTTCATTCCTTTGTCTTTATAGTCCTTGTTCTTCCTATACTTTGGTCTTTCTTATTATGTCACTCTTACTTTTGTTAGGAGACATAGTTGTATAATGACCGACTTCATTGCACTTAAAACATATAAGTGGTAGTTTACCTTTAAATTTACCTTTTCCTCTTGATAATCTCCTTGCAAGTAATACTTTAATATCATTCCTATCTTCTTAAGATTCAGGTTCAATTTCATCTTTACTACTCTTCTCTTTCTTTGAACTACCAATGGTTAGTGAAGACTTAAAAGAATTTCCAAGTGTAGCCAAATTGTTATGATAATTACTCAACACAAATGCAGTCAACCAACCAACTAAATCATCAAGTGTCGAATCATTACTAGGTGTATCTATAACTTCTTGAATTGTAAAATATTTTATAGTTAAAATGGGTAGAAATTTACTTACAATATCAGAATCACTAATAAGTCGTCCATAAGATCTGATTGCAGTTACTACTTGGGTTTGATTCACATATTGTGCAACATTATCACCTTCTTTCATTCTCATGTTATCATACTTTTCTCTTAAACTTTATGCTTAAACTCTCAACGCATTAAGATATTCATCATGTACAAGTGCTAATTTTCCCCACAATTATTTAGCATTAGCATAGTTCTTGACATCATCAAACCCAAGATCATTAAGAGAAGATGCAATTTTAATCATCAGACTATTATGATCTTTCTTCTTAGTCATTTTCTCCAAGGTCATAGGAAGGGGTGGCATAGTGTATTCATTATCCAACCATTATGTAGCATTGTCACCAATTCCACATAGGTATAGCCTCATTCTATTTTTACACAAGGAGAAATTCTCCTTGCTCAGCTTTAGTACCTCTCTTATACATCTTTAGCTCAAGTTCCTTCAAATTTATTCCTCAAAGAACTATGATCTGATACCAATTGTTAGATAACTGAGAGAGAGGGGTAAGTGTGTCAGGTTCACCAAAATTAATAATATAAAAATGAATGGGTTATGATATATGATGTAAGAGGGGGATTATAGGACCTATCCTTAACCCAAATTCCCAAAAGAAAAGATCCAAATTGATTAATCACAAAGAAGTGATCAATGCACAAATGAATCAAATGTCGAAGAATATGAAGAAAGGAGAATATCCTGTAATCTACTATACAAAGTATGTACTTGAAATCTTGAATGAATAGAAGGAAAATACTAACCTCAAAAGTAGGGAAAATTTAAAAAATGTTGATTTTTGATGTCTGTATACAGTTTCGGGGAATTCTACAAACTACTCTGGACTGGAAATGCTGAGATAGAGAAAACCAATTTTTTTTTTTTTTTGTCTTTTTGAGGGTAGGTTGACCTTGACCTAGATAGCAGGGCACAATCTTACCCCTTTATTTCTGATCTTGACCTACACTTCTCTAAAAAAATTTATGTTTGCAGATCTTAGAGGTTTGCCAAAATGAGTATCCAAATCTAAATTTCAATTCATTGTCCTATACTTATACCTACAATAAAAATGGATTTTTGTTTGGATGGAGGGTTTTCCTTGGTCAAACCCTAGTTTGAAGTGAACCTTGAAATGTTATTGAAATTGCAATATGTATAAATAAAGTAAATGGAACTATTCACCTTGCTTATGTTGAAATCCTTGTGAAGGATTTGGATCCTTGAGTCCACAAGTAGGGATGCTCCAAATGAATGTAGGTAATGTCTCAAATCAATGGCATTAGATCTTCAACACTAATCTTGAATGGATCTTAGCATAGGAAGAGGCTTGAATGAATATGGATAGAGAAATCTTCAACAAGAGGGCTCCATAGAGATTGAATCCTTCAATGGCTAATAATAGATCTCCTTGATGAATTGGATCTTAGATGCTTGAATTATTGAATGCTTTCTCCTTCTTGATTGCACTAGCTTGATTGTGGAAATAATGGATTTTCTGATATCATAATGTGCGTTAGAGAAAATGAGATGAGGAGGCTTCCTTATATAGTAATCTAGGGCACCAACTTCTAGAGAGGCTGACATTGGAGAATTAAATCCAAATTAACCTTAACCCTAGAAATGGATCTAGATTAAATTTAATTTAAGAATTTACCATTCTGACATCTGAAATGACCGATCTAGAAGCGAGAAATTGAAACTTTCCAAAGCCTGATATCTTGAAACCTCCAGAACTTGAAATTTGGACCTGGGGTTAGGGTTGAGGTTGACTCTACCCTAGGTCAAAGTTGAGGTCAACCTTGACCCTTTAGGTCATCATTGACCCAAAAAGTCAAAGTCTTCAGTTTCTTAGAGAAAGTTGTCAGAAAGAGGCTAGAAATAGGGGAGAAAAGAATAACAAGGGGGAAACAACTAGATCTATGCAAAGACATATTCAAGGTACTTGAAATGACCCCTAGACCACTTACTCGAAGGGCTAAATGTTCTTATCATGGAAGTGCTTCCATTTTAAGATGATACATTAAGACCCCACTTTAGCAAGAGTATGGACTCAATGCAAACTCTTGGTAAAGGAGATCATAATGAAAAGATAATCTTATTAAAATCAAAAGGACAAAGAGATCCTCAAGCCCCTAAGGAATCAAGAGAGAAAGAGATAAAGAGTATGATTATCTCAACCAATGAGAACTTATGTCCCATTGTCACACAAGGAAACAACATAAGTGGAAAGATGGAATTGAACCACCTAGTGAATGTGGCTACTCACTAGTCAACCCATCACAGATTCACCCTCAAGAATATTCTATTCCATAAGAGTAAAACCAAAAACAAAAGAGATCCAATCTTAAGGACACCTTCTACCTTAAGGGATAAAAACATTTGAAACTAGAGGGATCAAGAGATCCTAAAATATAAATCCATGCTTTAAGGATTAGTCACTAATTAAAAAGAGGAAGAAAAGATATCTCAAAAAATAATATATATGTGTATTAAAAAGTGCACGTGTGTAATAAGCGAAAAGAGCGTATGCCCCCACATTAAAATCATCACTAACACTTGGAGCAATGACTTTAATAGAAATTTAAACAACTCCATTGATTATGTTTCCACTATGAGATGCCCCCAGACGAAGACAAATCAAGGGAAATACCACATAAACATACAAAGAACACATAAGGGATTTACCTACAGTGGGGTCAGTATGATCATAAGAGAATAAATATATGATATTATTGCAAATGAATTCACATCATTCCCCAAAGAAAGTATAACTAAAATCACAAAGGAGGAAAAATCATATAAGAAATATAAAGAAAAATCTTTTCAGACCATGACCTAGAGACAAAAAAGAATCAGTGCTACCAAGTCACGGATCCAAGCAAATTACACAAGGAAAAATTTATGAACAACAGTACAGGTACAACATTACATGAAAAAACATATGGAAGAATAGAGATACATATAGAGGAATGGTACAATAGATTCAATTCCTTTATAACCTTGCACCAACAGAGCCACAAAGGTCGTATAAAAGAATCTAACAACATTTAGCGAATACATCATGGGAGAAGCACAATACAATAGGAAAACACACAACAATACTACCATAACGGACAAGTTAATCGAGCATGCCACCTACCCTCCCCATCTCATTCTATATCATTTAGAGAAGGTAGGTAACTTGCAAGAGGGACTATATCCAACACAATAGGAATAATAGCCAGTTCCAAACAAGGATCCTCTTGAGAATCACGATGTTCAATACTAGGTGTAAGTGTCAATTGTGATGAAAAAATTAGGTAAATCAATATCAATGTCAATAGTCTCATATTCATCATTAACATCATCAATATCATCAAGAGTATATTTTTCATCCATATTAATCAAAATGGGATCTAAGATATGAATGAAATCATTATAATCATGCATCTTAACATCATTATTAGCAACAACTTCTTCTAACACATCATGCATAGGTTTATCTGAAGAAGGTAAGGATTTTTGAAGAATAGAATTATGAGATTTATCTTGAGCATGATGCTTCTTACGATGTTCGTTAGCAGATGATTACATTTTGTCTTGTTTGAAATGTGTTGAGAACTAGGAGGAACAATTATTGGATCCTTCACAGTTTCTATAGGGTTATCAACAGATAGACAAGCAATAGTAGGAGCTTGATTAAAAGATGTAGAAGCCATAGATAAAGGAGGTATGGAAGGTGTAGGAAAAAGACCACACTTTAGATCCATAAGAGGTAAGCTTAACTTGAGAATATTATGATACTTATAGACTCGATAGGAGTAGAAAAGATTATTAGGTCAAGAAGGACATGAATTAGGTAAGGAAGGCCAAAAGAAGTCAAGGGTAGTACAATCTTTAGGCCTAGAAGGTTGATATACACTATGATTAACCATCTTCACTTCTTCATCATGAAAAAATTTAAGACATTTATGAATAGGTGAAGCAACGTCATGCATGGCATTTAACCATGATAAACCAAGCTTAACCTAAAATTGATCAGATGTAGTAACAACAAGAAAGGTAGTGTTCACAATTTTACCACAAAGTTCAACCAGTAAATTAATAGAATGAAATGATCGATAAAGAAAACCGTTACAAGTTTGAATCCACACATCAGATGTATCATAAGAATCACATTGCAAATTTTTCATAAAAATATTTTCTTTAGTAATAACATTGACTAAGGATGTACGATCAACAAGACAACCACAAGTAGGTATCTAAGAAATCCTAGCATAAATATACAGGGGACCATCAAGAGCTTTGATAGTCTCATAATCATCAAAGGTAATCAAAATTTCTTGATGTCTTTAATTCTTAGGTTTTCATCGATGTTTAGGTTGAGTCTTCAATTTAGGTTTAGGTTTTAGTTGAGGTTGAGATGGAATTTGAGACTAAAGCTGAGATTGAGGCTAAAGTGGTGATAGAGATTGAACAACATGCTCCACTTGATTAACAATGTGATTAAGATCATCCATCTTTGAATCATACAAAATATCCATAGAAGATGGCTAAGCAATGGTATTAATATCATGTTGAAGTAAAAGATTCGTATAGATTTGAATTATTTGATTAGGAGGAGAAACATATTTATTCCCACTACTATCAAGATTATCAATAGATAAGGCATTAGAGTCAATTAAGTCTTGAACCTTATGTTTTAAAGAATAACATTTCTCAGTATCATGACCATTTTGACGATGATATTGACAAAAAGCTTTAGGATCAAAGGATTTAGATGCAATTGTATTTGGTAAAAGAGGTTGAATAGGAGGTAAGGTAATCATATTAGTAGTTAACAATCTATTCATAATGGAATGTAAAGATTCAGAAAGAGGAGATAACATATGATTTAATCGAAAAGTAGTGGATGTTGAAGTGGCATTGTGAGATACAACAACAACTGGATCAACAATTGCATTTTCTTGTTTATTTATCTTGACACAGTTGTTGAAATTTATTTGGATTAGGAGCAACATCATTTTTATCAATAGGAACATGAGCCATTGGAGTGTTGCTCTCAAATTGACTCACTTGTAATTGATAATGATGAAGCATTGCACAAAGTTGTTGAAAAGAGGTAAATTCAGTAAGTGGAATGTTATCTCTAATATCATTTTGCAAATTTGAAATAAGCATATGTTGAATATTAATATCAAGAACATGATAGGAAATATGAGCATGTAAATGCTTAAATCTACCAATAAATTTAATCAATTCTTCATTAGTACTTTGTTTACAATGCATCAAATCAATCAATGACACTTGCAGGCCAATGTTGTTTTGAAATTGTTGAATAAAAGCATTTGCAAGTTGTGGAAATGAATCAATAGAATAAGGATGCAAGGAACAAATTCATTATAATGCCTTGTCATGAAAGGTTCTAGCAAAAAACTTGGCTAAAATCCTATGGTCATGAGCATTATCACTATAAAGGATTTAAAATGTTTTAACATGATGAACATGGTCTCCTTTTCCGTTGTAATTCTCAAGAAAAGGCATATCAAATTGCTAAAGAATGGGAGTACAAATGATATCTTGAGAAAAAGGACTTACCATGTCAAATGTAGGAATACTAAACTTGTTTTTAGCCAAAGATGCAAGTTGTTGTTGTAAAAATGACATAGTTTGAGCCAAACTGATAATTTTTGAATCATTAGAAAAAATAGGAGGAATAGCAACATTAGAAACACTAGGTAAAGTGTATGAAGCTACAAGAATAGAAGAAACAACTAGAGGAACACTTGGAACTACAGTTGGTAAGGATTAGAATAAGTAAAAGGAACATTATGATACAAAGGTTGTGATGTGGGAAGGGACACAAGAGGAACACTCATAGGAATAGAGGGAACCGTTGTAGTCACTACAGAAGGAGTATAGGTAGGAATATTAGGTGAAGGAATAAAATAAGGTTCTACATTAGTGACAAGTAAAATAAACCCTAAATCTTGAGCTTCTTGAGCTAAAGGTTTAACATTTGAATGCACAAGGTGAGTTATACCACGCAAGAGGTTAACACCTTGATCACTATCACGAAGAACTTTCTTAAGAGCTTCTATAGCTTGAATAGAATCTTGATTATGGTTTTCTTGAATGAACCAATTACCCATTTTATCAAGTTTGGTTGAAATTTTTTGGACTTTTTAAAGAGGAACTCTTAAAGCATTGTCCTCATCATGAGATGAGTCAGAAGAGTTTTTCTTGATAATATGATTAAAATCATGAATAATCAAATTATCATGTGGGACCCTAAGGAAAGGAGAGGAAGACTCAGGATCAAAGGCACCCATAAGTCTATGACTTCGTCTATGTAGGACTAGAAGTAGTAAAGCTCATAAACCAATGCAATGCAAATGAACTAAACTAAGAAAACATAAAACATGAATATTTTTGTATTTTGAAAGAGATTTAGCATTTTTTGTATTTTTTTGAAATATAGATGCAAGAAATCTAATTAGCATGCAAGATTTAACATAAAAGAAAAATCTAACACCAACAAGATAATATAAAAGAAAATCCAACACCACAAAACACAATAGGGCACCTAATTCCACAAAATAAAAGAGGGTAAGTGTGTTAGGTTCACCAAAATGAATAGCATAAAAAATTAATGGGGTATGATATATGACGTAAGAGGGGGAATATAAGACCTATCCTTAACCCAAATTACCAAAAGGAAAGATCCAAATTGATTAATCACAAAGAAGTGATCAATGCACAAATAAATCAAACAATGGGGAATATGAAGAAAGGAGGAAATCCTATAATATACTATAAAAAGTATGCACTTGAAATCTTGAATGAATAAAAGGAAAATACTAACTGCAAAAGGAGGGAAAATCTAGAAAATGTTGATTTCTAATGTTTGTGTATAGCTTCAGGGAATTCTACAACTTGCTCTGAACTAGAAATGCTAAGATAGAAAACCCATAATTTTTTTTGTCTTTTTGAGGGTAGGTTGACCTTGACCTAGATAGAGGGGCACAATCTTACTCTTTTATTTATGACCTTGACCTACATTTCTTCGACAAAAATTCCATTTGTGGCTCTCTGAGGTTTGCCAAGAAGGTTATCCAAATCTAAACTTCAATTCACTATCTTGTACCTGTACCTACAAGAAAAATGATTTTTTGTTTAGATGGGAGGTTTGCCTTGGTTAAACCCTTTTTTGGAATCAACCTTGAAATGTAATTGAAATTACAATATGTATAAAAAAAGTAAATGGAACTATTCACCTCGCTTATGTTGAAATCCTTGTGGAGGATTTGAAACAAGTAGGGATGGTCCAAATGAATGAAGGATGTCTCAAATCAACAACATTTGATCTTCAACACCAATCTTGAATGGATCTTAGCATAGGAAGATGCTTGAATGAATGTGGATAGATAAATCTTCAACAAGAGGGCTCCATAGAGATTGAATCCTTCAATGGCTTACAATGGATCTCCTTGATGAATTGAATCTTAGATGCTTGAATGTTTGAATGCTTTCTCCTTCTTTCTTTCACTAGATTGATAGTGGAAATAATGGATTGTCCGATATCATAATTTGTGTTAGAGAAAATTAGAGGATGAGGCTTCCTTATATAGTGATCTAGGGCAGAAACTTCTAGAGAGGCCAAAATTGGAGAATTAAGTCCCAATTAACCTTAACCCTTAGAAATGGACCTAGGTTAAATCTAATTTAAGAGTTTACCATTTTGACATCCAAAACGACCGACTTGAAAGCAAGAAAATGAAACTTTCCAAAGCCTGATATCCTAAAACCTTCGAAACTTGAAATTTTGACCTAGGGTTAAGGTCAAGGTCAACTTTGCCCTAGTTTAGAGTCAAGGTCAACCTTGACCCTTCAGGTCATCATTGACCCAAAAAGTCAAAGTCTTCAGTTTCTTAGAGAAAGTTGTTAGAAAGAGGCTGGAAATAGGGGGAGAAAAGCATAATAGGGGGGAAACAACTAGATCCATGCAAAGACCTATTCAAGGTGCTTGACATGACCCCATGCCATTTACTCTGAGGGATAACTATTCTTATCATGGAAGTGCTTCCATTTTAAGATGATAAACTATTATCTCATTATTTCTATCACTATCAAGTTGCATTTTTAAGTAAACACCATGAAAATCAACTTGCAACACAAAATCAATCACACAATTAAAACCATGAGTTAATGTGGAAACCCTATAAAGGGAAAAACCATCTAGGACTGAAAACCCAAATAATTTTGCTCTTCCAAAGTGAGATCTTCTAGGAGCCAACCTTGTTAATGGTTACATACACATTTTGGGTGTGACCTTGTTAGAGGGGTTCAACATAAAGATCATCTAGACTTTATCACTCCTTGATCTAGTTTAAAGGGTTGCTTGCTCTAAAGTACTTACAAACATCACTAATTGATGTTACCATATAGGATTTTATAGACTTCTTAGGTCCACTCAGTTAAGATATTTTTCTACTACAATGGTAAGAAAGTAATAGTCAAATGATCTATAAGATTTAACACTACCTTGCTTGTTCAAATCCTTATTCCATTTTACCTTCTTCCTCTTTCATATTTGTTTGGTTGATTCATTTCTTCACACTTTCACTTTTCTCTAACTTTGATCGATCTTCCTTCTCCTCTACTTGGTTCATCTTTCTTATTTTTATTTCTCTTTACTTCATATGAATCACCAAATTAATAATATTGATCAACAACCAAAAACTTGCTCCAACATCTCCTTAAATAGTAAACTCTCTGCTTCCAAATTCTTCCAAGTTTTGTCACTTAATCACATCCATAGATCTCATATTCAATGTATTTAGTCACTTAGAAAAATAACCTTCATTCAATTTTGTGCTCATCCTTTTCTTGTTTCAATCTCCATCATCAGATCTTCATTGTATTTTTCCTGTCATAGATCTTGTGACAAACTTTGACTTTAGCCTTTGAACTTCTCAACCATTCTTTATTTTTACCATAAGTCAACCTCATATCTCATCTTTCTTAATTTCTCTTCCAACTCATAGTAGGTGAACATTACATTTCACTCGGATAATATATCACTCGGTTAACAAATGAATTACTGAGTTAACACTGAACTTTGACTTCTCTTTGCCAAACACTCAAAATATTGTACTCCTTTCACCTTATTACTCGGTGTAGCTTGTGTAGCTTAGTCAATACATATATTTCATATTTACATTAAAGGATTACGTGATTGTAAAAAAATCAAGCCAACATTACATTATCATTGTCCACATCATTCAGATGCCCATTAAATACCATACTTATCAACTATGTCATCACCATACTTTCTTCATATCCTCTTCATCAATCAAATGATGTGACACTCTAATTAATTATCACAATTTCTATCAAACTAAGACTTGACATTAATTACAACACAATAACTGGTATGACTCTTTCACATACATTCATAGCATTCTTGGTCACATCATGAATTGGGGCTAACAATCTCCCATTTTGATTTAACATTTGCTTCCAAAGATTCTAAAGTATTTAACAGTTGGTGTATGACCAAACCATAGTGCACAAGGAGTTTTACTTGTTCCACTCCTAATCTAAATTCTTTTCATCATATAAACTATTGTATTAATTGCTTCTAGCCAATGTAAATGTGATACCTCACCCTCAAGAAACATTGCTATAGCTACTTGACTCACTATTTTGTTCCTTCTTTTTATTATACCATTTTTTTGTAGTGTCTTAGGTCCTAAAACTTGCTTGTGAATACCATTATCCTCACAAAATGCATTGAATTGATTAGAAGTAAATTATCCACCTCTGTTAGACCTTAAATATTTTATTCTTACACTGGATTCTTTCTCAACTTTTTCCTTAAATTTTTTTAACTTATCCAAAGCTTATTATTTCTTTCTCAAAAATAAATCCACATCATTCTAGTGAAATCACCAATGAAAGGAATGAAAACCTTGCACCATAGAAAGTTCTGGTCTTGGTTGGACAACATAGATTTGTATGAAAAATTTCTAATTTGTACTGAAGTAGTAAGTGTCTTGCTAAGAAAAGTTCTTTTCTTTTGTTTATCCGTCACACACTCCTTACACATCATATTAGTAGGTTTCACAATCTTTGGTAGATCTCTTACAACATAACAATTACTCACCTTCATTATATTATCAAAGTTCATGTAATAAAATATTCTATGCCATAGCCAATTGTCATAAACTTTTGTAACCAAAAAATTGATCTTAGTAGTATTCAATTAAAAATATATTACCTCTTATTCTTGAACCTGTGCCAACCATTTTGCCATGCTTATTTTTTATTAGACATTACTTATTAGTGAACATAAGATGATAGCCCTTATAAAAAAGCTATCCAAAACACATCAAGTTATGTTTCAAACCATCAAGATAGTATATATCTTTAATGCTAGTTTTACGATCAAGAGTAATAGATCATTTTCTCATAATAGGAAAACGTGCATTGCTACCAAATTTGACTATACTTTCATCATAGATTCTAAACTCAACTAATTTATCTCTATCACCTCTCATGTGATGTGAGAATCCACTATCTATAATCCAACCTAATTTCTTATTCTCAATTTATGAAATAAGCACATTCAATTCATCTTCATCATCGCCATATAGAGAACTAATCTCTTTAACTTCTATTTCATCATCACTTACATAAAGAATTTCTATAGGAATATTTTATTTTTAAGGTCTAGGTTTCACCTTAGGTTATCTCCTAAGACACTTATAAGAGAAGTGACCAATCTTCTTGCAATGCCAAAAAGAGAGAGCTTTATTTCTAAAAATACCCTTGGCTTTAGGTTCCCTTTTTACAATCAATGATACAAGTTCATCAATTCTCTTCTCTTCTTCCTTAATATCTTCCATATCACTTGTATAATCTATTGGAAGTCTTAAATGGGAAACTAAGATACTGTAGGGGGGGGGGAGGTGAATCAGGATCTATAACACTTAAACCTTTTAAAAATTCTTTACTGTATTCACCAAATTTACCATCTAATATCTAATGCATGCATAAAATATCTTATAAAATCAAACTGTAGTAACATATAGATCTAATCTATCAATCACATGCATGAAGTATAAGCACATAACACAAAGATTTGGTTACCTAGAAACCCTCCAAGGTGAAGGTAAAACTGGAGTGGGGATGACACTCACAAATCCTCACTACTATAGTAATAAAGTTAACCTATTAGCGTTACAATATTTGACTATATCTAATGATTGTAGGGTGGAACTGTGGTACAAATATTAAGGACAAATGATATGATTAATAGCTAGTTCATCTCACATTTAAATATCAATCCGAGGTTGTAAACTCATGAAAGGTATAGTGGCTATATGCTCAAGGGATGAAGATAGCATGCCAAGTAGGGATGGATGCAATTGAGAACATGTGGAAGGAAACGTACAACAAACCAAACCAAAACTAGCAACAAGAACTGTCACTTCCTGGCGATAGGAGCTAAGCTGAAACCTACAATAAATCAAAACATAACTGGCGACAGGAACTATCACTTCCTGTAGAAGGAATTGAATGTTTAAATCTAAAGGAAAACTATTCTAAAAACTAGAAAATATTACAAAATATAAAATTTAATCTAGAATTGAACATTGCATAAGAAACCATAAAAATATAAATTCACACTTATATCTTAAACAATACATGAATCAATAATTAATTACAATAACATGAATTAAAACAAGTAAGCTAATATAAGAATTTTATATAAGAAATCAAATCAAAACATACATAAAATAAAACACACTCTAATCTAAAACAAATCACCAGCCATCCTAAGAAGTGGATCTTGCCTCCTCAGTATGCTTGGTGATGGAGCACAAATTACTTTCTACTTTGCTGCAATTAGAATAATGGTGCTTTATTCATGCATAAATAATATAAAGTTTATAGAGAATTCTGCTACAGAAAAATCTGCGTACAAAAGATTATATTTTTAATTTTTTATATATCTCTCCCTTACATAAAAAGTCTTCTATATATACTATCTCAAGTAATAAAAAATATTGTCAATAATAGATAATTTTTTTGAGAAATACAACCAACAAATACGTGCAGCCACAAATCACATATTAAAAACAAACTTTGTTATACCTTCCAATAAGAAAGTATTTTTGTTTATTTTATATGGCTTACTATAGATTAAAAATGTGTATGTTATAACAACAACTAAAATAGGTAATGTCCAACTACTAATCCTCCTCCTTATGTGGTGATTCTCCATAAATTTTGAGATAACCCATTATAATAGCAAATGAAATAGGAATATTTCAAATAACTATTAAATGAGATATGATCTTCCTTCCACTTAGCTGGAAATGTAGGATCCAAAGGTGGAAATATAAGAATGGGTCATGGAACCTCATAAATAGGTGATTTCACACGAACCAACTCTTGTCCAAGTTGTGACAGGAAGTTCTTGAAAAATAGGCAATAGGAGGTTTTGCAAAATTCTAGACTATGACTAGAAGATCTGCAAAATTCTAGACTGCAATAGGAAGATCTACACCATCGAATTAGAATGTTGCAAACTATATATATCATGACATTAATCATTTTGATTAGTAAAAATAATCAATAAATAATTCCCATAATTTAATCCCAAAACTCTATAAAATACTACTTATATATATATATATATATATATATATATATATATATATATATATATATATATATATATATATATATATATATATATATATATATATATATATATATATATATATATATATATATATATATATATATATAACCATATGCAACAAAAGGTGGTAAAATATGATAAAATAGAATGGAATAAAGTACGAGAATGAGTATGAAGATATACAAGATGGATTAAAAGATGGTATAAAATGGGTCATAATTGACTCTCATCAATGATCTACCCTATAAGGGTTGTTGGAAGTGGGTCAGTGTTCCTCACAGGGTTTGTGACATGGCTTAACCACCTTTTGTGCTTCTATAAGACTATTGGTTGTATCATGCATTAAGAGGTGGATCTTTTGGTGTAACAACAACCTTGTCATTTCTAACAATTGGTATCAAAACTTATTCACAGGTTTGAATCTCGTAGGCCATGGAGAGCGTAACTGGGAGGGGGATTGTTGGTAGTGGGTCATCATCCCTCAAAAGGTTCATGACATGGCTTAACTGCCTTTTGTACTTTTATAATACTATTGGCTATATCAGGCATTGCAGGTCGATCTTTTGGTACAATGATAACCCTATCCTTTCTAACAAGGGGTTTTCCCTATTAAAGGTTGTTAAGACTATTAGGTCTTTCCTTGTGAGAGAATTTTACACTTACAAAAAAGTAAGGACTTAGTTAAGAGATTTACGAAGATATGTTAAGACCACTCTATTAAGATATTATCCCTGACTCAATCTATTAAAACTGATTCAGTACTTGATCCTTGGTCTTCTTTGATAAGCTAGTTTTGGATCTCCTCGCTTTAATTTGATCTAATATAGCTTTACTATCTTTCACTTCTTTAACAAGGTCACTTTCTCTATTCTGCAATAACAAAAATCTTTTTATCTCCTTTGCAATGTTCACACATTCATACTTGAATGAAACGAATAGCTTGTTCACTCCTTCTCATCACTATCACCATACATCATCATCAAAATAGGTTTAGATATGCTCTATTTAATTATTTCATAAAGATTTTTCTAGATACTTCCTTATTTTGCCTCTTCATCCAATTCGTTGATCGCAACACATAGGGATCTGTGATCCATGTCATAAAATGTGTAATAACCTTTGTAACAACCTCTACAAGTATTAAATATCTTGTCCATGTTAGCTTGAAATAGTTTATCTCAAAGTTTGTATCATTCTTGACTTAAATTTTGATTCTACATTGCTCGACACTTACTATCTGTGATACTTGACATTCACTATACACACTACTAACACTCAGTCTCTATTGTTCTCAACACCTTCTGTGTAACTCGTCATCGATATGCTTGAACTACTTGGCAAACATTAGACTCAACTTATACTGAAAATAATCGGAGACCAAAGACTTGTTCGACTCCTATAAAGCTTGATATGTACATGTTTATTTACAAGTCTTTATATGACTCAACCTATATAGAGTAGCTCAGTCACAGTGATGACCTACTAACTCTACCTAGTATATGAGCAAGTGTTTGACACTAATAGAAAACAATAATTAGAGATACCAACAATATCCCCCTTTGACATTAGTGGTAAAAATACTTTGTTATGATTACATCGTTACAATCATAATAAGAGTACTCCCCCTAAGCCTATGACTTAGTTCTTATAGAACTACAAATTTTTTTTCGAATAAACAAATAATCAACAATATATACACATGAATCTAATTAGTCTAATATTTTTTAGTGCCATACGCTATTTTCTTTCTAAACTCTAATATCTAAATGTTGAATCTAATTGAATCTTCTAATCTAACATTCCCCTTGTGATTATTATTCCATTCAAAATATGTAATCATCATTACATCCCCTCTTTCCCCCTTGGTTTTGTCACTTGTAGATTTTGTTGGGGATGAATGACTAGAATCAAACTATATTTTTCAATAAATGGTTTATGTACTTGGTTAATCATAGCAAGTGCATGATCCCAAGTCATTCTTGTTGATTCCAAAATATGATTTTGCAACTCCAATCTAGCTGCCAAATCAATCAAACTATCAAAAATTGAATCATTATGATCTTCATGAATAAGATCTTGTTCTAATTTCAACTCTCACTGCATAACCTCCAAATGAGGTATCAACATGGATTGCATGGAGATCAATTTTGACCTCACGTTGTTATTAGCTGATTGAAGCTCAACCAATTTGCCTTGAGAAAATAATAACTTATTGTAATGTTGTGAGAAGGATTCAGCTGACTATGAAATAATGCTACTTGTTCTCTGCATATCAACCTAAGTCTACTGGATGTTTGCATGAAGATCATTGGTGAATCTTGACACATCACAAAAATATTGTACTTTCTGTATAAGTTTTTTTGTATTTTGTACATGTTCTTGGAATTGAACTTTTTTCTTAGCAATGGTTGTTGAGACTTTCTCCACAACATTATTCTCAAATTTCTTGGCTGACCAAGCCATCAACTTCTCATTTGCTTCTATATCTACAACATTTATTTGTTCAAAAATAGTTACAAGATGGGAAATGATTGGGGTTTTCTCATCAAAATTTTGTATATCAAATGATTCTACCAAAATGTCCTTAACATCATGTAATAATTGCCTCTTTTGATGTTCTCTTCCCATTTCTTCTTCTTAACCAAAATTTCTTGCAACAAAATTATTTGTTGAAGAGTGAGATTTGACAAATCCAATTTTGGCATCTCAATAACTTCATCTAGACGAACTTGAATATCTGAAGAAATATCCTTTATTACTTTCTCTTTACGACGTAAAGGAGTGCTACTGCTCGAAACTACTTTAGGAGATGGTGAGGGGGTATCACCTCTCAGTCTCACTTGTATATTAGTGCTAGAAACAATAATAGTATCACTTAACACTATTTTATTTTCCTCCTTTTCTTCAAATTGAGGTTCCCACACATTTGGTCCTTCTTGACCTTTGGTAGTAATTTCTACACTTATATCTTTATTTGTTTCCCCTACCTCTTGATCTTCATTATATGCATCTGAGGGCTTCTTTTGCTCAGAAACTAGAGTGTTAAGGGTGTCAACATGAATTGGTGAAATGCTGCCTTCCAAATTCGGCACATCTAAACTTTTTTCAACACTTTGATAATCCTAGATGGTTATCGTCTCAATGCCTTTCTCCTATGTCACTTCTTTAGTGATGAGATTGAGAATTCTTTTCCATAGTATCTCTTTCTGCTCCTTCGATAGATCATGCATAACCTTGGCTAATGTGCCTTCTCTAATATCTTTTTCTACTAATGATGCCTATTCCCATTATTGGTCTAGTTTTTCACATAAAATTGTCCTGATAGATCCTTAGAGAAAATTCCAGTTCCTTTTCAAGAATTAGGGTTTCGTAAATTGTTGTTGACCTCAGAAAAATCCCTATATTTTGTTATGTTATTTTTTTAGCGTTAAATCTTGCCCCAGAGGACCTTTGAGTTAGGTTTGAATGGTGTGTTTCATTTTAAAAAGGGAGTGCATGGGAAAAGTTATCTTAACGCCTTTCTTCTTTTTCCCAAGTACTTTTTAAATTTTGTTTGCATTACCTAACATTTCCCTAAATTCTTGTAAAGGTTTTTAACCGAAGCTTTTGTTTTAATTTTTGCAAGTTTGCATATTACATTTGAAAAAAATAGTTAAGTAACAATGACCCTTGAACTTCCTTAAGATCAAGGGTTGTTGCTATGTCACCAATGAGAGTTGCAAGGTCTTTACTCTTGGTGACTTAGAGACAAGATGACACTTATCCGTGGGATCCATTTAAGAGGAGAAAATTTTCAAAGGTAAATTCTGCACCACAAATCAGATGGAAAATTGAAGAGCCTCGCTTTTTCGCCAAAGGAATTTAAAAGGTTTTTATCCTTGGCAACATAGCGAGAACCCACCATGTGCTTATGTGGTAGGATTGGCCTTTGTAGAAAATGTCACAGGGTCCAGGTCATCAAAGGTTATCCAAATGTCAAATTTCCATTTTCTATAAGGAATATACTTGACAGGGATACAATTTTTTTCCACACTTAGATATTTTAAGATTGAAAGCAGTTGCTTTGTTGCCAGTGAAAGTTACAATGTTCTTATCCTTGGTGAGAAAGCAAGGGCCCAACACATGTTTAGATACATAAATGAGTGCTATGTAAGTTGCCAACAAGGAAAGAAAGGGCTCAATGGTAAAACTCAATTGGATTAACTGCCAACTAGGAAGGTTGAAGCCAAGTCAGAAGGTATTTTATTTGTTAGTCATCAGATTCTTCTAAAATTGACAACCTATTTTCAAACTCAAAGGGGAATGCCACTTTGTTTTTCTCTGTAACCCATTTATGAGAATTAAAGCTCCTCGTGCAAACTAATACAAGGAATGTAGTACAAAAAGTTGAGAATTTCATCCTGTGAATATATATTTTGAATTCCTGGAGCCTGAACCTATTGAAGAACCTAGTTTTTTTGCTTGGTTGAAGTCATAAAATTTTCTATATCAAAGATCCATTCCAACATTCAGAGAAGAAAATAAGAAAGCCATGTAAGTATCTCTGCCCACATATAATTAAAATAATTCTAGTTTCTCCTCATTGTTATTCTAGTATGCCTATGAAAAAGGCTTATTTGGGAAGGTTGAATATGCTAGTAGAAATGTTCATGATGATTTTCTAGAGAAATTAAGTGAATCTACTAATGAATCCACAAAAATAAAGAAATTGGTTCCTGTAAACCCTAGGCTCCAAATCACAGATGGTTTATTTGACAAGGGATGCCATAACTTCTAAAACATGCTTACAATTGTTTAAAAGTGTTTTTTAGAGAGGAAACTGTTTGCTCCCAATGAAAATATTTGGAGTTTTGATCTAGGTAAGTTAGTATTTCTAGAGTTTTTATGGATTCAGACCTCCTCATGACTATTTCCTAAAACTATGATCCAATAGCTAGGATGGTCAGGAGAATATACAGAGAATGCTTGATGAAAATTACCACAAAAGAAATACAAGAAGTTTTTCAAATGGACCTGACCACAAATTATTATGAGGTCATTGATTTTCAGGGATTGTAGAAGGAATACTTGTCTCACAAGGATCAAATTAGGGGAGAGGTACTAAGAGGACACTTGGCCTCAATTGGAAATTTAACTTTTTTCACAACATCAACTAAAGAGCCTTTCAAGAAACAATTTTTCAATTCTAGGGCTATAGATATCTATATGACTTTGTGCAAAGTTTTTGGTGAAGATGAGTAGGATTTTGTACTAATAAAGTTTATTTATATGAGGTACAGATCTCTTCCTTTGGTGTTGTTATTATTTTTGATTTTGCATCCTTTCTAGCAGAAGAAATTCACATAGGTCTAATTGGAATTACAAAGGGAAAAATTGAGAAAACAATTGGTTTTTATTCTTTATTGATGCATATGTTTTTGTATAAAGGGGATACTTTCTTTCAAAAGGAAAAGGTATTAATAAGAGAATATGAGGAAGAATCTCTACCAATTCGCTTGTGGAGTGTAGATATGATCTAGGATGTAGAGGATGCCACTTTTGTTTGGTCTGATACATATTTTGCATCTAGATTAAGGAAACTATTATTAAAAGATAACCCCAAGATTGTTGGAAATAGAGATGGAGTAACTGAGAGGGGAGGGGTGAATCAGTTACCACAAAAATAAATCCACAGATCCTTAGATGTCTTAAAATATAGTTGCTGCTGATACTCGGTAACCACACAAATAAATGCTGAAACTTGATAGATGTTCTGTTTAACTTATTAAGCATTTAAAGTGATTAACATGCATGCATAAAGAAATAACATGAACACAAGAGACACCAGATTTAACGTGGAAACCCAATTTGGGAAAAACCACCAAGTAACTAGTTACCAATTTTCACTCTTTTGAAGTGAGCCCTGTTAGGAGCCAACCCTGTTAAAGGTTACAAAGCATACTGTTAGGTGTGACCCTGTTAGAGGATTTAATCACCCTGTTAGAAGTGGCCTTGTCAGAGGTCTTTAGAACAATTCAATTGAATTGTCACCTTGTTAGAGGATTTACAAAATGGCTATTAAACCAACTCTATTAAGAGATTTTGAATCACTGTTACAATGATTAGAAAGCAATAATGAAGTGATCTGAAATATATGCAACTTATCTTTTCTGAATATAGATCTCTGTTCTACTTCACTAGATCCTTACTAATCGAATACAACTTTGCAGCTCCATAAGCATATCTAATCCTTCTTCGACATTCGCTCATATTTTTAATATTCACTCATTCCATATCCATATATTCACACTCTTATGCATCAAAACTCTTACTTCTTTTGAATTCACAACTTGACCTTTCATATATACCTTACAGATTGTCAAGTCAGCTCAATTACAAGTTACAACAACTGAAAAACATTAAATCAGTTGGCTGCAAACATTGCATAAAACAATTAAACTTGATTCTTTAGAACCATAAAGTTCTTCACTACCCGACTCAGCTCAGTGACCACTGCTCCAGAATAGTTTCCCCAGTGTTAACCAAGTGAGGCTCGGTAAACATTGCAAACCTTGCAACTTCCTTCGGAGACCAAGTTAACTCGGTAAACACTAACCTTCCTTCGCTTACCAAGTGAGCTCGGTAAAAGCTAACTTTCTCTTCGATGATCGAGTGAACTCGGTAGTTATTGACTTTCCCTTTGTTAACCTTGGGAGCTCAGTTAACATTAACTTTCTGCTACAAAATCCTTTAATGCTCGAGTGAGCTCGGTAAGAGCTAACTTTCTATGTAATGTTCAGGAACACTTGATAGTCACTATAAATTGCTTTGCTAACTGTTTGAGCTCGATAGACTCTGTTTGATGGCTGATATGACATTTGTGTAACATCAAAGACAATACACAATTAACAATTGTATCCAAAAATCTCCCTCTTTGGCATTGATGGCAATACAACATGTCATAGCAGAATGAAATTTGAAAACAAGTATTTCTCAAAGCAATTCTCCCTCTAAGATAGAAAACTCTCCCTCTTACAATAATCTCTGTGTGTGAAGGAATTACATGGAAAACTGTTTATTTTAAACAAATTTCAGAGAGATATGACAGTAAAATTCTCCCTCTTTGACAACACATGCCAAAGACAACTCAACTCAAATGAATTTTAGTGTACCTTTAGTACTGATCCATATGCAATATTTCTTGGTTATGCTGCATCAACTGATAGATCTTCAACTTGGTATGAGCTGATGCATCACTAAAACTTTATTTTAGTGAACTTCAGATAGGGGAGTGACCCCTAATTTACCTCTTAGATACAGGAATGCATCCTTAGGTAATGGTTTTGTGAATATGTCAGCAATTTATTCCTTTGTATAAACATATTCCAATTTGATCTCCTTAGCTTGCACCAATTCTCTGACAAAATGATATTTTATTGCAATGTGCTTGGTTTTGGAATGCATCACTGGATTCTTAGATATGTTGATTGCACTTGTATTATCACAGAACATAACAACTGGTTCTTTGATTTCCATCTTCATGCCTTCCAATAACTATTTAAACCAAACAATATTAGAATAGTTTACTGTTGCAGCAACATACTCTGCCTCTACTGTAGATTGAGTTGTACAATTCTACTTTTTTCTTGTCCAAGAAACCAACCTCTTTCCAAGAAAGAATGCACCTCCACTTGTACTTTTTCTATCATCAAGGTTTCCTGCCCAATCAACATCAGTAAACACTTTCAAATCCAAATTACCTCCAAACTTATACCATAAACCATACTCTTCAGTTCCTTTCCAATATCTCATTGTTCTTTTGATTGCCATAATGTGATTTTCTCTTGGTTTTGCTGAAAATCTTGCTACAATACCAAGTGCAAGGGCAATATCTAGCCTAGTATGAACTACATACTGCAATTTTCCAATCATAGATCTATACAATGTTTGATCTACTTCTTTTGATTCATCTTCCTTGGTAAGTTTTAATCCGGTGCACATAGGAGTCCCAACTAGTTTACAATCTTCCATTCAAAACTTTTTCAATATCTCCTTGATGTATTTTGATTGAGTGATGTAGATACCATTTTTATTCTATTGAATTTGAAGACCAACAAAGAATTTGATCTCACCAAACATAGACATTTCAAATTCCTTGTTCATTTGTTCTGAGAATTCTTTGCACAGATCATCATTCCCTGTGAAAACAGTATCATCTACAAATATTTCTGCCAAGACAATCTTATTTTTTGGTCCTTCCTTAATATACAAGCTACTGTTATCATTAGTTCTTTGAAAACCAATCTGAATAAGATAGTTATGCAATATTTCATACCATGCTCTAGGAGCTTGTTTCAGACCGTACAATGCCTTGTATAATTTGTAGACCATGTTCTTCTTATCTGGATCATCAAAACCTTCAGGTTGTTCAATGTAAACCTCTTCATCTAGGATACCATTGAGGAATGTTGACTTGACATCCATCTAATAAAATTTGAATCCTTTGTGAGCAGCATATGCCAGTAAGGTTCTGACTCCTTCCAATCTTGCAACAGGAGCAAAAGTTTCTCCATAGTCTATTCCTTCTTCTTGAGCATATCCTTTGCATACTAGTCTAGCTTTGTTTCTTGATACCTTACCATCTTCATCCAACTTATTTCTAAATACCCACTTGGTTCCAATCACATTTTTATCTTTAGGCCTAGGTACAAGAGTCCATGTCTTGTTTTTCTCTATTTGCTTTATTTCTTCATTCATAGCCTCAATCCAACTATCATTTTCTAAAGCATCTTTGATATTTCTAGGTTCAAAATCAGCAAGTAAACAAGTACCTTTCAACTTTCTTCTTGTCATGGTTCCTTCAGATTTGTCTCCAATGATTTGATCTGCTAAATGATGTCTCCTGACATATTTAGCTAATACAGGTTCCTTGCCTTTTGAATGGATTTCATTATTATCCTCTTGCATTTCAACTTTAGGTTCTGTCTATTTTGGCTCGGTAGATATTTTCTCGGTAGATGCTGGCTTGGGTCCTTCAGACTCTGTAGACACTTGCTCAGTAGACACTAAATTTAACTTAGTTTGCTGTGGCTTGGTTTGAACTTCCTGTAACTTGGTTACAGATGACTCGGGAGTAGAAGATTCCTGATTCTCTGATGTAACTGGTACTGTATCAAGTTCAATGAAGACAAACCTTCTATAATATTTTGGTTTCCTTTTGCTTTCTTCTTCAGTCCTTTCTGCAAACTCATCAACTTTCACATGTGCACTTTCTATGACTTTGTGAGTAGACAAGTTCAAACATCTATATGCCTTACTTTTGCATGAGTATCCAAAGAATATACCTTCATCACCTTTCACATCAAATTTTCCTTTTCTAGATTCTTTCAAAATGTAACATTTACTTCCAAATACTTTAAGGTAACTTACATTAGGTTTATAGCCATACCATAACTCATAGGGGGTTTTGAATGAGTCTTTCTTCAGTTGTACTTGGTTTAGGGTATAAACTGCAGTGCTGATAGCTTCCTTCCAATATTTGATAGCAATGCTTTTTTCAATCATTAAAGTTTTTGCACAATCCATGATGGATCTGTTCCTTCTTTCAGCTATTCCGTTTTGCCGAGTGTTCCAGGGGCTGATACCTGTCTTTTGATTCCTCTTTCAATGCAAAAGTTATTAAACTCATGTGAAATGAATTCTCCACCTCTATCTGACCTCAAGCATTTTAATCTTTTCCCTATTTCCTTTTCTACTCTGGCCAAATACCATTTGAACTTTTTAAATGCTTCTGATTTGTTTCTTAGATACATGTCTGTCATCATTCTTGAGTAATCATCAACAAAAAGAATGAAGAACTTTTCTCCAGTATAGCTTTCAATTCTAATGGGTCCACATAAATCAGTATGCACAATTTCTAATATATCTTCAGATTGATAGTTTTTACTTTTAAAACTAATCTTTCCCATGTTTCCAATCTAACAATTTTTGCATAGACTGACCTCAGATTTTTTTATGTTATGAATGCCTCTTACTTTCTTGAATTTGCTTATCTTTACTAGATTATCAAAGTTCACATGACACAACCTTTTATGCCATAACCAACTTTCTTCTACTTGAGCAATGAAACATGAACATTCACCTAGTTCAAGATAGAACAAGTTACCTTTAGTTTGAGTACCTGACCCAATCAGCTTTCCTTTGCCATCCAGTAGTCTTGCTGTACCATGCATGAATTCTACTTTGAATCCATTATTGAGTAGTTGTGCCACACTTAAAAAATTATTCTTTAGTCCTTCTACCCAATAGGTATTATCACATATAAGTTCCTCGGTTAGAGAGATTCTTCCTCTTCCTTTTATACAACAAGGTTCATTGTTACCAAATCTTACACTGCCACCATTGTAGTCTTCAAAGTATTCAAACTTAGTTTTGTTGCCAGTCATGTAATGAGAACAATCACTATCTATGATCCATGTATCATTTTTGCTCATATGAGAAATGAGTGCCATTTCCTCATCATTATCAGATTCATCTTTCACAACAATGTAGACGATTTCATCTTCTTCTTCATCATTAGAATCATTAGAATCTTTAGCCATAAAACATGTTTTCTTACCTTTATCTTTGAATGATTTGAAATTTTTCTTTCCATTCCATTTGTGATCTTTCTTCTCATCTTTATTCTGCTTGTTTGGACACCTAGCAGCAATATGACCAACTTTTTCACATGAAAAACATATTAGGGGTACTTTACCTTTGTATTTTCCTCTGCCTCTAGAAAATTTCCTTGCTAGAAGGGCTTCAATTATTTCAAGATCACTATATGAACTTTGGTTTGATTCATCTTCACTTTTTGACTGTGATTTCTTATTACCTTTCTCCTTGAGTGAAAGTTTGGCTTCAAATGCTGATTCAATGTTCTTGGAAGCTGAAACATAGTTATCAAAGTTTTCTAGTTCAAATGCAGTCAATCTTCCAACTATAGCCTCTAGATTTATCTTATGATTTGCTTCACATCTTCTTTCTTGAATTGCAGAAACTCTGATTGCATAAATGGGAAGTAGAGTTCTGAGAACTTTACTTATAACTGTCTCTTCCTTGATATCTCCCCAGATGATTTGATTGCACTGACACATGCTTTGACTCTTTCAACATATTTTGCAATATTTTCATCCTCTCTCATCCTCATTTGATCAAACTGTCCTCTCAGACTTTTTGCTTTGGCTCTTCTAACATTATCATCTCCTCCATAGATCTCTTTCAACTTTTCCCACATTTCAAAAGTAGATTTGTAGTCCTTGATATCATCAAATTCTTCATAACTCAGAGTAGATGCTATATCTATCATCATAATGTTGTGGGTCTTCTTTTTAGGAATATCATTGACAGATAGTGTACCAGCTGGTTCTACATATTTTTCATCAAGGTATTTTAGTCTTGTATCTCCAATAGAAGCTAGATGAAGTCTCATCAACCCTTGCCATGCTGAGAAGTTGTCCCTGTTAAGTCTTGGAATTTTCCTCTAATAAGACATCTTGATCTTTAGCTTAGATCTTTGAAATCTTATCTTGCAAGCACCAAGAGCTCTGATACCAATTGTTGGAAATAGAGATGGAGTAACTGAGAGGGGAGGGGTGAATTGATTACCACAAAAATAAATCCATAGATCCTTAGATGTCTTAAAATATAGTTGCTGCTGATACTCGGTAACCACACAAATAAATGTTGAAACTTGATAGATGTTCTGTTTAACTTATTAAGCATTTAAAGTGATTAACATGCATGCATAAAGAAATAACATGAACACAAGAGACACTAGATTTAACGTGGAAACCCAATTTGGAAAAAACCACCAAGTAACTAGTTACCAATTTTCACTCTTCTGAAGTGAGCCCTGTTAGGAGCCAACCCTGTTAAAGGTTACAAAACACACTGTTAGGTGTGACCCTATTAGAGGATTTAATTACCCTATTAGAAGTGGCCTTGTCAGAGGTCTTTAGAACAATTCAACTGAATTGTCACCTTGTTAGAGGATTAATGAAATGGCTGTTAAACCAACTTTGTTAAGAGATTTTGAATCACTATTACAATGATTAGAAAGCAACAATGAAGTGATCTAAAATATATGCAACTTATCTTTGCTGAATATAGATCTCTATTCTGCTTCACTAGATCCTTACTGATAGAATACAACTTTATAGCTCCATAAGCATATCTAATCCTTCTTCAACATTTGCTCATATTTTCAATATTCACTCATTCCATATCCATATATTTGCACTCTTATGCATCAAAACTCTTACTTCTTTTGAATTCACAACTTGACCTTTCATATATACCTTATAGATTGTCAAATCGGCTCAATTACAAGTTACAACAACTGAAAAACATTAAATCAATCGGCTACAAACATTGCATAAAACAATTAAACTTGATTCTTTAGAACCATAAAGTTCTTCACTGCCTGACCCAGCTTGGTGACCATTGCTCCAGAATAGTTTCCCCAGTGTTAACCAAGTGAGGCTCAGTAAACACTACAAACCTTGCAACTTCCTTTAGAGATTGAGTTAACTCAGTAAACACTGACCTTCCTTCGCTTACCGAGTGAGCTCGATAAAAGCTAACTTTCTCTTGGATGACTGAGTGAATTCAGTAGTTATTGACTTTCCCTTTGTTAACCTTGGGAGTTCAGTTAACATTAACTTTCTGATACAAAATCCTTTGATGCTCGAGTGAGCTTGGTAAGAGCTAACTTTCTATGTAATGTTCAGGAATGCTCGGTAGTCACTATAAATTGCTTTGGTGACCATCTAAGCTTGGTAGACTCTGTCTGATGGCTGATATGACATTTGTGTAACATCAAAGACAATACATAATTAACAATTGTATCCAATAATCTCCCTCTTTGGCATTGATGGCAACACAACATGTCATAGCAGAATGAAATTTGAAAACAAGTCTTTCTCAAAACAATTCTCCCTCTAAGATAGAAAACTCTCCCTCTTACAGTAATCTCCCCCTATGAAGGAATTACATGGCAAACTCTTTATTTTAATCAAATTTCAGAGAGATATGACAGTAAAACTCTCCGTCTTTGACAACACATGCCAAAGACAAATCAACTCAAATGAATTTTAGTGTACCTTTAGTACTGATTCATATGCAATATTTCCTAGTTATGCTACATCAACTGATAGATTTTCAACCTGGTATCAGTTGGTGCATCACTAAAACTTTATTTTAGTGAACTTCAAATAGGGGAGTGACCCCTAATTTACCTCTTAGGTACAGGAATGCATCCTTAGGTAATGGTTTTGTGAATATGTCAGCAATTTGTTCCTTTGTATGAACATATTCCAATCTAATCTCCTTAGCTTGAACCAATTCTCTGACAAAATGATATTTTATTGCAATGTGCTTGGTTTTGGAATGCATCACTGGATTCTTAGATATGTTGATTGCCTAAGGCATTGCTAGATTTCATCAGGCCTATAGATAACCCTACTAGTTTGAAAGTTTCCCATAATTGGGCATACATCATACCATATCTAGTGTCAATAGTTTTCAGAGTATATGGATTCCAAAGAACTCCACATGTGCTTCCCTACCAAGTACTCTTAAGGTGGAAATAGCTGAGATGTTACGACAACTAGGTGGTTTGGAGAAAGTAGAACTAACTGGTAGGTCTAGAGGCTTTATTTTCCCATCTTGTATAGTTTCTCATCAGTTTCTCATTACAAAGGGTGGTTTGTTGTTTCTATATAGATTTTTAGACTCATACAAAATGGCTATCTCTCATGCTCATTTTAATGATAGTGAAGGATTTTTTTGAAATATTTAGATAGAGGGCTAGGAATAGTGCTCAAAAGCATCAACCCTATTTCCCTAAAGATGTAATAAGAAATGAATTTTCTCTCCAAGAACAAGAGATTAGAAAAGAAAAATGGAGAGATTATTCTAGGGTCTTAGAATTTATTAATTGTTTTGAGAAAAATTATAGCCCTTTGAAAAATGAAAAAACAACAACAGACAAGTTGAATAAGTTGTTGATCAACTTTCCAGAGATTATGGAGGCCATGAATGAAAAGAAGACCCATTTTATCAATTCTTATCCCAATAAGGCAAGATAAGTAATGAAAAAGTTATCTTTTAACCCTACAATAGGATCATGGCAATTGGTCATTCAAAGGAGGCCTAGCTATAACATCGTCAAGAACAAAGAGCATACAACTGATAAGGGGAAGTAAATAGTTGGATCAATTAGTACTACTTTGGGAGAGGCACCTGAAGAGCTAAGGCCCAAGAGGAAAAATATAGAAGAAAAAAAGAGTGTCCCAAATAGAATACTACACACCCACTCAATCTCCTTTGCATATAAGAGATGAACAACTCACTAAGGAGAAAATGGAACAATTACGATCCCAAGGGGGAGTGTTTATTACTACTATAGAATTAAAGGAAGGAAATCGTTAGGAACCTCCCATGCCTAGCCTTGAGCTAGCTAACTATTGCTAATTATGGAGGAAAAGAATTAGACTCTATGATAAGACAAGCTAGTCATGAATTTCTTTTAGATGATAGTTTTGTCAAATCAAGAGCTTTCTACCAATTTACATGGAGAACAAATATTGAACAATTTGAAGAAAGGTGTAATAATAAGAAGGAAAAGCACCCAAAAATGGAAGAGGTAGCTATACAAGATCAAATAAAGGATGAAATGATGCAAGAGCTTAGAAGTTTGACCCCTAGAGAAGGAAGAAGAATGATAAAATCATCTGGGGTTTTTCTTTTATTAAATTGGGATATTGCAGATGCAATGGTTTTTAATACTGTCACCAAGAAGTTAAGTGTTGGAGAAAAAGAAAGAAAAGGACTTAGAGTTTCTAAATTTAGTGAAGATCATGCTACCTTGGTAATTTGGTCTTTGAGAAGAGGATCTAGAGCCAGTCTTTCTCAGCCTGATGATACTGGGATGATTGGAGACTTGATTATTATGAGGGTGGAAGATACTCCAAATAATGAGGCTACAAAGTTAAATGTTGAAATAGCTAACCTCACATTAGCTATAGCCAGGAAGGAGAAAAGGAAAAAAATGGAATTATAGGAAAAATATGAATAGGTTCTAGATACTTACAATAAAGAAGTACATAATAGAATCAAGCTTGAAAATAAGATGGTAGTGTATCAAGGACAATCTAGCAAACCTATGATTAATTACCCTTGTCCTCCAATTGAACCTTTCAAGTCAAATCCCCTCATAGAGTTGCTAGATACTCCACAAAGACCTAAATTTTATATAGCTGAGGAGTTTGAAGAGGAGAAAAGAAAACTTTGGGCATTACATGTGGAATTGAATATCCAATATGAGGAAAAAAATAGAAAAGAAATCATATATCTAGTAGATAGGGTTGGCTAGCCTACATTATATGAGAAACTGGTAAAGATAATGGACATGTGGAATGAGATAAAAAGTAGTGATGATGCTTTGAAGCCAATTGTGAGTAAATGGAATAGCAGGGACAAAGATCACTCTTTTGTGCTTTTCAGTCATTAGTTTGTCTTGTGAGAAAATAGAAAAAACCTTTGACATGACTAATGATCTCTCTGATTTTGATGTTAAGAGGGTTGAAGTGTAGAAGAGAATTATAATCTATTTCTCAAAGTATCTTGCTGAAAAATTTGAACTTTCCCCCATGCACTTAGGAAAATAGATAAACTAAAAGACAAGGAAGAATGGGCCAAAGAATTGGATGATTTGTTATGCCTTAGAATTAATAGGGTCATAAATGAAAAGGGGCATGCATGGTGGGAAAAAACAATTGAGGAAGTTGTTAAAGTTCAAATATTTTTTGATTCTCTTAGGGAGGAATTTGTTGAAATAAATAAATTAGGGGAATATTTTTTAAACAAGCAACAAGAAGTATTGAGTTTTAATTGGCTAGATGACACACTTTTTGACAAGTGGATGATAGATTTTGTACATTCAAAATAGTTAGTACTTAGTAAAATTGATGAAGATGAGGTGGAAAAAGATGAGCTACAAACAATTAATGCATTAGTTAAAGTAGAAGAGGAGAAAGATAAACAATCAACTGCAGTAACAAGAACAAATGTTCAAACTGATGACTTGGCAGTAGAAGAATCGAGTATAACTATTAGTTTGTCAATATACAATGACCTCGATGGAGAACCATGAGTTAAACTCAGTTTTCAAATATTAGAACCTAGTCCATCACAAGCAAGTCCAATGGTCACACATTCTGAGGAATGACAATTACATCATGACCAATTACAAACTCCTTAGCAACAAAGAAGCCGTAACAGAAGTGGTCCCACAAAAGGAATATTCATGATGTAAATCTTTCTGTTGCACCAAATTTTGTCTTTTATGATAGTAACCTTTTGTAAATATTTTTTTTGTCTTAAGGACAACTATCATTATTATCTACCCTAAAGCTTGTTGCATCTCATACTATATAAATGAGATCCCAAGGCTAGAGAAAGGGTCTAAACTATTATGTAATTTTAGTGTTGGCTAGGTTTACATTTAGTCTAGTTTTCTTTATGTAAATTTTTGTGATGTATTTTCTCTACAAATGTGAGAATACATAAACATTCAAAGATCATGTTGTCTTGTCCAGAGTTGTTCTTAGTTTTACTCCAATGTTATATACTTTTAAAAGAAAATTAATACAAAGATGAATATCACTATATCTATTTTTTCTAAATCCTGTCTCCACTGTTATTGACCGGTTATCTTGAGGTTGTATGTGCAAAGCTTGTTCAGTTTAATGCAACTATGATAGGTTGTATATCAATTTTCTATTGCTTTTAATTAAAAAAATTAAGTAAACGCTTTAGTGATATGATTGGATTTCCAAGTAGTAAGAAGGATATGCATAAGAATGAGTTTTAGGGTAAATTACCAATAATATTGATTGTAATACAATCAATTAGGTCAAAATAGTTGGGTAGACTCTGAGTACTAATAGATGAGGCACTGATCAATTATTTCAGTTTTCATATGAAGAGATCATGAATAAGCATGAAGAAAAATCCTCAAAAATTAAATCAATTTTAATTTAATGTATGAAGAATATCATAGCTAGTCAGTACTTGGTTGTAATTAATTTTTTTATTTTGGTTAGCTATTGTTAACCAAAATTATATGTAAATCTAAGAAGAATTATGCAAAAATAAATGCTACAGGGGATGAGTATTGTAAGAGAATATCAGTAAATGAGTAAAGTGTGAAGAGAGTATCTAGTTTTGAATCATTTTATCCCTTAGGTGCACCGAATTTGGTTTTGCACAACCTAAAGAGTAGAATATCCTTGTGGTTTTGTTGAAGTTGGGCTCAGATTCGAGAACTCCTTAGTTGAGCATAGGAAATAGCCAACCCTTAGATTAATTTTTTCCTCATCATCTTGGTATCAATTATTTTGTTGCTTCGTAGTTTAATAACACCACACCCATCTTTTATTTAAGTATTGAACAAATCAATAGGAATCTTCTTCTCTACTTCATTAGAATCCAATTTATTACTTGCCACCATATCTATCATGGCCTTCTCAACTTTTGTTTTATCAACATTATCCAATGTGTTTGATGTAGGAGCATCTTGCATGGAAAATTATTGGGAAAAAAAAAAAAAAATTGAAAAAAAAAAAATCTGGAGGAGAGAGAAAGTGACAAAAATTAAAGGAGAAAAAAAAAAAAAAAAAAAAGGAGAAAAGAAAGGAAAAGAGTATTTCTATTTTCAAGGTGCATAGGTAGCATAATAAAAAAAAATAATAAAAAATAAATGGTTGTCATTCCATTTATCGAGGTGTGTGGGTAGAATTCTAGAAAGTTATGAATATTGTAGAAAGTTGTGGATAATGTAGAAGGTTGTGGAAGTTGTAGAAGGTTGTGGAGGAATTCTAGAAGCTTGTGGATAAGTCATGCATTGGTTGGAAAATGCCTATTTAAGCAAGACATATGAGCATTTCTAATCAAGCTCAAGGAGTAGCTTGAGAAGTGGAAGCTCAAGGAGTAGCTTGAGAAGTGGAAGCTCAAGGAGAAGCTCGAGAAGGTGAAAGCTTTGGAAGGAAAATCTTGAATGTGTGAAATTTGGAAAGCTTGGAAGGCTTCAAGGTGTGAAAGAGAAGGAGGAAGTGAAGAGTGAGTTTTCCTAAGTTTGTGGATAGAGTGCTGAATGTGAGGTAGTTTACAGTAGGATTATGGTGGAATTGTGAGTGTGTAGATAGAGCGCCAAATGTGAGGTAGTTTACACTTGGATCTTGGATAAGGTTGGAGAAGAGCTAGTGACTGCGGTTTAGAAACAAGGAGGTTGCTTGGTGGCTTGCGAGCACAAGTTGAGATCTTGGAGGTTTCTACCAAAGTGTGGATCTCGACTAGCTTGGGTTTGGATTGGATCTTGAGAGATCTTGCAGAAAGGTTATTGTAATTACTATTGGATTTTCAAGTATAATAAAATTGTCTTCATATTGTTGCATTCTTGGTTGTGAGTTGGTAAGGGTGGTGTTGTCCTTCATTAGTGGTATCAGAGCGTACCTTCATCAGTTGTATCAGAGCACAGACCGTCGTCAGTGGTATCAGAGCAGGAGTTCCTGAGTGTATAAGAAGATCACCGAAGTGTGAGGTAGTTTGTACCAGGACCTTGGTTGGATGAAGTTTATTAGAGTGGGAGTTCCTGAGCATGTAAACAAATTGCCGAAGCTGAGGCAATTTGCACCAGGACCTTGGGAGGACATGCAGATTGATTAATGGATACAACGATGGAAGATTGAACTTGTTGAGGCATGATCATAGAGAGCTGGTGGATTGCAAATCCATTGTCCTGGACTTGTGATGTGGTTCTTGGTTCGTGCGAGGTGGCAGGTTGCGATCTGACTTGCAAATACTTTGGTTATCACAAGGAGCGTGGGAAGGATTTGTTGCAGAGGGTTTACGAAGATCTTGGGAGATGGCTCCAAGAGGATTGGACCCTAAGATGATTGCAAAACTCCATGATATAGTGGAGAGGAATTTTTATAAGATGATTTCTTAGTTGGATGATAGATTGGCTAATCAAGTTAAGGAGGTTCGTGAGAGAAGATGGCATCGCAAGGTTGAGGTGGAAGAGGATGGTTTTGCTGATCAGTTTGTGGAGTCTAATGCAGAACCTGCAGAGCAACTAGAGGTTGTTGCTGAAGATATTCCTAATGTTGTTGATGTTGGGACAGAGGTTGGTTTTCATAATCAATTGGTTGAGTCTGACATGGAGACTATAGAGCATTTTGTCATGGATGATCTAGTTGATGTTGGTGGTGACTTGAATGTTGCATAGCACTTGGTCGTGAATGATCCGATTGTTGGAGGTGAGTTATGTATTGCAGAGCATCTTGTTGTGAGCAATGAGGTTGCTGGTGTTGAAAGTTTGGCATGTGTTGATGGAGATCTACATGTGGCTGCTAATGTGGAGTTTTTTATTGGTCGTATGGACTCACTAGTTCTTGATGTGAATGGGAGTTTGCTAATGCAGCATTATGTTCAGTTTGTTTCTGAGGGTGAGCATGCTGATTGGATGGTTGAGATTTTGGTGTTTGATAGAGTGATGCAGATGTGGAGGATTTGCACGTTGGTTTTCTTGTCCCTGTTGAGGTGGAAGCCTTTGGTGAAGATGAAGATAGTTGTAGACCTTTCTTTTTTTTGGCATCAAAGTGTGGGACACACTTTCTATCTACTAGGGGAGTCTGATGCAGGAGCATCTTGCATGGAAAATTATTGGAAAAAAAAAAAAAAAAGTTGAAAAAAAAAAAATTGGAAAAAAAAATCTGGAAGAGAGAGAAAGTGACAAAAATTACAGGAGGAAAAAAAAAAAAAAACGAAAAAGGAGAAAAGAAAGGAAAAGAGTATTTCTATTTTCAAGGTGCATAGGTAGCATAATAAAACAAAATAATAAAAAATAAATGGTTGTCATTCCATTTATCGAGGTGTGTGGGTAGAATTCTAGAAAGTTATGAATATTGTAGAAAGTTGTGGATAATGTAGAAGGTTGTGGAAGTTGTAGAAGGTTGTGGAGGAATTCTAGAAGCTTGTGGATAAGTCATGCATTGGTTGGTAAATGCCTATTTAAGCAAGGCATATGAGCATTTCTAATCAAGCTCAAGGATTAGCTTGAGAAGTGGAAGCTCAAGGAGTAGCTTGAGAAGTGGAAGCGCAAGGAGTAGCTTGAGAAGGTGAAAGCTTTGGAAGGAAAAGCTTGAATGTGTGAAATTTGGAAAGCTTGGAAGGCTTCAAGGTGTGAAAGAGAAGGAGGAAGTGAAGAGTGAGTTTTCTTGAGTCTGTGGACAGAGCGCTAAATGTGAGGTAGTTTACAGTAGGATTGTGGTGGAATTGTGAGTGTGTAGATAGAGCGCCGAATGTGAGGTAGTTTACACTTGGATCTTGGATAAGGTTGGAGAAGAGCTAGTGACTGCGGTTTAGAAATAAGGAGGTTGCTTGGTGGCTTGCGAGCACAAGTTGAGATCTTGGAGGTTTCTACCAAAGTGTGGATCTGGACTAGCTTGGGTTTGGATTGGATCTTGAGAGATCTTGCAGAAAGGTTATTGTAATTACTATTGGATTTTCAAGTATAATAAAATTATCTTCATATTGTTGCATTCTTGGTTGTGAGTTGGTAAGGGTGGTGTGGCCCTTCATTAGCGGTATCAGAGTGTACCTTCATCAGTTGTATTAGAGCATACCTTCATCAATGTCATATTTCACAAATCTAAAATTGGATACGCCTACTAAATAGGAAGAAAATAGGGTCTATCCTCAACCAAAATTCCTAGAAGGAATGATCCAAATTGATTAACCATGAGGAAGTGATCAATGCACAAATGGATCAAGCAATGGAGAATAGGAAGAAAGGAGGTCCTGGTCTCACTATTGAAAAGTATGTGCTTAAATCTTGAAAAGGTAAAAGACAAATACTTACATTTGAATAGGATAAATTTGAAAAATGTTGATTTATGTTTTTGTGTATAGTTTTGGGGATCTTAGCAACCTGTTCCAGACTAGAAATGTTGAGACAGAGAAAACCCAAAAAAAAATTGTCCTTTTGAAGGGATGTCGACCTTGACTCTGATAGTGGGGCACAATCTTACCCTGAGGCACAATTGTACCCCAAAAAGTTAACATTGACTTGCATTACTCTGAAAAAATTTTGTTCACAAATCTTGCAAGTTTGACAAAAAGGGTATCCAAATCTACTCTTCAATTCATTTTTTTGCACCTATATCTACAAGAAAAATGGTTGGCTTGTTTGGATGGGGAGTTTGCCTTGGTGAAACACCAGTTTGGAATCAACCTTGAAATGTAATTGAAATTACAATATGTATAATCAAAGTAAATGTAACTATTCACGTTGCTTGTATTGAAATTCTTATAGAGGATTCAAATCCTTGAATCCACAATTATAGATGCTCCAAATGAATGTAGAAATGTATGTAGGATATCTCAAATTAATGGCATTAGATCTTCAACATCAATCTTGGATGTATCTTTGCATAGGAAAAAGCTTGAATGAATGTGGATGGAGAAATCTTCAACAAGAGGGCTCCATAGAGATTGAATCCTTCAATAACTAACAATGGACCTCCTTGATGAAGTGGATGTTTGAACACTTGAATGATAGTAGATCTTCACTTCATTAAATAATCATGCTTAAACTTCATAGTAGGTGGATGCGCTTATGATATATGGATGTCAAAATGAGGGAAGAAGGCTTCCTTATATAGAGATCTAGGGCACAAACTCCTAGAGAAGGCCGACATGGGAGCATTAAATCCCAATTAACCTTAACCCCTAGACATGGACCTAGAATAAATTTAATTTAAGAGTCTACCATTCTGAAACCTAAAATAATTGACCCGAAAGCGAGAAAATGAAAATTTTAGAAGCCTGGTGTCTTGAAACTCCTGGAAATTGAAAAATGGACTTGGGGTTAGGGATGATGTCAACCCTGCCCTAGGTTAGGGTCAAGGTCATCCTTGACCTAGATCAGTGTTGAGGTTGACCTTGACCTAAAAGATCATCCTTGACCCAAAAAGTCAAAGTCCTTAGTTTTACAAAGAAAGTTGTCAGAAATAGGCTAAAAATAGAGAGAGAAGTAGAACAACGTGAAAACAACTAGATCCATGAAAAGACCCATTCAATATGCTTGAAATGAACCTTGACCACTTACTTAGAGGAATATACACTCTTAACATAGAAGTGCTTCCATTTTAAGATGATACACGTACAAAGATTCTTAGGTTGACACAATACCTTATCAACATTATTTTCTCTTCTAGGTATTGTAGCCGATTCATCTGATTCTTTCCTCTTTGCATCATCTTCTTGAACTTATTTTACCTTTACCAATCTTCTCCTCTTTGGCTGGCTCACATGGGCTCATGATTTTTTCTTCTCTGTGCTTGAGTCACTTGGTTTAGTAATTTTCACTACTCCTTTCTTTGCAGGTGGCTTGACTCTTGCTACTACTTCCTTGGTCCTTGGCTTGGTTGGTGGTGGAGGAGAGATGGGCATGACCACTATCTTCTTTGTAGCTCCCTTTACTTTAGGCTTGATAGATTTAGCCTTCTTGGTGGGTGGTACAACAACAACTAGGGATTTACCCTTATCTCCTTCTTCTTCTTCCTCTTCCTCTTAACCACTATCTTTTTCTTCATCTTCTCCAAGATATTATGTGAGATGCAAAGGTTCCTTGCCTTTTCCTTGTGTGCCTAGTTTTTCCTCTAGGTCTTCAATCATTCTCTTTGTTTTCTTCTCCTTAGAAGCTATTTTGATGTCAACAATAATTCTTGCCTTAACTTCTTCATATTTTCCAAAAGGTTCAACTTCAATATCAATTTCCTATTTTAATAATGACACAATATTTGCATTAACCTTGTCACTATCAATTTGATAGTCAAATTCTTATACAAATGCCTTTCTTGGCTTCACTACCTACACAAATGTGTTAACTATGTCCACTAAAAAGCATACATCATTGTAATGTTTCCTGACCAACTATTCTGGTATCCTCATCCTTATTTAATTCTTTGTTTGAATTCCTCAAAATATGTGTTTATAAAATTCTCAGAATTCTCTCCTAATTGAGTTATGTATTATCTAGTGAACATATTTGTCTTCTAATAAAATACTTACAAAATAACCCTAAGATTCCCAGACAAGAAGACTCAAACAACACTGACAGCTAGGTCACTTCACTATTTGAAATGTGCAAGCACCCTATGAATTATTTGAGTATAGCTCCCCATATAAGATTTACAATGAATTTTGAGAACTAAAGACACATATGCTTGTAACTAGAAAGCACAAAAGTAACTCAAACATCCACTCGTAAACACGATGTAGATGTGAAGAAACTAAATAACCAAATGAAAATAATAAGTAAATGATACAAATCTCATTTACCCAATCATTACATCATAGAAGAAATGCAGAAAGAAAGATGAGTTATTCTTTACAAATACACAAACAACAAAAGTCCAAAGTCCTAATAATAATTGTGGCAATAATCATATGCATCAAACTGCATCTAGAGGCAACCAAGATAATTCAAATCTTGAGATTGATCAGAAAGCTAACATGCAAACTCAAAGTTTTGATTTACTAAAAATTTCCTCCTCTAAACAAAATAAAACAAAGAAAGATTTGTTCCTTGAAACATGCTAATCACTTATTCAGAAAAATATCTCCCCTCATGTAGTGCAAAGTCTAGAAAAATTACAATCCCCCTTTCCTTATCTTTCTATTATTTCTATCTCTCTACCGTTTCTATCTCTTTTCCATGCAACACAAAGTTTTCTCCTCAAAGTCAAAAATTGGAACCCCTCCTTTTTCTTTTGGTAGCATATTTAACTCGATCAATCTTGTAGCATTTCAGTTATAAAATTGATTCTTGCGGATCACATCCCTTTCTAGATGCATGTAAGGCTTCTTTCTATTAGGTTATGAAAATGTTAATGTAGTTCTTATCATAATTGCTCCTTATGTGATATATGTGAATTCCTTGTTAATTCAACATAATGACTAGGTTCTTGCCATATGGATTGCTATACCCAATCAATATGGAAAGAAGGCTTATTGACATGTGGTCACTATTACCTTTATTATGTCCCAAAAATCAAAAGGTTTCCCTATTGCCTGTAACATCTTAACACCTAGACTATCTTTAGTGAATTATCGACACACATAATGGTTCTTGAGATTGCAACACCACTCTTTTACATATCAACCATCATGTTGTGGGGAGAAGTTTTAGTGGCAATGTTGAAACTTTGTGTGGAGTGTGTAGGCTCTTGACTTTTTTCCCTGACATCTTTGATGGAATTCATATGGGTGTTGCATTCTATGATGCATGACACCTCCAAATTCATATTACTTCTGAACAAAAGTCTCAAGTCTTCAAAAATAGATCATTTACCTTTATATGGTTTGGGCACTTTGTCAAGGAACAATTCATAGATGTCTCCTTTTCTCTATACCTACACAGGAACTTTCACCAACACCCATGGGCTTGTCCAAAAATTTGCATAACTTATCATGAAGCTCTTATTTTGATAAACAGTTCATGCACCTTCATATTTGAACATGGGGCTTGCACTCTATCATAATTTTACTAAACACTCATTGATTGGATGATCATGAATATTATTGCCATTAGAGCCTCGACTTTCCCATATTCCAATCTATCAATCTTCCATACCTTGGAGTCTAATGCCTTGATCATTAGTTGAATTCATCAGTAGACCAATGCCTTTGTCAACACATGTTCACACTCATACATTGTAATCAAGAGGGACATTTGAACATCAATAAGACTGTCATGGGTGCAAATTTGGAAATTGTTTCTCAAACTAGACTCGGGAGTCTTGCCAAGACTCAATCACTTGATGTGCATTTTTTGCCCATTCCTTCCTCTTTGTGGTTGAAGTATATGCCTTGCTTTAGCATATTCTTGAGCCATAAATTGTGGTGAATATTTTGTTAGTATACATCATATATAATGGGCATGGGGAATGGCTTTGAATCCCATATTTTCCATTGAAGAACTTGTGATAGGAGTGACAAATTATGATCTCAAAGTCATATTCCTATTTGTGCATTCACCCAAATGAATCCCTACTTCAATTTGATGTGTTCTTTGAATGGGTCCTCGGTCTTGCATTCTTCTATGGTAGGTGATAATTGTTTGAGAAGCTCTGTCAAGGAGGAACATTACACATATCATTGACATTTTTTCAAACACTTCCATGTTGTTCTCCATACACACAATTTTCATGCTACATTCTTCATCCTATCTGAACACCATGCCTATATGCAAGCTCTTTAGTAGAATTTGAGATTGATATCAAAGAGAAAGGGGGAGAAAGAAATCCCAATCCCATTCTTACTCAATTGGTCATTTCTATCCACAATTTGGTAGTGATCAGACTATTTTGATGATAAATATAGTTTATCTATTACCTCGACACTTGACGGTGGAAACATTCACATTTATTTGAATCCCAATTTAGGTTTGCCAATTTTCACAAGCCTCGACCATGGTGATGAGCTCAACCTTGAAATGTTTCGAATGCATTTCAAATAGGATCAATTTCTGTTAGGAATCCACATTTTGATGTTTGTAGAATTCATAGGTATCAATCCATACTTTTATATTGCTTGTTTGATTATTCAGACCATCAGACACTAAGAGTGTTGATCCTTTGGCAAGAGAAAGAGGATTCCTTATAGTGTAGTATTTGGAAGACCAAGGTGTGCTTATGATCCACTTCATCTGTGTCATGAAATCAAGACATTCTTAGTTTATTTATAAAACCATACTAATATTCTATCAAAAACTAGCATATATTTCCCAACTTATGTCATATGCACGATGCCCAGATGCATGCTTTGTCTTTTACAGATTAACTTTTATTAAAAATGTGGTCATGGGCATCGTTCTAATACAAAAAGAGCTAATAGTCCTTCATTTCATGCTGCTCTATTTCAAAGCTGACCCTTACTAGACAACATTTCTTATATGAATCTCATGCATATGTTGGGAATTTGATCCAACTTGTGGTTTGGGCTCATCACTCCCCTTCTTGTAGCTTGGGCTTTGTTAGAAACAATGTATGTTCAAATATTTAGATTTGCACATGCACCTTTCCTTGATTGATCCATATTGACCAAGGAAGTATACCAATGTAACATGTGTAGAATTAGTTTGAAAAGAAATTAGTGTCATGTCTGGTTAGCCAGTTTATAAAGAGATCTTGAAAGTTCATTTTCTTTGCACCAAATGTTCCTTAGGTTTGAGCATATCTAAAATTAGTTAGTTTGGATACAATGTAATTCATGATGAGAAACACTTTGGTTTATCACTAAACCCTTTATAATTACAAACATCAGGCACTTATTAATGGTGCTCAAGGTACCGAGATGGCATATGTCAAAGTACTCCTTTTGAACCAATGTTTTCCTCCTAAAAATTTTCAAATATGCTCTAAATGGAAATCTAAACCTTGGATTTTCTACTAAAATGATGACTTTGAAACTAGATCTTCAAACTTAGGTTTACAATTTTGAACCTTTGAAGTGTATTCTTGATGTTTGAATCTTATGATCTTAGATTTGTGAACTTTGAATTGTTGATCCATCCAAACTTCTAAACTTATGAACTTACCCCTGAACCATTTGTACTGACTAAATTTCACTCAATGTTATTCTAGTCATGTGTATGACATATCAAATGTTTGTTTTGAAAGGAAATACATGGAGGGGACCCAAATTTTAAAAATTTCAAGTTAGGGTAGATATGCAGGGTAACAATATTCACTGATTTGATTTTTCACTGGTTTTCCTTATTCCCAAACAAAATTTCCAATACTAGAAAAATACTTCTAAACATAAAAGAAACTATACATGATAAGTGATCCAAACTTCCATTTTAGAATTCTTTTCCTTTCTGATGGATATCAAGTTTTCTTCTAGTTGAGGTTTCTACAACTTGGCAAGATCATATTCCTTATCTTTCATAAAATCTTCCACACCTAGTCACCTACAATACATGGTGTTGGTGTTTAAAACTACTGAACAACAAAATACTCAACACCAAATTGATAATACTCACACAATCTAAGGGTTAGCCACTTCCTATTAACAATTCTATGTGCAAACCATTTGGACTAACTTCAACAAAATCTAGAATGGTTTCCTACTCTTTAGGCTCTGCAAAACCAAGGTGGGTTTACCTAGGGGATGCCTCAGATAGCCACTATTGTATGAGAATTATATTAGTTTCATTTTGATTCTTATCTCTAATTCTGAACACTTACACAACTTATCCAATTTTTGATACTTTCAGACTGATATGCATCCCTTATAAGTTGGTCATAATTCTCCTTAAGTTTACAATTATCTTTGGGAATAGCAGCTACCTAAGATCCAAAAATAAAATATAAATGAGTGCTGACCAACATTATAGCTTTAAACAAAATGGAACAAGAATGATTTTAAATTTTTGATTAATTTTATATGCAGAAGTAGAATTTACCCCAACTCACTCCTGATTTATGAGACCAGTGCTTGATCCATTAGGAAAAAGAACATCTATTGGTGGGATATTTAATTCAAATAACTTTGTAAATGAATCTATCAATTGTAGTCACCTCTTTCCATTCTTATGATCTATCCATTTTATAAACTCATAAACCTCACTGATCTATTGAAGCATTTATATAACTCTTTGAATTAAAAGCAACAACAGTATTAGCATACAAACCCTCTAGATTGTAGTCAATCAATTGAACCTTATTCAAATGACATCATAGTAAACAAAGTCATGAAATGGAGACAAAAATTGATGACACAAATCTAATGCAAATACCCCTTTGTATTATCCTTCTAGATGACTAATACAATGACCAATAGAAATTCAATCAAAAGCCTTGAATATCTTGCTGATGCTGTCATTTATATATATTATCAGAGATTACAAGTGTGATAGTAAACTTAGAACAACAACTACATATATCTGGACCGATTGTATTTTCTTGAAAATTGAAAAAATGTACAAGTCTTGGACTCTCACAATGCCTTGAAAACTCATTTATATAAGCATAAGTTGCAACAAGAAAAAGGCAATTATGATTGATAGGTATCTCTCCAAACAAATGACAAATATAGTCTACAAAAAACAAAACAAAGTGTAACAAAATGCTTAACAGATCAAGATATTCTTTGGTAGAACCCATTACTATTACATTGTTATAAGCTACTGACTCTTTTGATTTGCCACCACTATTCTAAATCTTCAGAGTATGTAGCTACTAGGCTAGACAATGATGAATCTTGTCATAGTACTTTCAAATCAACTTATACCCGTGGGTTTTCAATATTTTGATCCTGAAAAAACAAAACTACTTTTACTCTTGATTGTTCTTCTGTCATGTCTACATCTTGGGCCTCTGAACCTGTAACTAGAACTGATTGATGACCTTCACCTACCTCATTTTCTTGATTTGGTGATGTTGTCTCAATAATCTCCACTTCATCATCTTGTACTTCATCATCATCTATTTTGACCTCTTACAACTGCTCACTAGAAGCAATATCTACCATCCATGTGTCGAATAGTGCATCATCTGGGTAGTTGAATTGAAAAATATCATTTTGCTTCTTAAGTACATACTCAGCCTCATTCACAATGCTAACAAATTCTTGTTTCAAAGAATCAAAGAATAACTAGACTTTCACCAATTCCTCTATCGTGGTGGCCCACCAAGCATGCCCTTTTTTTATTAATAACCTTATTCATTCTCAAAAAGAATAGGTCATCCAATTGCTTGGCCCACTCATCCTTATTCTTTAATTTATTCTTCCTATCTAAAGCACGGGGAAACAAGTCAAACTTTCGGCTCTTATACTTACTTAAGTAACCAACTATTATTCTCTACAAATGAACCCTCTTATTATAAAAAACTGGAAGATCTTTAACAATATCATAGGTCCTTTCAATTTGTTCATGTGAAGACCTTATGACAGAGTAACATAAAAATTTCATTTCTTTCCTCCTCTTTTTCTTTCCCCATTTATTAACAATAGGCTTCAGGACCTCATCATGCATTTTCAATTCTTCTCATATACTTATTACCTTTGCTAACTAATTATAAAACAATGGCCATTCAATTTTATCTACCAGATACATTAGAGCTTTTCTTAGTTTATCTTCATATTGTACATTTAGCTCTACATGTAGTGCCCACAACTTGTTGTTTTCTTCTTCAAAATCCTCAGCAGTATAGTATTGTGGCCTTTGTGGTGTATCTGGTAATTCTATAAGTGGAGTGGATTTAAAAGGTTCCACTAGAGGGTGAGGATATGTTATTCTTGGCCTAGTTGACCTTCCCATAATTTTATTTTCTAGTTCAACCCTCTTTTGGACTTCTTTGTTGTATGCTTTCAAAATTGTTTCATATTTATTTTGTAATTCAAACATGGCCTATTCTTCCTTTTGAAAAATGGCCAAAATAAATTGAGATGTATCTACACCCCAGTGTGCAGACTACACATGAGAAGTATCAACCACTCTTCTTACAACTATATTTCCTATCAAACCAGAATCATCTGGTTGTGATGAGGTGGCTCTTGATCCTCTCCTCAATGACCAAATGACTAAAATAGCCTGGTCTTCATTGAAAGCAATGCCCTAAAAGCTTTTCTTGTTTTGGTCTTTTAAATCAAGTTTATTTGAAATAGAATTAAATACTAGAGCATCAACAATGTCCCAATTAGGTAGCAACAAAATGTTTGATGCTCTAACCATTTGCCTTCCCTCCTCAGGGCTTATACTCAAAAACTCCTTCATCATCTCCTCTTTCACCTAATTTTGTAGGGTAATTTCATCCATTTTTGGATGCTTTGTTCTCACATCATTGCACCTTTCTTCAAATCTACCCATATTGGCTCGCCATGAAAATTGGTGAAAAGCCCTAGACTTAACAAAACTTTCATCAGACAAAAATTAATGACTAGCCTATTCTAATATAGGGTCCAACTCCCTATCTCTATAATTTGCAACTGTCAAATACAAACTTGGCATAGAAGGCTCTTGAGGGTTTCTCTCATCCAATTCTACCTAGGTAATGAATACACGTCCCTGTGACCCTATCTACTCAATCTACTCTCCAGTGAGCTATTCTTCTCCAATCTGCAAAGGGGATTGAGTAGGTGAGTATTCCTAACACAAGGACTCTGTTCCTTTATTATCTTCTGCCTCTTGGGAGAAGGTTCATCAGGTCTCTCCTGTAGAACTACACAGGTGGATCCCATTATTTGCTTGCCCTTATCCAGAGTGACCTTTTTATTTTGAATTACAGTATAGCCTGGTCTCTTTTGAACAATTATTTGACCAGCTCCTACATTAGGAGTGAAAGCCAACCTTCTCATGACCTATCTAGCTTTATTTGGGTATGAATGTATAAAGAATTGTTTCTTCTCATTCATGGCTTCCATTATCTCAGAGAAAGTATTCATGAGCTTATTTATTTTATCAGCCTCTATATTAGCATTATCTAGAGGACTATATTTTTGATCAAAACAATGAATGAATTCCAAAACCTCGGAGTAAACTCTCCATTTTTCCTTTTTGGTTTCCTGTTCTTGCAATGAGAACTCATTCCTTATGATATCCTCTGGATAATATGAGTCATGTTTCACCTTTCCCAATTTAATTCTAAATCTCAAGGTTTGATTATAAAACCCCTCAGTATCACAAAAACAGGGATGGGAAACAACCATTTTGTACTGATCAAAAATTTTATGCAAAAAGAGCCAACACCCCTTAGTAATTACAAACTAATGGGCCATAGTACAAGTGGGAAAAATTGACCCCAGTTTCCTTTTCAATAGATACATTTCTTCTAATCCTCCTAATTGCCATAAAACTTCAGCCATTCCTACCTTTAAAGGTACTTGATAGGGCAACACATGAGGGCTTCCTTTAAAACCATAAATTCCAAATATAGTAGAAATAGAGTATGGGATGATATCTCCCCAATTGTATGAAACTTTCAAATCACTAGGATTGTCCATAGGCCTAATGAGATTCATTAGTGCCTTAGGGATTTTGGGATTGTCACTTAATATGAGGCATCTTAGCTTGGAAGTGAAATACCTATCAAACCTGACAAAGCTAGCCTTCTCTACATCCCAAGTCATATCTGCACTCCATAAATAGACTAGTAGTGCTTCTCCATTCTCTTCTCTATTCAATTCCATTTCTTTACCAAAATATGTCACTCCCTTAAATAAAAACATATGCATCAACAAAGAATAATGGCCAAAAGTTTTCTCTATTTCCCTTTTGCAATTCCAACCAAGCCAGTATGAATTTCTTGAGCCAAATAAGAAGCAAAATAAAAAAATAACATCTACACCAAAGGAAGCAATTTGAACCATCATATACATAAGATTTATGGGCATGGAATTCTATTTGTCCTCACCAAAAACTTGACACAAAGTCCTATATATTTCTATAGCCCAAGAAGTGAAAAGATCCTTTTTAAAAGGTTCCTTAGAGGCTACAATGATTACTAGAAAAGTTCCAATTGTGCTAATATGTGCCCTCAGTGCACCTCCCCTAATCACATCCTTCTTTATCATGTATTCATCTTCTAATTCTTGCAGATTAATTGGCACATGATAATTTGTCAAGGGCTCTAGGTGAAATACCTCTCTAATCTCCTCAGGATTGATTGAAACCAGGGGCACACCATCAGTTCTTCTTACCACTCTAAAAAATTGGTCATAATTCTTTGCAATGGCTTCAAGAAAATCATAATCCATGAAGACACTTGGAGCTACTAGTTTTCCCAAATCAAAATTCCAGACATTAGCATGCAGGGCAAACAAGTTACTCTCTAAAAACCATTTTTTAAACAAAACAAGACCAGTTTGTGAGGTTGTTGCATCGCTAACCCAGTTCCCCTTATCATATGGGCTATCTAAAAATTTTAGCCTAGGGTTTAAGGAAGTTAATTTCTTAACCTACACAGTCTTAGTGGTGGATTCTGGGAATAATTCTAACAAGTCATCATGAATGTTCCTATCCGTATAATTCACTTGCCCAAAAAACACTTTCTTTGGAGGCATCTTGACTTTAATTCTTAGGAACTAAAATGCTATAGAGGTTATAGTGTATAAGTACTTACTTGCTTATAAGCTTGTTCTTCTCTAAAATTTTGCAATAGCTCACAAACAATGGGAAACTACTTCACGTTCTTATTAGGCTAAACACAATATTCTCAGTAAGCTCTTGTGCTTAGAAAACTTGAAATCTTTGTTCACGTGAGATGGGAATGGAAAATATTCTATAATGTACTTTGTTTTTTCAAAAGTGAAGCTTTCAATCCTCATAAATGAACTGTAATGGAAAAATAGAGTGACATCACCTTCTTTTTAAAATTTGTGTCGTCAAGCTCAGAAAATCCTACAATCCAGGAGTAAAAATAGCATTGACTCATCTTCTTCTCAACACACTGGCAGTCAAACCAATGAAATGCTTCCACCTATACCTTTCCTTTTCTATTGGTTCTTTGAATTGGACCCACTTTTCGTTGAGGACACTTGTCGTTGTGTTGCTATCTCGCTATACATAAAAAGTGAGCAAATCCTCTAAGAAAGATAGTGATAACCATCAATCTTATTGTAATCAAACGAATGACATTTAAATCATTACTTTAATACAACTGGTGGGTCCACTATTAATTTTCCCCTTACTATGTTGCTACCTTTAAACTTCAATCACTTTTCCATAGCGAGTATGTGATGGCTGTGGATCTTATTCAATCTAGTGGCAAGGAACTTGCACTTTCTCATGTAAATAGTGGTGGGACCTCGGTTTCCAAGTTGTGTTGAGTAAATAGAATGCAATTTTTTATAATGACTTGGAAACGATCATCAATTTGCCTTTGATCCTACAATCCCGATTGTTCATCTTTCATCTGACTTGGTAGTGGGTCTGCACCCATGATGATGTGGGAAACTTTTGTCCATTTGGCAGATATATTACTTTTTAATTTTTCACTGTGATAGTTGTCATTTTGGTCTCACCATGTTCTTTATTTTCAGGCGGGTCACTACATTGCTATTGGCGAAGCGTGAAGCTTTTTTGATGGCGACATAGCGACCACCGATGGATTTAAAGTTTTAGGTTCCCACATTCTTAGTAGGATACCATTGTGTCAAAATATTTGCACAACTCATTTTTGACGGAGCATTCAATGAGTCCCACCTTTGGAAATGATACCGCCTTATTATTTTCCCAACAAGTCGCTATATCGCTATTGGCGAAAGGCTTAACATTCCTGGTCGTGACATCGTGACCTCTGACAAACTACTAAAACTTGATGATAGAAAAAGGCTAACTGTCAATCATGATACATTAATGAGTACCTTTGTCAAATCAATCAATATGCACAGTTAGGATTTTCACGTGGGAACTTTGCTGTTATCTGTCAATATTAAAAACCACCGCATTCCTTCACTTTCTGGTTAGTCATTACATTGCTACTAGCATAGTGCACATACTTTTCAATTGTGACATAGCGATTTGCCAGAAAGTTTGAGCTTCGATGTCATCTATTGTAACTTTCTCCATGTGTGTCCTTTTTGACAGTGATGACCATAAGATAGATCACTTGACCAACTCTTTTTCAAAACAATGTGCCTTTCTAGTGCTAGTTTTCATTTTACAACACCGCACTTCAAATTCCCAGTAGTCGCTATGTCTCATTGGTAAAAAAATATTGTGTTTCATTATAATGACAACATGACAACTATGAATCTAACCAAGATCCAATGGTGGGAAAGATTCTTTAAAAAGGGACTTAGCATGACTTTAGAATTAAACAGGAAAAGAATATTCAAACCTTTTAGAAGATTTTGCGTCAGATTATATTCAAAAGAAAAAGACCTAGGGTTTAACACAAGTTTTCAAAAGGCAATGAAAATTTAAAAAAAAAAAAATTGATACCCTAACCTCATCAAAGGACTCAACCTTGATTTTTTATACCTTGGATTAGACAAATTATCATGCAAAAAATTAGGCCAACACATGGTACATTGTTCAATCTTCTTGATTGATAGAATTTGTGAGACATTACTCTCACTGAAAATTTAATCAATGGATTAGAGATTTTCAAGATGAACAATCCTTGTCCATTCCAATCGGCCTATATGTTCACCAACTTCCTCATGATTTAGACAATCTATAGTCTTCTTCTTGTCCAAAGTGGGAGAGCCTATAACCTTGTGAATAATTTTATTGGTTATCTCAACTAGTCCATTGTATAGCCAAAATCTCATATTGTGGATCCTACTCAGTACAACCTTGATCCATTTGATCTTAAAATTCCTTGGAAACTCTAGGGCACAAGTTAACCCTTTCCTTTCAATAATTTTGAATTCATCCTTTAGAACTCCTTTGTCACATAATTTCTCATATTCCTCTCAAATCTCATAGTCACCAACTTCTCCAATTTTACACATGCAAAAACTTTTCACATCATGTATCATGATTACCTTAGGTGGTATCAAGGATAACACATCCATTGAGTCACCTTTCATTGCATTCTCTAGAATAGTACAAAATTTAGGTAGAGGACAAGCATCACTTCTTATCAATTGAATCTTACTAACCTCTACTCCTTGACTCTTTCCTATGGATGATGAAGCTTCCATGTTTCTCTATTAGGCTTTGAAACTTCTTCTTTCTGGATAACTTGACACCACTCAAATCTTCACTTGATCAAGATTCTATTTCAATTTTTCTCTTAATCCCCTTAAGATCTCTTTTGTAAATCTCTCAAATGCTCTGTGATCTTGTAATATGCATCCAAGGTATGAAACAATGTATTCAAATCTTGATATATACTCCCTTTTGCTTGATTGAGGGTCTCTATTAATGATGTATACTCATGTAGGTGGTAGCCATCTATCTTTGTTGATATTGTGCCTTATGAACTAGATCTTCACTATACAGCTTGGTCTCTTCCATCTAAATTGACCTATACATCAATTTAGTATCTAAATTACTTAGTACATATTTCAATGCTCAGTAAATAAAAACAATTATATTGATGTTTGGCACTAACTGTGTAAATGATTTATTTTGCACTATTCCTTTCATAGATCTATTCTTATGCAAATATGAACTTCAACACATTTTATGTTTGGAACTTATGTAAGATATATCATTCAATATGCAATTCTTCACATACCTTTCTTGATTAGTTTGAAACGATATGATCACCTCCTTCATTGGATTGGGTGATCTCAACTCCATTTGTTCCACTATTTCCATCTTCTTCCTTTTTCTTCCATGATTGTTTCATCTCCTTCTTTGTTTGATCAATGTCCACTTTGCCTTTACCCCTGGTGTTATTGTGATTTGTTGTTGGTACTTGAGTCTTGCAATTTTTTCCTAAATGTCCAAACTTGTGACATTTGGAATATATTGTTAGGTGCATAATTATGCCTTTGGTTGGTCCAATAGGGCCTTGTATGTAATTTGCATTCATATGCTCTATGTCCATATTTTTGATAATTGTAACAATAGCCTTCAAATCTAGAAAGAAGTAGATGCATTCTTCATTCTTGATCTATACTCATGTATTTGATGTCCTTGCTTATTGCAATAAAAATAATAGCCAATAAACTTAGGTTTAGGGTTTTGCATACCATTTTTGCTAATGCAGATGTTTGCAGTATGACCAAGTTTTCCATAATGATAACATGTTGGTTTTCATTTCCCAGTTCTCCACTCTTGGATGACTCTTCTTTCTTGGTATATGAATGTCCTGATCCAAAAGTGCTTCCAAATGACCTCATTAAATCTTCAAAGTATTCCATTACTTCATTAGGCTTTTTGAATCTTTCCACAAGTTATTTCTCAATTTTTAGTTTATTTTTCATTAAATCCTTCCATGATCTCAGATTTTCTATTTCCATATCCTTTTTGTTCAACTCCCAATTTGCAAACATCAGTTGATTCATCATGTCTAGTTGAGTGTTTGTAGGCTTTTGCACGTCAGATGACCTTTCTTCAAGTTAGACTATCATTTTCCTTTTGTCTTCCTTAGCAACAACCTTGTCTTCCTCAACTTTCTTCTTTTGCTCAATCACTTCAACTGAATCTCATGTTCCCTTATTAGTCCTCTAACTTCTTCATTTAGGATTTTGTTCTTTCCTAGTAGATTTGTAATAACTACATCACTGTTGCTTGAATTTCCATTTTCAAACAATCCTTGAGTATCAACTTCTTCATAATTCAACTCTTTTATTTAAATAGCCAACTCTTTTCTCCTTTTTAGGGATTTCCTTAGTTCCCATCTTGCTACCTCAAGTTGTTACAGTATGAGATGGATGTCAATCACCTGATTGTCAATAACCTTTCCCAATTTATAAGCCTCTAGTTCCATGATTTGATGTCCAAGTTGTTATACTGCTTCAAGAGAAACTTGGCTCTGATACTAATTGTTGGAAATCTTAATCAATCAATTACATGCATAAATTATAAGCACATAACACAAAGATTTTGTTACCCAAAAACCCTCCAAGGTGAAGGTAAAACTAAGGTGGGGATGACACCCACAAATCTTCACTACTGCAGTAATAATGTTAACTTGTTATGGTTACAATGTTTGGTTATGGTTACAAGGTTTGGCCATATCTAATGATCTACCCTATGAGGGGTCTTCCCTGTTAAAGGCTATTAAGACTTTTAGGTCTTACCCTATAAGAGTATTTTACACTTACAACAAAGTAAGAACTAGGTTAAGACAATTACAAAGATATGTTAAGACCAGTCTATTAAGATATTATTTGTAACTCAATCTATTAAAACTGATTTGGTACTTGATACTTGGTCTACTTTGATAAGATAATTTTGGATCTCTTCTCTTTAATCTGATCTGATATAGCTTTATTGTCCTTTATTTCTTAGACAAGGTCACTTTCTCTATTCTACAATAACATAACTCTTTTGCCTCATCTGTAATGTCTGCACATTCATACTTGAATAGCTTGTTCACTCCTCATCACTATCAACACACATCATTAAAATAGGTTTATATATGCTCTATTTAAAGATTTCATAATGAGTTTTCTAGATGCTTCCTTATTTTTCCTCTTCATCTGATTGGTTGATCACAACATGTAGGGATATGTGACCCACATAATAAAATGTGTAATAACCTTTGTAACAACCTCTACAAGTATTATATAGATTGTCTACATTGGCTTGAAATAGTTTACCTCAAAGTTTGTATCATTCCTAACTTGAATGTCAATTTTTCATTACTCGACACATACTGTCTCTGATACTCGACATTCATTATACATAGTGCTAGCATTCAGTCTCTATTGTGCTTGGCACCTTCTGTGTAACTCAACATCAATATTCTTGAACTACTTAGTAATCATTATACTTGGATTATACTAAAAATACTCGATGACCAAAGACTTTGTTGTCTCCTATAGAGATTGGTATGTGCATGTTTTTTTACAAGTCTTTATATGACTTGACCTATAGAGAGTAGCTCGGCTGCAGTGTGATCTACTAACTCTACCTAGTATATGACTAAGTATTTGATACTAATTATAGACAGAAATCATTAGAGATACCAACATAATATCCATAGCTTCCATTGTCTGTTAGTTCTCTCTTATCCTTGTGTGAACTAGTTATAGAAGTAGTCTCAACTCTAGGCTAAGAATCTCTCAATCTACTAGTGTCAAAAGCTTGTAATTTCCCAATTGGCATTTCTTTATTAAATTTTCAATCAGAGGAAAAAATTGAATAGATTTTAATTTTTTATCATAAGTAGGAATCAAGGATCTAAGAAATTTGAAGAAAACTTCATATTTTGATATTGCTCCTCCTAAGCTTCTTATGCATGTAGTAAAGTTAGTAATTCTCTTCACATATGTCCTAACAGTTTAAGTTTCTTGCATTTAGCATTCTCTAGCTTAGTTTTCCAATTCTGTGACCTTACTTTCTTTGTATATTCATAAACTTTATAAAATGCATCTAACCTAGTCCAAATACTATAATCAAGATCAAGAACTTTTACATCAATGAATTTAACCACTAAAATTTTGCTAATTAGTGCTTCCCTTGAAATAATGTTTATTTGAAAATATTACTTTCTTCATTTATACATGAAGATAGCTCACTCTCTACCTTAACCTCAATTTCTATCTTTGTAATCAACCAATAGTTAATTCTCATGTTGATCAAGTGTGTTCACATCTTATCCTTCCAACTATCATAGTTGTCACCATCAAACTTCAAACTTTCCTTCTATTGTAAATCAGATTGAGGAGGGCTCACAAATGCATCATGGCCCTTGAATATGAATCTTTTTACACATTGCTAAAACACCATGGAAGAAATTCCCTATCTTGTCACCCTTATCAGGTTCTAATTCATAGACAATGTATTCAAACACTAGAAATTCACATTCGGCTTTACAAAACCAAGAATACATAAGAATGTATTTCCAAATGCAAGAATTAAAAAGCTTTCAATATATAGATCTTTGGCTTTACATAATTACTTGGTGTTCTTCTCCTAGGCTAAGACCTAATACATTACAACTAAGCCTCACTCAAATCAAATTTGAAAGCAAAAGTTGATCTGCCTTTCTTGTCAGCTATTATAAGGTTTCATACATTGGTCTGCCAAGCTCATAAGAAAATAGAGTAGTAATTGAATGCCAAAACTATACTACTCTTATTCAGATCAAGGTTTTCCATAGAGAGCCTTATCTTTACCGAACAATGCCTATCTTATTGGCTCCACCTTTTTTTTTACTATGCATAGTTTTCCTCTTACATATCAGGTTGCTTCGTTGTTTCCAACCCATGGCCATACCTATCAAGCTTTCCTATTTCCTTCTTCCCCCCTTACAACTCAACTTCTTCTTTTTGATCATGCTGCCTCCTACATTACCTATGCATGTCAGCTCCACTATGTCGTTCCCCTTCTAATTGGGCCTCCTCCATCTTTTGCTATGCCCTTTTTCTCACCCATTATATCGAGTGTCCTTATCTCTTCAAAAAAGATTCCCTAACTAATAAAATCAATATTTACATATTGATATCAAGCTTCATGCCTAAAGTAATTTGATAACTAACCAAAACCAAACCTGCAACTAACTTAAGAACCAACTTTCTATCACAAGGGTTGATAGATTGGTTTGTCGAGTTGATAAACCTATCATTGAAAATTAAATTTGTATTGTAAATACCACACATCAGATCATTAAATGATAAATTTGAACCCCATAATCATCTATCATGACATTTAGTGATCTGATTCTAATAGTACTTTAACCATAGGTAAGTATCTTTTGAATTTGAGTTTGTTCTCTTGATGCTCTCCAAATGCTTCTCTTGATGCTTTTCTTGAAGCTATTCCGATGCTTCTGCATCATACTCTCCCCAATGTAGAAATTTCCAAGTCTCTTGGAAATGATAGTGGCAAAAAAACATGTGAGAAACCAAATCTTCATCTTAACTCATGGCTTGAAAAAATGGATTTGTATGCTCCACGATATCATGAGCTCCTTCATGTTCACCCTTGGCCATGATTCATCCATGAGTGAAATGAAGTTCACCTGGTGCTCTTCGTGATGCCTTGTATGTGTTATAGAATATTGGAAATGCTTTAGCATATATGTCTACATCTTATCACCAAGCAAGCCAATCTACACTTTTGTGGAATATAACCACATTGTAGAATTCAATGTCTCCACACCAAACTTACCCATGTGAAAAATATCTTCCTTATGAGCCTCAAAACCACCATTGTTTGTCCATGGTTACACGATAGCTCCATACTTCTCCCACAAAGCAAGTTGTTTTTGTGTACCCACTTATTGTATACCCATTTCAACAACATATTTTTCTTCCTTATTCCATCTCTGCATATCCATAAAGAACATAACTTCTTTGGCCTTCTCATGGCCTCTCATCATCTATGCTATAGTCTCTTTGCTTGAGACAAAATAAAGTATCATGATCTAAACTTCTTTGTCATGCCATTCCTCTTGGCAACTCATCCTTTCATCTACCATTCACTTTGACTCTATGTGGTCTTCATCAAGATCTTGAATCTTCTTCAATTTTTCTATTTTGGCTTGTTGCATCTTATCTTTCAATACTTCAACATTCTTTGGAGTTGGTTGTTCCAAAACTTCATTTGCCTCAACCAAACATTTAGCTACATTCTCTGTAGCTTCTTTCTCATTGGCTTCATGTATTGGGAAGTTGATTCTTTCAATCAAACCTATACTTATCTTGGTTGGCCATGATTCATCATCATTTAGTAGTGGATTCATTACAAACTTTACTCCATCTTGCTCATAGGCATAAGTGTTTCCTCTTCCATTATATATGGTTGATTTTTCCGATTGCCATGCTTGTCCCAAAATCAAATGAAAATCCCTCAAAGGAAAAATATCACACTCAACAACATCATGGTAAGTCCCAATATTGAAAGGAAAATATTCTTTTTCAAAAACATCTACCAACTTATCATCACTTAACCCGAATTTCTATAAGGCTTTTCATGAGAGACCCTTAGTAGATTCAACTCTCAACCATTTCAATAGATACAATATTATCGAAATAACCATTCACAATAATGATCTTGCATACCTTATTCTTGAATTTTCATTTTATTCAGAACACTGGATGTCATTGAGGACATCTGGCCTTTCTTGTTGATTTTGCATCCATAATGCTTCAAGGATCTCCAAAGCATAACCGACAAGTCAAATCACAACACAAATATGTCTGCCCAAATGTTTCACTTGCTTTGATGCCATTCTAATGTAAATACCACACATTAGATCATTAAATGATAAATTTGAACCCCATAATCCCCTATCATGATATTTAGTGACTTGATTCTAATAATGCTTTAAACATAGGTAGATATCTTCTGAATTTGACTTTGGTCTCCTGATGCTTCTCTCGATGCTCTTCTGATGCTCTCGCATCACCTTTCTGTAAGCTAAATCTCGTCAATTGTAAAGCTTCCTTCTTGAAGAGGACATGATGCTCAGATACTAGTTGTCAAGAAGTAAAGTCCACAAACAATTGGGGCAAGGGAAATGTCCACACACAACTTTTGGGTGGGGGAGGGAGGGGGAGGGGGGTTGAATCAATTAGGAAAAATTATGCTTAAATGTAAACTTATAAATTATAAAAGTAGTGCACATCACATGTATGAAAAATTATTCATCCAATTATTGCATAAAATATATTTTATCTTTATCTTGGGAGATCCTCTCAAGTTTTGACCTTCTTTGTAGCCAATGTTGTTATAGAGAAGCCTATTAGGCTACCTATGACCTAGAAAACAACCAAGAAAACCAACCCTTATAAATATAAAAACTTACAAAACTGGGGGAGGTAACTAAAAGAGTAAACTGACTAGAGATATTATCAGTTGCCTATCATGCCTATTAAGAGATTCTAATACATTTGTTTTTACAATACATAAAGGTAACTATAGCCTTCACAAAAAAAATTGTATGCATTTGCTATCTTTATTCCCAAAATCCTTGTGTTGGTTAATTTGGAGAGCCAACATTTATAATTGAACCCCCTAGGTTATTGAGTCTACTCTGGTAATCCTTCTCCTAGTACTGATGGATGGATTCCCCTCTAGTGCTATCTAAATCTAGATGACACCTCTCCACTAGTTTTCTAAGGTCATCTATCTCCTCTTGGAATCTCCTAAAAAATAGAAACCTGTGATATTATGTAAAAATGGATAAGCTTGAGATTAAAATCAATAGGGAATCTTCTAATATGTTGAAATAACTCTTTGTTCCTATCTTTCCAAAGAATCCATAAAATATCACCAGTTAGCACAAAAAAAAATCTGTTATGATAGAAATCAAATGACTCAACATAACCAACAATAATATCAGTCCATGACAACCCAAATTTTTTGTTCTAATCAATAGTAAAACCAAGAAAAATGGACCAAACTTTCTTGGCATAGATGCACTCAAAAAATAAATGTTCAAAATTCTTAGTTTTATTACACATATCACAACTAACAGGCTCAACATTAATGGAAGATAACACATATCTAATTGCAAGTTTTTTAAATAAAAGAAGCCATCTAAAATAATTTTTTTTTTTCTCACAAGGACCCTTCCAAAAATAATAAAAAAAGAAATGATAGTTACAAAAGGGACACTCAAACCCGTAACACTGAGTCACCCATGTGAGAACAGAGTGGTCATTCTTAAGCAATCCATATATTTTTTAGGGAGAAAAATCTTTAAGCAGAGTACTATCATCACACTTAAAAATCCTACTATAGTCCTCACATTTCATGATTTTTCTAATTCTCTCTCTATTAATAACTTTTCATAATAGGTTAAAAGTTTTCTTTTGAGAAGCAAGAATGTTAAACTTGGAAGAGATCTCATCCCATGATCCTAGCTAATTATTGACAAAAAAATCATTGACAGTAGAGATGCCCTTTTTATTCCATTTTTTCCAGAGAAACTTTGGGTTAAAGCCAACATATTATTATTCAAATACAATCCCCACCAAATAGATATATCAACAACAATATAGTTAGGCAGGCCACCTACAAAATTCATGAAAGAGATAAATTCCCTCACTTGTGACCAAGCATTCCAAAAGGAATTGAACACCTTAGAGCCAAAGATCTTTAGTTTTAAGTCTCCCATAATGATATCCTAGAGTGGTATATTTGACAATTGTTTCCCTTTCTTAACAACATATTTTTCAATTTTGTTCCTTACAAGAATCTTCCAATGTTCATTTCCCCATAAGGCTTTATAAATCCATTTAGATGCAAGAGAAACCCCATGGGCTTTGATATCTCTCAACCCAAGACCCCCCGGATGTCCAAGTAAGAAACACTTCTCCCACTTAACACAATGTTTATTCTTAGAGTGCTTGCCATCAGACCGAAAGAAGTCCTTTAAAATATTCTCAAGAATATTATTTTGGTACACAATGAAGTGGAAGAAAAATAGAGATGATGAGAGGAAACCACTTTATGAAAAACCTAAACTCTTCCTACAAGAGAGAGAGAATGCATTTTCCATTTGATGTGCTTCTTATAATCTTATCATAAATCCAATCCCACTATCAGAGATAGAGGGATCTATTGAAAAATGAATACCCAGATATCTTACAATAGTTCTAAGACCAACCCAATTCCAAACCATATTGGCTAGCCGTCTAGGAGGAGAGTTTGATGATCCAAGAACAAAAGATTTCCGAGGAACAATTTTGGCACCTGAGGCCAAGCAGAAAAAGTTAATCCTACCAATAGCTTTAGAGAAATTCTCTTCTAAGAGCTCAAGAAATAATATCGTGTCATCAAAAAATTGGGCATTAATCAATACCTTTGAATTAGGGAGATTAATACCTTTGATAGGATTTCTAAACATCTTATCTCTGAGAATATAGAATAGAGCATCAACAATAATCACAAACAGGGAGGGGGCAATGAGACACCATTTCCTTATAGATATTGAAGAAGGATGGGCTTAGAAAATTTTCCATTCACATCAATCAATATAGAGAAATCTTTAAATAGGATCTTAATCCACTTACAAAAGTATGGTGGAAACCTAAAGGCTTTCAACATGCCAATTATAAAACTTTGTCATATACCTTACCATGGCCACATCTTACTCATTTATTTTTTCCCAATGCATACCTTCCCAACTTGTAAGTAGATTTTCTAATATATATATGCCCTTAATGAATCCATTTTGTGTAACCAAAATAAAGTTCTTTATGATATATGCAATTCTTTTAGCTAGCACTTTGGTAATGATTGTGTAGGACAAGTTAAGAAGAGTTATAGGTCTCCAGTTTTTAACCTAAGATTTATCTCTATTTTTTAGGAAGCAATGATGACACCTCTATTAACTTTACTATCCAAAAAACCATAGTCATAAGCATCATTATAAAAACTAAAGCTCCTCACCTATCCACTAAATGTTTTCTTTATAAAACTCAGTTGTGAGTCCATCCAAACCTAGTGATTTCTCATTTTTCACAGACTTAATGATACCAATAATTTCATCAAGTGAGATATGTCTATTAGGATTATCTCTATCCAAAGCAGTAAGCTTCCCTGGAATAATATTTAAGATTCCCTTTAAGGCCTCCTATTGTTTTTCTCCAAATTCAGATGAGAAGAGCTTAGATAAATCTAAAGAAAGCCTCTCTAATCAACATAGGATCTTTAGTTTTACCTTCCTTAACCCAGACTTCCTCAATAAACTCTCTCTCTTCTTTAACTCTTATAATATTAAAGGAATACCTTGATCATATGTCTCCATCTTTCAACCAATTCATCTTAGCTTGGATCTTGGCTCTTTACAAAGTTCTAAGTTGGTGCTTGGTAGACATTAGCAATTGTTCCAAGGAAGGATCATCTCCCTTATCTTTCAATTCTAACTCGGTTTCACTAAGCTTGTTTTGGAGTTTAGATTCCACTTTATTTGCATCATTAGCAAGTTTTTTACCATTTATTTGATACATCTTCTTCTAGGATTTAACTAACAAGTCCCATTGTTCAACAGGTCTCAAATATTGAGGACACATCTTTGAAAGATAAGTCACCATTCTAATGACATCCTTAGTATCAAATTATTTAAGGAGAGAAGAGTTCAACTTAAAAGTTTTCCTTCTAGAATTATAGTTATTGGCATCATTGTCATTATTGAACAAAGCCAAGGTGTAGATAGGAGGTGATCAGAGAGAGAGGCCAGAGACACTAAAATAGGGGAGTGCCCTTTATCACTATAAAAGGAAAAAGAAGAAGATTCAGCATACACCATATCAAGCCTATAGAAAAATCTATTCATTTCCCCTAGTTGCTCCACACACACACATACATATCTATATCCATATCTATATCTATCCATATAGATCTATATTTATATATACATATGTATGTATGCACATATAGGTATGTGTGTGTGTGTGTATCCCAATTAGCCTCCTTCCTCACTCTTCAATGCCCTTGTAAAGGATTGTAAATCCTTAATAAATTGTTTTTGCTAGTGCTTGTCACTTGTGTAGATCTAGTATCTCCTTTCTAACTACATTCATCATCATTATTACATATTTTTCCTCTTGCTCTCATACAAGGCTCATTGTCATGTTATCTACACAAAGCCATTTCCAATGTTGACATTGAAGAACCCCAAGCTTCCTACAATGTTGATACATACATCTGTACTAGTGAGGGTTAAAAATGTGATGTTGTTTATTTTGGATATCCCCATTGGCATAATCATGCTCATTCCCATCCACTCTATGGAATCTTTTTTGGTGTCCTGGATGTTCAATACTTAGAGTTTAATATGTGTCAGAGTGTAGGTCATCGATTTAAGTCTCTCAAGCCCTTTTACTCTTCATCTATGTATGCTTGGATTATCAACATTGTATGTAGTGGGTAAAAATTTCACATGATAAATGGTTGCATTCAACTCCATCATGTGGGGGATGTTGGCGTAGCGACTATATTCCCAATGAGATCTCTCTCCACCACCAATAAAATTCTTTAGGTGTGATGGAAAAATCTATAGATACTATAAGATCTTATGTTTGTGGAAGGCTCATGACTCTCATTTTGCCACCTTTTTTAATGTAATTTTTCAATTCTCTGCACCATTTTGGCCATTAGGGATTCTTAAGAAATGCTCATACATGTACTTATATAATACAATTCTAGGATTTTTTGAAGGAGCCCATGACACATTGAATCTTGTTAGAGTGTAATTCCTTGACATGATAAAAGATTAAATTTAGATCATGCTCATGTTGACTTTAGCTGAATTGATACTCCTTTATCCTTTTCTCTTAACTGTATTCCTATGAAATCAATGTCCATGGATATGAACAATTTTTATTTTTTTTAAATGGTAGGTTTCCTTTGGGATATAAAAGCTTTGAGTTCTCCATTACTTTTGGATATGGAGTAGCAAAGAAATAAATTTATTATGATATACATTTTGATTCATAAGCTTTAATGGAAAAATTAGAAGCTGAAATTTTTTAAAACAAGCATGTGCTATGAGCCTACAAAAAATAAAATTTTACAATACCAATTTGTTTGTAAAATTTAGAAACCCTTGTTTGGTGGAGAATAGAAGCATATACTAAAAATCAAACTGATTTATCATACACAGACCATGAGACTAGGCTTACCTAGACATATCAAATCCACTATTTTCTAACTTTCTAGTTAAAATAAACCACATGATCATTAGAATTTGATTCCCAGAATGAGAAACAAAAATTTCTTTGAAATCATGGATGGATGTAGCAAAGAAATACATTTATGATATAAATTTCCATTTAGGGCCTTCAACAACAAAAATAGAATCTAGAAAATGGTAAGAGAAGCATGTGCCACAAAGTAATATGTGACAAATAATTTTCTAGAATAGAACTTTGCTTTAAAATTTATGAAACCATTGTTTAGTAGAGAAAGAAGTTTTTTTAAAAAAAAAATTCTAAGAAAAAGTAAGAAATAGGAGACCCCATTATTTTTTCATTGTAAATTGTTGACCTTCTGTAGCTTCGGTAGTTTGATAAATGAACCCTCCAATCCTCTCTTTGCTGAATAAATTACTATCAAATTATTATTTTTAGTTGTTCATGATGTCATTGTATGATATTCACTTAGAAATGAAATGTGTTGTAGTTTCTATAGTTCTATTGTATAGAAGACATATAACCTTCTATATTCTATATGGGCCTTTTGCTGATGTGATATTTTATTTGATCTACATTGGGATCAATTTATTAATGTAATACTTCTTTCTCTCAACTATTTTTTCCCCTTACAAAATATCTCAACTCACATTAATAATTGGTGATTTGAATATTCTAGGGGAATTCCTAATAATTAGTGATTTAAATACTATGACTACAAGCTAAAAGGAAAGAAGCGACCCATTATGGTTAGAAGAGGAGAATGACCAATTTTGGAAAAGTGCATCAGGGGACAAAAAATACAATATCAACCATTATGGGGCAAAATTATTAGGCTTATGCAACTTATGTAGTATGATAATATCTAATGGCATGAAAGTGTGGCCAAATTCAATATGCATTACTTGCAAAATGTATAATGGGAAAATCATTCTTGAATATGGTATATGCTCTCAAGATAGTGTCAAAAGAATAAAAGAGATAGAGAAAAGAGAATGTCCTATAGAGCTAAGGTCATATCACAATCCATTTTTAAATAAAAATGGTATTTTACTCAAATGGTGTAGGGGCACCAAAGCATAGGAATGATCATGCCAAGACATCAAGCATTCGGGGAGGTCCAAAGACATCAGAGAGAGTTAATTGGAATGTTGTGAGGCCCACCATGGCCTATGGTGATGGTCAAATCAATAGGATGAGACCTTAGGATAAAAATGATGTAAGAGGGGCTAATAGTGCTCACATGGGGAAAGAACATATTAAAGGGGTCTTAGATAGGCTAGATTAACCTTTAAGAATATTTGGAAGAAATGTGAATAATTTTTTAATCCATTAGAGAATGAAATTTTAAGTTAGAAATTCAAATTTGTGAATTCTAATAGTTACTTTCATTTAAAGGGAAACTATACTTTAGACCTTTAATGGACTAGCTGGGCCTTGTAGAAAACTTTGATCAGTTGCAATAATTAGATCACAACTTATAATGCCTAGGCAAGGCATGGGGATTGTTAGTAAACAAATTGTCCTTCAAAGAAATAACAAAATAAACTGACTCTTAAATGCCTAGAGAGAAGAACAAACATAACTAACAATTGGATGAGCTATCATAGGCTGATAACCCTCCTCTAAATTGAGAGGTACAACTCTCTCATTGAAAGATTTACAATGAATAAAATAATAGGATATATATTTAACCTAAAGATACCAAGGGTTTCTAACATTTATTCATAAACATGAATGAATGTGATTGCAGATTTAGATTAGAATAAAGAGAGAAAAATCGACAAATAGCCACAAAACCATTCATCCAATCCTTCTTTACATTACAAATGAATTAAAAAAAAACATTATTTATTCGACAAATTAGAAGTAACCATAGGAATGCATTTAAAACATGAAATATGTGACTGCACGATCAACATCAATCCAAGAAAGATATATTCAGACACAAAATCATATCAACATAACCTTTTCTTAATTTTATACACAAAAAAAAGGAAATCACATGATTTCCCTATCCCTGAGATTACAAACAAATTTTGTAGAAAAATAAAATATTCTTCCCTTATTCCCCTATTACAAAACATAAAATATGTACTCTTCCTAGCAACCACACAACATGCAAGAAAAGAAGAATCCATGATCTGATGTTTTGCTGCATATTTATCCTCCTAGCTTTTGGGTGACCTCTTAGGTATCATAAATTATTCTTGGAAAACCTTTCATTTTTCTTCCCTCCTCTTCAAATTCTTCTCCTTTTTCTGCTTTATAAAATACATCTATCAAATATGCAATTTGGTGATGAGATGCTGTCATGATTTCATAATTGTCATTTACAGTTTTGATAGTTCACTCTTATGCTTATAAATATTAATCTGTAATTTATCTAACACAATAATTTGGAGAGGATTTACAAAACTAGTATTTATAAAACATATCCATAAATCAGCTCTATCCAATAGTTATATTGAAATATATGCCCCCTAAAACATGACACATATTTCTGACATCATTTTGTAACTATCATGGATAAGTTTGAAAGTTTTGCACTCAAACATATGTAACTTTTGATCCGTTGGGAATCTTAAAAAAATATTTGGATAGGATTTATATAATTATATTTATTACAACATATCCAAAAATTAGATTAATCCAATAGTGGGATTGGGAGATATGGCCCTCACACCGAGACTAATATTTTTGTCAGCATTTTGTAATTGTCATAGTTAATTTTGACAACATTGTAGTCAAACACATGTACCTTTTTATCTATTTAGAATATGAAAAAACTCTTTGGAGAGGATTTAGAGAACTAAATTTTCTCAATCATATCCCAAAATCAGCTCAATCTGAAAGATGATTTAAATGTTATGATACCTGCATTTAGAACCTTTTTTAATGTCAGAAAATTTGTAGTTATAGGTTTCTGTTGTTGAAAACTGGTCAATTTGAACATGCGAACTTGAACTTGTTTTTTCAAGGTTCAAGTTCAACATGAAAACTTGCCAACCTGAACTTTCAAACCAATATGATCCTAAACTATCTGAACACTTGAACTGGTTGAACCATTCGAACATGTTTCTCCTCAAAAATTGAACCATTGGGATACTTGCAACTCTGAACCATCACATTTTGAACAATGAACTTGAACTTGGTTGTTCAAGGTTCAAGTTCAACATGAACTTTAGGCCATCTATTTATGTTGATAGGCTCATACTAAAACATCAATATCTTTTAGATTTGATAAAATTTTGCCAATAGCTCTAGAGAGAAGTTAGAAAATTTGTCTCTTAACAACATATCAAAAATGGGAAAAAAATGGTTGAATTTGGTGATATTGCCCCCAAACCAAGACTGACATCTTGAGATTCAAACTTTGAACCTTGAAATTTTGAAATTGCCATTTTGATTGTATGAGCTTGAACCTTGAATCATGCATCTGAATCTTTGAACCTTGAAGTTTGAATTGATAAATTTTCATTTTGAACACAACAAGGTGGACCTTTGAACTTGAACCTCTAAACTTCAAGGTTCGAAGTTTAAGTTAAAAATAACTTCAGAACACTGCCTTCTTTAAAAATTGGAAATTACAACAACATCATTAACAATAAAAATCACTGTAAATTCTTCTTATGGGGAAATTTTTAAGTTTAAAAATTGGGTGCAAAAGCATGCTTACAAGGATGATAGCATTGTACAGACTGATTGTAAGAGAAGTAATAAAAGATCATTCATTTGCAAGCTTGAGATGTTTTGTGGTTGAACTCTCATTCCTTATTTTGTAAATGATTTTGGGACATCAAATAATATTTTTAGAAGTCATTTTATTGAATTGAGATCCTTGTTAGTGTTTGATTCTCTTCTTTGCTATCACATGTTAAGGGAAAGTGCATTAATCCTAACCAATTTTGACTTATTTTATGGAATAATGATCATCTCACAGATATAAGACCCTGATGCCTATGAGATGATCATATTCTAACCTATATGATATCATTCAAACAATCTCATATGCAGATAAAGAAAAAACTTTCTGGTGATCACCATTTATATTCTTACAAAGAGCACTATTTCATCGATAAGGTACAAAATTAAGAATCTAGCCATTGGAGGACCATATTTTATAGTGTATTATGACTACAATTGGATTGTTGTGGAACTATTGGGAAGGATCACATTTAGAAAGGCCTACTTTTGGAGGATTTTAAAAGGGTAATTTGGGGCTTTTGCATCTAGAAGGCTCATAGAACCAAATTGATTGGGGATTATTCTAATTAGGGACTATTTAACACTTTGTCCAAGTGGAAAGGTTTGGGGAGGAGAATTGATAGGGTTTCCTTTGTAAATGTGCCTTATTTTAGGCCTAAAAATTGGTCTAGCAACTTGGTTGGAGGGTTTGGTCCAAAAAATAAGGTAGAAACCTTTTAGCATGTCAGAGAAGAGCCAAATGGGTATCTATTTTTAGAGTCCTTTGGGAAAAAGCTGAGATTTTTTTTTATTTCACTTGTTGGAGGCCTAACTGGGGCTATTGGGCCTACTAGGAAAAGTTTTGTGGTTTTGCCTTGAGGATAGAAACTTGAGACTTGGTGAATTGATTATTTGGGTTGGTTTGGTGGATTCAAGACCCTTAGAGTCATAGTGGACCATGGGGGAGATTGGGCACTTGGATTGGGTCACTTAAACCTTGAGTTATATTGGGAAATCCTTGGGAAAACACACTATTTTATGCATTTTGTCATTGAAACTTGATAAACCCCTATTTCTTTACATCATTAGAGGAGAATCAAGAAGAAGAAACCCACCTTAAAAGAAATAAAGAATCCTTACATGACAAAATTATAAGGAACTAGGAAAATTAGAGAATATTTATGATGCTCTTAAAAGTTTTATTCAGAATCCTGAAAGAGAAGTTGCACATACATAGCAAAAAAGTGTAAGAAACAATTCCTTAGTCCCTCTAATACACAAAGAATTGAGAAATGTAAAATAACCTTATGAGGGCACAACCCAAGACAAAATAAACACAATAGGCAAAGGGGAATATTATTATCAGAAGTGATATGCTATTACATTCAGTTCAATGAAAACAGACTCAATGACATGCCCTAGGGGCTTACAATGTTTTTTGATTCTAGAGAAAACACTCCTCACAATTTTTGGTGTAAATAAATATTCACTATTTACACTTACTTAAGTTTACTTAGGTTAATGCATTATTTTATTATTTCTTAGGTGAGACACTTAGGAGTTTGCGTACTCTTATGAGTTGTCTTGTTGACAACATTGGAGTAAGCAACTCTAATTCAACACATGGTGTCTACAAAACTAGATTTTGTATAATTAATCATGTAGACGACATAGTTATTTGCACTCTTAATTAAACACATGGTGTCTACAACATAATTTTACATGCTACACCTTTGTAAGCTTATCCTCTCATCATCGGACTTACTCCTATGCTTAATGGAGGATAATCCACTCCTGATGGACATGTGACTTGTTGTAAGACTTATCAGTATGTTGATTCCTAGGCATTCTAGAAGCATTCTAGAGGCCTTTATATTCAGGCAGTCCTAGTGTGTATGCACATGACAAAACATTGAATGACAATAAATCAATTTTGGATATATTATTATTCTAATCATACCTTGTTGCTCTACTATTGTGCTTGTGGTTGAGTTCCTTGATCTTGGGTGATTTTTCCCTAAGGCAAATTCTTACATGGTATCAGAGCTGAGGGAAATTCTCTTCACATAGCCATTTGAGACCATTCTTGCTTCACCTCTCTGAGGACACCTCGACCCAAATCTAGAGTATCATAGTCATTGGGAGCGTCTAGAGCTAAAACAGACCTCGCCATTGTGTTTGAAACATCAATTCAGTGAAAATTGATTTATAAATTTGCCTACCCTAGGCCATAGTCAAATTTGAGGCAAAATAATTTTGCAAACCAACAATCGAAGGCCCAATTTGCAAGTATAGTATGATCTATTAGATCTACAATTTATTTTAATTTAGATCGATATTTTATTTTTCTCTACAAATTTTTGAATTTTTTTAGGCCAGTAGAGCTTGCAGAGAATTTTTTTAATGCAAGAATTGGGCAGTGAAACCTCGGCCCCTGCAAAGAATATTCATAGGGAATATTATTTAATCCGTGGAATTTTTTGGCAAGTGGCACATATCAGTGGGCTCACATCCTACATTTTTAGTGCATCATTTCATATTGGCAACTGGCGAATGACCCACTCTGGTGGCACCAACCCGACACCTTGCTTTTGGTTAATCCATAGTAGACTTGACATTTTAAACACAATAGAGGTTCATTGTGCAATGCATGTGGGATAAAACCCCACAGCGCCCATCGATCGCATTATTTCTCCCAACTTGTCAGTAGATATATATCCTTTTTTTGTGATAGTTTCTTATTTCTTTGGCACATGACATTAAGTCTTTGATCTCCAGTGTTTAAAACTTCCTGAGTACTTACACTAAATATTTTCTTTCGGCAGTGCCTATCTTTTGGCCTGTATTGAAACTTCTGGCACCCGCCCGATCAAACCCTCTAACACCATGTACTCAGTCTCTGGTGCCCCCATCTGAGTCTCTAACCATCGCAAAAAATGCAATGACATGTGGTAAACTTTCAGTCGGCCTCATGCCCTCCTCTATTTTGATGACAACAATAGTTGAAGGGATAGCTCAATGCCACATGGCACTCTATCAGTAGAGACTTAGTTTTTCTGCCTAGACCCCTCTCTAAATTTAGTTTTAATTTGATAGTATGACTTTGGGAGGCCATAACTTAATCATCTAGACTCTGAATCAGGTGCAATTTTCTCAATTTTGGGTAGAATTTCCTGAACTTTTTAGTGGTGTAGTTCTTTTCTAGTTTTGGTGGATGGATTTGTTAGAAATTTCATTTTTTGGTGATTGTAACTGTCCAATCTTGCATTTTGCAAATTCAAACACTCCATACGGGCTCATCTGGACACATTTTCAGGTTCTATTTTTTTTGAAAGTGCTTAATTTTTTGTCTACTTTCCAAATTTTTAATTAGATTATAGGGTTGTGTGGACCAAAATATCACTTTTAGAATTAGGTACTTTTTTGCATTGTATTGCTTTGATTACTTTTCAAAATTATTGTACATCTGAGCTACAGTACTTAATACTAGATCTAAACCTCAAAAGGTAGTTGTAAATAGAAAAATCAAAAGTACACTTTGTTCATTTTGACAAGTGGCCTATTGTACATGCTCTACCTATAAAGTGCCCAAATCATACATTCGAGGGGGTGTTGATTTTTTTTTTTTTGTATTTTGGGGGGTACATTGATTAGTACATCATGGATGAGGAAGATTTAATTACCTTGACAACATAAAACTATAAGTAGTGGAGCCAATTGATTCTCACTTATCTTAGTCAGCATAATACATTGCTATATGCAAAAGGACTTTCATACAATGGTGAGACTAGTTCCATCATTTTTCATGCCCTCTTTCTACATATGGATATGGAGGTTATGGATTCACTTGATGACATGAAATCAACTAATTTATATGATATTTGGATCTATCTTTGCGAGATGTATGGAGATCCACACATTCCTCCATTCCCAAAAGATCTTTTACCTCCAACTATAGCTGCATCCTCTCCAAATGAGATCACACCTCTTGATGCTCCTATTGTTACTACTGATCTAGTTCTAGCCACAAATGCTTCTGATTCAGTCCAACAAGAAAAATCTATGTCTTCCTACTTTAGCTTCATGGGATGACTTCCTTCTAGACATTGCAGGTCTGTTTGTGGAGTCTCAAATTGAAGACGTGGGAGACATCATTGATGATATTTGTCTTCTCTTTCTTGAGGTGAATACTTAATCCATTGCCATAGTGATAGGTTCACGTACTTCAGCAGAACAAGGTACACCTTGTCTTCCAAATCCAACATCAACAAATGACTTCTTGACAGACATTGAAGGTTTGTTTGTGGAGTCCCACATAGAAAATTTGGGAGACATCTTTGATGATCTACAACTTCTCTTTGATGAAGGAGAATCTTCTTTAGTTGTCATAAGGGCTCACTTTGACCCTCCTGTACATTCTCTGCATGATTAGTTTTCATAGTTTGATATGATTGTGGATCCTTATACAACAGTTGTAGGAGGTCTCTTTATCATTTAAGGAGAAATTTGGCTCTTTGGGAATGTTCTACATCCATCCTTGCTAGATCTGCACTTCTTCTTTTTAGTAGTATTGGAAGGGGCAACTATCAATAATGACACAATGATAGTTGAGTAGGTTTTAGAGGCACCATTCATCTTCGGGATTCTTTCTACACATAGGGGTAGCATCTCACTTGTACCTCTATCATTGTTTCTTCCAAAGGGTAGGAACATTATTGTTTCCCTCTTCTTCTTTTTTATGGTGGGGACTTTTTCCTCTTATGGGTTTTTTTTCCTACTTCTCTTTTGTATATACTTGATGTATGTTGTAATAGGGGGTCTTGATTACTCCATCCATCCATGCATCTTTTTTTGTCATCTCTCTTTTTGGGGGAGGGTTTTTCCCATGAGGTTTTCCCTCTTTCTCCTCTTTATGAGAGATTGCATTGCTTCTATAAATGGGTACCTAACATGGCCTAGTAGCCAGGACCCATCTTGCATTCTTCATCCTAGCTTTCATAAGCTTAAGTGCATTGCCCTAAGTTGCACTTAAGGGGGGGTGTTGGTGTAAATAATTATTCACTATTTATACTTATTTAAGTTTACTTAGGTCAATGCATTATTTTATTATTTCTTAAGTGATACATTTAGGAGTTTGCATACTCTTATGAGTTGTCTTGTTGAAAACACTAGAGCAAGCAACTCTAATTCAACACATGGAGTCTACAACACTGGAGTTTGCATAATTAACTAAGTTGTCATGTAGACAACATAGTTATTTGCACTCTTAATTAAACACATGGTGTCTACAACATAATTTTATGTGCTACACCTTTATAGGCTTATCCTCTAATCATCACACTTACTCCTGTGCTTAATGGAGGATAATCCACTCCTTGTGGACATGTGCCTTGTTGTAAGACTTATCAGTATGTTGATTCCTAGGCATTCTTGAAGCATTCTAGAGGCCTTTATATTCAGGCACTCCTAGTGTGTATGCACATAAAAGAACATTGAATGACAATAAATCAATTTTGGATATCGTTATTCTAATCATATCTTGTTGGTCTACTATTGTGCTTGTGCTTGAGTTCCTTGATCTTGGGTGATTTTTCCCTGAGGCAAATTCTTACAGTAGTAACTTCTCCCAAAATCCCTTGGAAAAAACTACATTTACAATGTTAGAAATGACCTCAAGTAACCCAAATTAGGTTTAGGGTTAGGAATACCTTTTAGAATATTCCATTTGGCATCCACCGCAAAAATGGAAGTTTCTAGAAAACACATCAGAAGTCAGTGCAAAATTAGAAGAATCCAGAAATGATAGTCCAACTTCGAGGAGGCATAACTTTTGATCCGGGACTTTGATTAATGAACCATTTGCATTTTTCGAAAAATATCCAAGTGATCTATAGCCTTATGGACAATCTTTGCTCATCCCTCATTTTTCAAGCCAGTACAAGGCCATTTAGTGCTTCAAATCTAACTTTGAAGTGCTCTTAGGGGGTCTTCAAGCAACTTAGAATTACAATAACTTTCAAACCATAAAGCCTTTTGATCTAATTATTTTTCTAGAGTTCTTTAAATTACAACTATAATCATCCCTCCAACTTACACCCTCTAACTCATCATAATTATGGCTCAATTAAAAAATAACCTATTTTCTACATTGATGCATATCCCAAGGTGCTAAAAAACACTAACCCAAAAAACCAATAGTGGAACTATGAGAGTAGGAATCTCTATTTGACCCAAATGGGTATCTAGAAATTAAAAAAAACATTAAATAGAAACTAATACTATGCATATTTTTGGGTGATACAAGATTGCCCTTACACCACTGGATGCTCCTACATCAGACACCTATGGTAAATTGAAAGGTCACCCTATAACTTTATAGTTGGTAGGGGAAAACCCAAATGAGAAACCTCCACCATGGATATCCAAGTTGAATCTTCCACTAGTCATCCTTTCTATTTCACCAAGTATTTTTCATACTAAATATTTTTGGTACTTCGACCAACACGACTATCTAAAATTTCTTCAATCTCTTCCTTCTTAGAAGTAGGAATTGGACATGGCTCCAACATCAATTCCTCCTCTGCACTGTCATCATGATATTCTATTAAGTCTAAAATATTGGAAGTAGGAGAAATGTGAATCCCATCTAGAAACTCCTCCTCATATGCATTTCCTCAATCATGTTTCTTCAAAATTTTGTAGGGACCAAATTTCTTCATCTTTAGCTTGTTGTAGGTACCCACTGGAAATCGTTCCTTCCTCAAGTATACCATAACCAAATCTCCGACTTGAAACTCCTTATGTCTCCTCTTTTGATCTTCTCTAGCCTTATATTGCAGGCTCATCTTGGCAATATGTGCATGTACCTCCTCATGTAGGTTCTTGACATGTTCAACACAGTCTTCTGCCTCAACACTTGTCCTATCTCCTTGCTCCATCTTCCTCAGCTCTAGTGTAGTCCTTGGATTGCTCCCATACACAATTTGGAATGGTGATCTACCAATACTCCTATTCATAGAATTATTGTAAGAAAATTCTGCTTGTGGTAGAATCAAATCCCATCCCTTGGGCTTATCTCCTACTAAGCACCTCAAAAAATTGCTCGAACTTCTATTCGCTACTTTAGTTTTTCCATCAATATACAGATGATGTGGAAAACTAAACTTCAATTCTATCTTCAACTCCTTCCAAAAAGTCCTCCATAAATACCCAACAAATTTGTATCTCTATTAGAAACAATACTTTTTGGGAGACCATGTAGCCTCATCACCTCTCTGAAAAAAAAATCTGCAATATGCACTTCATCATGAGTCTTGTGGCATGGAATGAAATGGTAATCCAAGAAAAAAATCCATACTTATGTCTTGCCAAGGTTTTGATGGAACAAGAAATGGCTGATAGAGTCTAGTATTTTGACTAAATCCTTTGGTTGTTTGACATACTTGACAACTCTGCACAAAATTCTTCACATCCTATGACAATTGAGGCAAAAAATGATGTTCACTGATAATGGAAATGGTTTTATCTCTACCAAAGTGTCCTGCCATCTCTCCACTGTATTTTTCCTTGATCAAGTTCTCCCTCATGGAACTCCTTGGAATACACAATTGACTACCCTTGAACAACATACCATCTTGAATCATGTAATCTAGCCACCTGGTCCTATCTAGTAATAGGTTCTTTACAAGCCTTATAAGCCTTTACAAAGTCAAGGTCCTTAGGGTACATATTCTTGAGTTCATCAAACCCAACCACTTCAACTTGCATTTCTGTTAGCAAAAATTGTCTCCTACTTAATGCATGTGCAACCCTATTAGACCTTTTGCTTCTATGTTTCAATACAAATGTATAGCTTTGCATAAACTCTACCCATTTCAAATGTCTCTGATTCAATTTACCTTGGCTATTTAGGTACTGCAATGTTTGATGATCAATATATAAGACAAATTCTTTTGGCAACAAATAATGCCTCCTTTTTTTTAAGGCCTAAACTATTGCATAGAACTCCTAATCATAAACATAATAATTCTTCTTTGCATCATTCAATTTTTCACTAAAATAGGTAATAGGTTTACCTTCTTGGCTCAACACAACCCCAATAGCACTACCACTAGCATCGTAATCCACTTGGAACATTTTTTTGAAATTAGGAAGTGCCAACATAGGTTTTTCTATCACCTTCTTCTTCAGCAATTAAAAACTTCTTGCAACTCTTGTAGTCCACTTGAACTCTTTTCTATCCCCCTTCATTTTTTCAGTTAGGGGTGCACATATACTACTAAAATTCCTAATGAACTTCTTGTAAAAACTAGCCAGATCATGGAATGACCTCACCTTAGTGGCAAACCTTGGAGTAGGCCATTCCAAGATGACCTTCACCTTTTTTGGGTCCATTTTGAAAACTTCAGCTGATACAACAAACCCCAAATAGAGTAACTCCCTTTTGACAAAGCTACACTTCTTCAAATTAATCAACAATTTCACTTCCCTCAACCTTTGAAGGACAGTAAAAATGTGCAATAAATATCCATCCAAAGACTTACTAAAAATCAAAATATCATCTAGATAGACAATAACAAATTTTCCTAAAAAATTCTTTAGTGCCTCATTCATAAGCCACATGAAGGTGTTTGGCACATTGGTTTGTCCAAAGGGCATGATTAACCACTCATATAGACCCTACTTGGTCTTGAATGCAATCTTCCACTCATCTCCCTCTTGTATCCATATCTAGTGATAGCCACTCTTGAGATCTATCTTTGTGAAGTATTGAGCTCCACTCAAGCAGTCCATAAGATCATCCATCCTTGGAAAAGGAAATTGGTACTTGATGGTTATTTTATTTATAGCCTAAGAATCTATACACATTCTCCACTCTCCATCCTTCTTTGGAACCAACATTGCAGGTATTGCACATGGACTCAGGCTCTCTCAAATCAAACCTTTCCTCAATAGCTCCTAAACTTTTTTATTTAGCTCCCCAGTCTTAGTAGCAGTCATCCTATGAGTAGCCTTGTAAGCTAGCTCCGAGGAGTAAATCTATTTGATGACTAATTTCCCTTACTGGTGGCAACTCTTTTGGAACGTTATTAGTAATGACATCTCCATACTCACTTAATAGATCTAAAACTTCAAGTGGAACTTTACTACTACCTTCCTTATCCTTTCTAGGAATTAAAGCATAACACATATGCTAATGTTTCATGACATCCAAAAATTTTCTTCCATCGACAAAACATACTCTAGCACTACTAGATACATTTTCACCCTCCTTTGTCAAGGTCTTCAATTTTTGAAAAACTCCATCCTTTGTCAAATAGTATGTATTTTCTTGACCATCATGTATAGCATGCCCATCAAACTATCATAGCCTTCCCAATAATAAATGGAAAAAATTCGTTGGGATGATGTCACATACAACCTTGTCATGGTAACTCCCAATCTTGAACTTTACCAAACATTGCTCACTAACCAAGACCTTATGATCATCCCACACCCAAGCAATTTGATAGGGATGGGGCTATTTCTCCCTCTTGAGCTTTAGCTTTGAGACCATTTCTTTTGACACCAAGTTGTCAGTGCACCCACCATCAACAATCACATCAAAACATTTACCCTCACACTTGCACCTAGTACAAAACAAACACCTCCTTTGTCTAGGTTCAGTCTCATTGCTCAACAAGACCCTTTCATTAACCAAAACCTCTCCTCTTTCTGCATCCTTTGAATGCAATGATTATACATCATCATCCACATGAGCAACCCTTGCTTGACCATCAACTCTCCTATCTATTCTTCCTTGGCATTGAGGGCATTCATAGGCACAATGACCTTCTTCATTGCAATGAAAATAGGTACCACAGAAGCCTCCTCTTCCTAAACCTTGTTCACATCCTCTACCTCATTCTCTCTGATTTCCAAAGTTTTGATCATGAGAGCAGTTGAAACCATCATTACTGTGGTTTCGGCTGGTACCCACATCTTCATTTTTCTTCTGGTTCTCATTTCGGCCTCCAAATGACCTGCCATGGACCCTTCCTCCTTGACTGTGCCCTCTTTGCCTTCCATCAAACCTTTTGTTTAACTTCTCTTCAAATCTCAAGGTAAACTAGTATGGCTCTTCAATGCTAGTCATTCTAACCAGACTTAACTCCTCTTAAATGCTAGGTCTTAACCCATTAAGGTAACAAGTAATCTTCTCCTTGTTTGCTTCTACATGCCCTACCCTAATAAGGACTTGGTAAAACTCCTCTATGTATTCCTAGATAGATTTTTCTGCTTGCTTTAACCCTTGCATCTTCTTGAACAAATCAAGCTTACAATCAATACAAATGAACTACTTCTTTAGTTTGTCCACCATGCGATCCCATCTTGTGATTTTCTCCTTTCCTCTTCTATTTCTTTCCAACTGAACCTCTTGCCACCAAATTTTGGCATGGCTTTTCATTTTGGCCTTCACAAACTTAACCCTATCAAGGTACAATATATCCTCATACTCAAATATTCCTCTAGCGCATTGATCTAGTTCATCAACTTATTCAGATTTAGATTTCCCAAAAACATGACGAAATCAATTTTAGGTCTTTTTCCCAACTTGGCAATGGCCCTAAAAAGCTTCTCCTCCACCTAGTTTAGTATTTCTTCATCTCCTTCCCCTTCCTACACAATATTTTCTTCTTCTTCATTTTCCTCCTCACTTTCGTCACCTACAACAATATTCATCCCTCTATGGATCTCCTCTTACAATACCCGAACTTGTCTCTGGAGGGCTCTAACCTCAAGAGGAACAACTCTAACCCTTCCACCATGCTCCCTTCATGGAGGCATTTTCTTGCTATATAAAAACCCACAACCAAACAATCTTGGTGCAAACTACCTCATAGTCAGCACTCTGTCTACCCACTCAAGAAAACCCGCTTTGATACCACTTGATGAGGGCACAACCCAAGATAAAATGAACACAATAGGAAAATGGGAATATTATCATCAGAAGTGATATGCTATTAAATTTAGTACAATGAAAACATATTCAATGATGTGCCCTAGGGGCTTACAATGTTGTCTGATTCTGGAGAAAACACTCATCACAGTACCTTCTCGCAAACTACACTGGAAAAAACTATGTTTATAATGCCAGAAATGACCTTAAGTAACCCAAATTAGGTTTAGGTTTAGGAATAAATTTTAGAATATTCCATTTGGAATCCACCACCAAAATAGAAGGTTCTAAAAAACATGTCAAAAGTTGGTGCAAAATTAGAAGAATCCGAAAATGGTAGCCCAACTTCTGGGAGGCATAACTTTTGATCTGGGATTTTGATTGATGAACTATTTACATTTTTGGAAAGCTCTCTAAGTTCACTATAGCCCTATGGAAAATCCTTTCTTGTAACCCATTTTTGGGCCCGTACAAGGCCATTTAGTGCCTCAAATTTGACTTCGAAGTACTCTTATGGGGTCTCCAGGAAAATTAAAACTACAATAACTTTCTAACCGTAAAGCATTTTGACCGGATTCTTTTTTTGGAGTGCTTTAAATTAAAAGTATAATCATCCCTTCAAATTACACCCTCTAACTCATCACAATTATGGCTTAATTACAAAATAACCTATTTTATGCATTGGCACATATCCCAAGGTACTAAAAAATACTAACCCAAAAAACCAATAGTAGAACTATGAGAGTTGAATCTCTATTTGACCCAAATGGGTATCTAGAAATAAAAACACATTAATCAAAAGCTAACAATAAGCATATTTTTTAGTGATACAAGATTGCGCTTACACCACTGGATGCTCCTACATCAGAACCAAACCCAAAAAAAGGTGGAAAATACTTTTCCAACAAACCCTTGGTTTGATGAAGACTACAAAGTTAGCAAAGAGAATTTTGAGAAAGAGAATGAGTAAAGAGAACAAAAAAGAGTACAAGGGGTTGTTTTGATAGGGAGGATCTTTCAATGTTGAGCCCTAATTCTCTTCAATGCTCCTAAGGCCTTTCTCCTGACCTTAATAGGGTTCTTTCTTTGACCCTACCAAGAGGAATTCTCTTCTCAATAATATTCCCCTGAAGATCACTCTTTACCACTTTGTTCAACCTAATTCACTCTCTTTTCTCCTTAGGACTCAACTCACTGAGTCCTCTTCTCAACATGTCACAATTTTGTTTATCATCAATTTGGATGGCAAGGTCCCTAATTGACTCTATTCAATAGGTTTCAAGTTCATTTGTTCTCACTTTTCATACTTTCCTTATCGATCTCTTGGATCTAAGACTAGTAGCTTTTTAGGTCACATTAGGCCTCCTAATTGAGTTTTTGACCCATAACTTTGGAACTTGACAAACAAGTCCCAAATCTAATCACTAATCCAAATACCCTTTTCAATTTTTTTTTATATTTTCAAGATCTTGGGTCACCTAATTGTATGTGCATCTCCTTCCTATAATTAGGCCTAAAAATAAAGGTTTCTAGTCTTTTATACTGATAGAGTTTCCTTGGCTTCAAACCAGACACAAATGGTCTCTTGATGCTGAAGCATTTGAGAAATATGCAAAAAAAAATCCACTAAGCCCTCGAATACCTGCATGTAAAAAACGTGTTATAGAGAAGAAAAAGACAAGATGAGGCAAGGGTTTGCTCTGAAAAATATGCAAAATGTATTCTCAAAAAAAGAAAAGATACAAGATACTTACAAACTATCTACCCTTATAGAAGGAGATCAAAACTCGAAAAGGGTAACCTAAAAGGTAAATGCCATTTGATAATTACTAAATAATTATTAAATGTGAAATGCAAAAGTGCATAAAGAAAAATCTTAAGAAGGGAGAAAATGTAATTTAATTAAAGAAATTAAATTAACCTTTTTCTCTAACAGATGCCTTCCTCTCATGCACATTGTATCTTAAAACCTTCTCCTATACCTTTATGAATTGGGATTGACCATTTCAATCCATTAGACCCTTCATCCATGCTCTACAACTATCAGGCTACATAGCTGGGCACACTAGGTCTCACCTAGGGCTTGATCTTAAAAATAGAAAAAATACACGTCATGACTCTATAGTACATATTCAAAACTTATATGCAATTCCCTAGCATGTCCCAAGTGGTCATACAATTCCAACCATTGTATTTTATGCTATAGACATTTTCTTTCCTTGAACTCTGAATAACTAAACAAATCAAAACTTCCTACCCTACTCTTGCACACAAATGAAGTACAAACTGTTAGAAATGGTAAATACTAAGACTTGGGGGTGGGGGGTGGGCATAGGGGGATGAATCAATATTTCACAAACTTTTTCCCAAAACTGGATATCTTTAACAAACTTATAACTTGCATATGAAAGTAAACTAATTATGTTGAATGTTAAACACAACCATGAAGAAAGATAACTCATAACACCATATTTTGTTAACTAAGAAACCTTGGCCAAGGGAAAACCCTGGTGGGGATGGTACCCACAAAATGTTCCACTAATCAATAGTATCTTGTGAAAGATATTGACCTTGTTAGGAGTCTATTGCATCCATATAGTTTTTTATCCTTGTTAGAGAACTAGGCCTTGTTAGAATTCTTAACACTATTAGGAGTTGTTATTACGAATATACAAAGTATGGAAGATGAGCTCACTACTTGAACTTGCAATATACAATTAAGTTATTCAATACAAGAGATAGATACAAAAACCTCTTCACTATCGTTGATATCTTCAATATCTGATATTTTCCTTTACTGCTCTTCACAAAACTTGATGACAATTTGTACTACTCTAATCTACATTATAATTTGCATAACAACATAACATTGTACACACTTCAAAGTTCACGCAACTTCATATTCAAAATCTTTTCTTTTATACCTTATTTATTTAATTGTCAACCTTCATCTCTTTACATGCTTTCGAAAACATAAAATTAATTCTTGCTAACATAGGGTTAACATATAGGATTTCATCCCTCATTAGTTAATTAATTATTTTAACAAAAATAATAATTCTTAACACAAAATATTCTTTTCCTTAAGTCAGCCTTTTTTGTCTCACTCAACACTGTCACTGTAAAATTGGAATATCTTTGTTCGTATTGACCACACTATCTTAAGCTCATGCACACATCATCATGACATACTGTACTTCCTCTAGGTAAGTGTGCACATGCCAAAAATGCCTTTGTGAACTACACTGATGAAAAAGCTGGTTCATGTGCTCACAGATAAACTGTGTGATACTTAGACAAACTTCCAAGTCTTAAACTCAAAACTTCATCTCCAAAATATGTTGACTTAATCTTGCGTATATGTTTCCATAAATGATAACATCATATCCTATAATGTAGCAAAATTTACAACAATCCCCACCTTTAAAATTGATGGCAACATATGGGAAAATTGGTTTAGTCCCAAAACTTCAAAAACCTTTAAAACTTGTGGCCTTACAAAAAGTTTCAAAAATTGTGGATCACATATTTATACCATCTTACATACATAGGGATACTCCCCCTTTAACTGTACTTTATTCTCTACATTACTCCCCTTTACATATCATATGGTTTATAATTTTCCTTATATCTCTCCCCCTTTGACATCAATGACAAAGGTTGTTGGAAAATGAAGATGGGGTAACTGAGAGGGGAGGGGTGAATCAGTTACCACAAAAACAAATTCAACAGTCCCAAAGATGCCTTAAACTTAGTTGCTGCTGCTACTCGGTAAACACATAAATTACTGCTTAAAACTTGATAGATGTTTAGTTAATTTATTAAGAATTTACTGAAATAAGAAACCATGCAAAAGAAAGTAATCATGAACATAGTAGACACCAGATTTACGTGGAAACCCAATATGGGAAAAACCACCAGCAACTAGTCACCAATTTTCACTCTTCTAAAGTGAGCCCTGTTAGGAGCCAACCCTGTTAAAGGTTACAAAACACACTGTTAGGTGTGACCCTGTTAGAGGATTTAATCACCCTGTTAGGAGTGGCCTTGTAAGAGGTCTTTAGAACAATTCAACTGAATTGCCACCCTGTTAAAGGATTTATGGAATGGCTGTTAAACCAACTCTGTTAGGAGATTTTGGAATCACTGTTACAATGGTTAGAAAGCAACAATGAATGATCTGAAAATACATGCAACTTATCTTGCTGAATACAGATCTCAGTTTAGCTCCACAAGATCCTTACTGATTAAATATATCTTTGCAGCTCCAAGATTTCCCTCTGCTCAACTCTGCTTAGGCACACGCAAGTCTCTTCCTTGCACTTCCTTGCACTATCCGTATACACTCTCTATTCCACACTTTTCCACATCTTGAGCACCTCTTTATATACTATACATAATACCAGGTCAGCCCAACCAACTTGACAAAACATATTCCAAAGTCGGCTTGAACTAATAATCAAAACAAAATTCTTCACTGGCCGACGCTGCTAAAAAAAAAAATTTCTTCCTGTGTTAACCGGAAGAACTCGGTAAAAACTACAGTTACCGGGGAATTCGGCAAACCTGCCACTTCCTTTGGAAACCGACTAGACTCGGTAAAAGCTGTCTTCTACTACCGAGTGAGCTCGGTGAAAACTAAGCTTTCCTTGGCTTACCGTGCAAACTCGATTAACACTAACCGTCTGCTACAAAATCCTTTGATACTTGAGTGATCTCGGTAAGAACTAAACTTTCCTTAGCTTACCGTGTGACATACAGGAATGCTCGGTATACACTGCAAAAGGCTTTACTGACCGACTGAGCTCGGTAGACTCTGTAAACTATTTTCCTGACCGACAGAACTCGGTAGACTCTGTCTGATAACTGATATGGCATTTGTGTAACATCAAAGACAATACACAATTACTTAATTGTATCCAACAATCTCCCTCTTTGGCATTGATGGCAACACAACATATCATAGCAGAAATGAAATTTGAAAGCAAGTCTACAGCAACACAACACAATTAACAATTCTCCCTCTAAGATAGAGAACTCTCCCTCTTACAGTAATCTCCCTCTGTGAAGGAATTACATAATCAAATTTCGAAAAGATATGACAGTAAAACTCTCCCTCTTTGACAACACATGCCAAAGACAATCCAATTTCAATGAATTTCATTGTACCTTTAGTACTGATTCATATGCAATATTTCCTTGATTTGTTGCATCAACTGATGATTGTTCAATTTTGTAAGAGCTGATGCATCACTAAATTTTATTTTTAGTGAACTTCAGATAGGGGAATGACCCCTAACTTACCTCTGAGATACAAAAATGCATCCTTAGGTAAAGGCTTTGTGAATATGTCAGCGATCTGTTCCTTTGTATGGACATATTCCAATCTGATTTCCTTGTCCTGCACCAATTCTCTGACAAAGTGATACTTGATTGCAATGTGCTTAGTCTTAGAATGCATTACTGGATTCTTAGATATGTTGATTACACTTGTATTATCACAAAACATGACAACTGGTTCCTTGATTTCCATCTTCATGCCTTGTAGCAATTGCTTGAACCAAACAATATTAGAACAGTTTACTGCTAAGCAACATACTCTGCCTCTGCTGTTGATTGAGATGTACAATTTTTTTTTTTGCTTGTCCAAGAAACCAACCTCTTTCCAAGAAAGAATGCACCTCCACTTGTGCTTTTTCTATCGTCAAGGTTTCCTGCCCAATCAACATCAGTAAACACTTTTAAGTCTAGGTTTCCTCCAAATTTATACCATAATCCATAATCTTCAGTTCCTTTCAGATATCTCATTATCCTCTTGATTGCCATCATGTGATTTTCTCTTGGTTTGGCTGAAAATCTTGCCACAATTCCAACTACAAGAGCAATATCTGGCCTAGTATGAACTACATATTGCAACTTTCCAATCATAGATCTGTACAATGTCTGATCTATTTCCTTTGAATCATCTTCTTTTGTAAGTTTTAGTCCAGTATACATGGGAGTTCCAACTGGTTTACAGTCTTCCATACCAAACTTTTTCAATATCTCTTTGATGTATTTTGCTTGAGTGATGTAGATGCCATTCTTGTTCTACTGAATTTGAAGTCCAACAAAGAATTTGATTTCACTGAACATTGACATTTCAAATTCCTTGCTCATTTGTTCTGAAAATTCTTTGCAAAGATCATCATTCCCTGTGAAAACAGTATCATCTACAAATATTTCTGCCAGGACAATCTTATTTTTTGGTCCTTCCTTGATATACAAACTACTGTTATCATTTTTTCTTTGAAATCCAATTTGAATAAGATAGCTATGCAATCTTTCATACCATGCTCTAGGGGCTTGTTTCAGACCATACAGTGCCTTGTGCAATTTGCAAACCATGTTCTTTTTATCTGGATCTATAAAACCTTCAGGTTGTTCAATGTAGACCTCTTCATCCAGTATACCATTTAGAAATGCTGACTTGACATCCATCTGATAAACTTTAAATCCTTTGTAAGCAGCATATGCTAATAAGGTTCTAACACCTTCCAATCTAGCAACGGGAGCAAAAGTTTCTCCATAATCTATGCCTTCCTCTTGAGAATATCCTTTGCACACTAATCTAGCTTTGTTTCTTGATACTTTACCATTTTCATCCAACTTATTTCTGAAAACCCACTTTGTACCGATTACATTTTTGTCTTTAGGCCTGGGTACAAGAGTCCATGTCTTGTTTTTCTCTATCTGCTCTATTTCTTCATTCATTGCTTCAATCCAATTATCATTTTCTAATGCATCTTTGACAGTTCTAGGTTCAAAATCAGCAACTAAACAAGTACCTTTCAACTTACTTCTTGTGATGGTTCCTTCAGATTTGTTTCCAATGATCTGATCTGCTGAATGATGTCTCCTGACATACTTGGCTAGAACAGGTTCTTTTCCTTTTGGATGAATCTTGTCGTTATCTTCTTGCATTTCACCTTCATGCTCAGTTTGGTCTGGCTCGGTATCAACTGGCTCGGTATGCACATGCTCGGTTACCTCTGGCTCGGTAATCCCTAACTCGATATTCTCTGACTCGATAGACGTTGGCTCGGTAGATGTTGGCTCGGTAGATGTTTCCTGCAACTCGGTTAGTGATGAATCGGTAGAAGAAAGTTTCTGATTCTCAGATGCAGTTGATATTATATCTGGTTCACTGAAGATGAATCTTTTGTAATCTTCTGGTTCTCTTCTGCTTTCTTCTTCAGTCTTTTCTGCAAACTCATCAACTTTCACATGTATACTTTCTATGACTTTGTGAGTAGATAAGTTCAAGCATCTATATTCTTTACTCTTGCATGAGTATCCAAGAAATATACCTTCATCACCTTTTACATCAAATTTACCTTTTCTAGATTCTTTCAAGATATAACATTTACTTCCAAGTACTTTCAGATAACTTATATTGGGTTTATAGCCATACCATAATTCATAGGGAGTTTTGAATGAGTCTTTTTTCAATTGTACTCGGTTTAAGGTATGAACTGCTGTACTGATAGCTTCCTTCCAGTATTTGATAGCAACATTCTTTTCTATCATCAAGGTTCTTGCACAATCCATGATGGATCTGTTCCTTCTTTCAGCTATGTCATTTTGTTCAGGAGTACCTGGTGTTGAAACCTATCTTTTGATTCCTCTTTCAATACAAAAGTTATTGAATTCATGTGAAATAAATTCACCACCTCTGTCTGACCTTAGGCATTTCAATCTTTTCCCTGTTTCTTTTTCTACTTTTGCCAAATACCATTTGAACTTTTCAAATGCTTCTGATTTGTTCCTTAGGTATATGACGGTCATCATTCTTGAATAATCATCAATAAAAAGAATAAAATATTTTTCACCAGTATAGCTTTCAGTTTCAATAGGTCCACATAAGTCAGTATGCACAATTTCTAATAAATCTTCAGACTGATAATTTTTGCTTTTGAAACTAGACTTACCCATCTTTCCAATTTGACAATTCTTGCATAAACCGACCTCTAGTTTCTTTAAATCAAGAATGCCTCTCACTTTCTTGAATTTGCTTATCTTTACCAAATTGTCAAAATTCACATGACATAACCTTTTATTCCATAACCAACTCTCTTCTACTTGAGCAATAAAACATGAATGTTCACCAAGTTCAAGATAGAACAAGTTACCTTTAGTTTGAGTACCAGATCCAATCAGCTTTCCTTTACCGTTCAACAGTCTTGCTTTGCCTTGGATGAATTCTACATTGAGTCCATTGTTGAGTAATTGTGCCACACTCAACAAATTGTGCTTTAGGCCTTTTACCCAATAAGCATTATCACATACAAGTTCCTGGGTTAGAGTGATTCTTCCTTTTCCTTTGATGCAACAAGGTTCATTGTTTCCAAATCTTACACTGCCACCATCATATTCTTCAAATTGATCAAACTTTGTTTTATCTCTAGTCATATGATGTGAGTAGCCACTATCAATGATCCATGTATCATTCTTACTTATGTGAGAGATGAGTTCCATTTCTTCATTGTCAGATTCATCTTTTACAGCAATGTAAACAATCTCATCCTCTTCTTCATCATTAGAATCATTAGAATCTTTAGCCATAAGACATGATTTCTTACTTTTATCCTTAAATGATTTGAGATCTTTTTTACTGTTCCATTTATTATCTTTCTTTTTATCTTTATCTTTCTTGTTTGGACACCTTGCAGCAATATGACCGACTTCTTCACATGAAAAGCAGATTAGGGGTACTTTACCTTTGTATTTACCTCTTCTTCTTGAATATTTCCTTGCAAGTAGAGCTTCAATTACTTCAAGGTCGCTGTCAGAACTCTGATCTGATTGATCTTCACTCTCTGACTGAGATTCCTTCTTCTTCTTGCCTTTGTCCTTGAGTGAAAGCTTGGCTTCAAATGCAGACTCAATGTTCTTTGCAGCTGGAACATAATTATCAAAATTATCTAGTTCAAATGCTGTCAATCTTCCAACTATGGCCTCTAGGTTTATCTTGTGATTGGCCTCACACCTTCTTTCTTGAATGGCTGCTACCTTGATGGCATAAACTGGAAGTAGAGTTCTAAGAACTTTACTTATGACTGTCTCTTCACTGATACTTCCTCCAGAAGCTTTGATAGCACTGACACATGCTTTAATTCTTTCAACATATTTGGCAATGTTTTCATCTTCTTTCATTTTCATCTGATCGAACTGTCCTCTCAGACTTTCATCTTTGGCTCTTTTGACATTGTCATCTCCACCATAGATCTCTTTCAGTCTTTCCCACATTTCATAGGCAGTAGTGCAGTCCTTGACATCATCAAACTCTTCATAACTCAAGGCAGATGCAATATCAATCATCATAATGTTATGAGTCTTCTTTATAGCAATGTCATTGACTGATAATATACCTGATGGTTCTACATATTTCTCATCAAGATATTTCAGACCAGTGTCACCAATGGAAGCTAGATGAAGTCTCATTAATCCCTGCCATGCTGAGAAGTTGTTTCGGTTAAGCCTTGGGATTTCCCTCTTGTAAGACATCTTGATCTTTGGCTTAGATCTTTGAAATATCCTCCTGCAAGCACCAAAAGCTCTGATACCAATTGTTGGAAAATGAAGATGGGGTAACTGAGAGGGGAGGGGTGAATCAGTTACCACAAAAACAAATTCAACAGTCCCAAAGATACCTTAAACTTAGTTGCTGCTGCTACTCGGTAAACACATAAATTACTACTTAAAACTTGATAGATGTTTAGTTAATTTATTAAGCATTTACTGAAATAAGCAACCATGCAAAAGAAAGTAATCATGAACATAGTAGACACCAGATTTACGTGGAAACCCAATATGGGAAAAACCACCAGCAACTAGTCACCAATTTTCACTCTTCTGAAGTGAGCCCTGTTAGGAGCCAACCCTGTTAAAGGTTACAAAACACACTGTTAGGTGTGACCCTGTTAGAGGATTTAATCACCCTGTTAGGAGTGGCCTTGTAAGAGGTCTTTAGAAAAATTCAACTGAATTGCCACCCTGTTAAAGGATTTATGGAATGGCTGTTAAACCAACTCTGTTAGGAGATTTTGGAATCACTGTTACAATGGTTAGAAAGCAACAATGAATGATCTAAAAATACATGCAACTTATCTTGCTAAATACAGATCTCAGTTTAGCTCCACAAGATCCTTACTGATTAAATATATCTTTGCAGCTCCAAGATTTCCCTCTGCTCAACTCTGCTTAGGCACACGCAAGTCTCTTCCTTGCACTTCCTTGCACTATCCGTATACACTCTCTATTCCACACTTTTCCGCATCTTGAGCACCTCTTTATATACTATACATAATACCAGGTCGGCCCAACCAACTTGACAAAACATATTTCAAAGTCGGCTTGAACTAATAATCAAAACAAAATTCTTCACTGGCCGACGCTGCTAAAAAAAAAAACTGCTTCCTGTGTTAACCGGCAGAACTCGGTAAAAACTACAGTTACCGAGGAATTCGATAAACCTGCCACTTCCTTTGGAAACCGACTAGACTCGGTAAAAGCTGTCTTCTACTACCGAGTGAGCTCGGTGAAAACTAAGCTTTCCTTGGCTTACCGTGCGAACTCGGTTAACACTAACCATCTGCTACAAAATCCTTTGATACCCGAGTGATCTCGATAAGAACTAAACTTTCCTTAGCTTACCGTGTGACATACAGGAATGCTCGGTATACACTGCAAAAGGCTTTACTGACCGACTGAGCTCGGTAGACTCTGTAAACTGTTTTCCTGACCGACAGAACTCGGTAGACTCTGTCTGATAACTGATATGGCATTTGTGTAACATCAAAGACAATACACAATTACTTAATTGTATCCAACAAAGGTGGTGACAAATCTTATATACAAGTCAAAATTTTGTTACCTTCTCCTTTAAGTTGATATTTTGAAAATGCAATCTACAAAATTTACTTTTAGATTTTTAAATTCCTTCTCCCGTGTATCTTGGATTGCTTTTGATACACTGATAAGGGCACACAATCCATAGGATGCAACTTCAACTGCATTCAAATCTAAATATACAAATTTCTCATACATTGTCTTAGCCTTAAGTCATTCCTCTAACTACTTCTATAAATGACTAATTTTCAATATCAAGTGTTCTCTTAACAATGTGAATCATTTAATGACTCTTTCTCTTTTCATCTCAATCTAACTTATGTAATCATATACCTTGGCAATTCTGGTTTCCAAGTCTTCCATCTCTATACTAGTTTATTGTATCTCATTAAAAAAAATTGTAGCTCATTTTTCTTTTCTTTCAGCTCCCCATTAATGTCTTTGATGAAATTGTGTGACCAGGTTCATTTTCCATTCAATGTTCTTCCTTCCATCAAAGATCTCCTTAACTCTTTATTGCAAGAGTCAAGTGTTACTAAAATATTTATGATGTTCATGCACATTGTATCAAATAGTTGCACGTCATCCTTGATTTCTACCTGTGTGGCTGCTACTTATGATAAACAAGTAAACTTATTATCAAAAACTTTAACAATCTCCTTGGCTTGTAGTTGTGGATCTACCTCTATAACTTGTCTAATAAAATGCTCTAAAAAATTTCATAAACTTGTTCCAATGTGACCTATAAATTTTTTACGAATTTATTCTTCTCAAAAAAAATTCTCAAAGATGAGATTGGTCCAATTTGGTCATCATTATCAGATTTGTTTCCTAATAAGCTTGCTAATGCAAATTCAATTGGTGACATAGAGGAACTAGCTTCACTTTATTTTTCTTGCTTGCTTTCTTTTTCTTTAGCTTCTTTCTTCTTCTTCTCTTCCTCTTCCTTCTTCTTCTTCTTCTGTTCTTCCTCTCTTTTCTTCTTTTCTTCCTCTTTCTACTTTTCTTCCTCTCCTCTCTTCTTTTCCTCTTCCTTATTCTTTTCTACTCTTCTTCCTCTCTTTTCTTCTTTTCTTCTTTCTTCTTCTTCTCTTCTTCTATATCTCTTCTCTTCTCCTTCCCCTTATTCTCTTTTTGTTTCTTTTTCTCTTCCTCTTCATTATCAAAGCTAGTATAACTCACCAAATTGTCAACAATAAATGTGCCAAAATCCTTGAAAGGATCTTCTATGGTGTCCAAGGTGATGCTTGTACTATCTATTTGCATAGTGTTAGTAGAAATTGTTACCTATGGAATGGTGGTTGCCTATGCCATCTCTGAATATTTTCCAATCTTTGATGCTACTATTGGTGTATCTTGTTTCTCCATTGTAGGGATTGGTCCCCCTATCTCCTTGCTTACCTTCTCTTAGCTCGGTTCCAATGAAGTCATAACTTTTACAATAGCTTCCTTAGTCTCCTCATTGACTTCCTCATAATTTCTCACCATTATTAGTATTGCTCTTCTCTTATTTCTTAGTAAGGGCTCAATTATTTTCATTATTCTTTTGAGATGCTCATCACTTTCAACTTCGCACATTTTTTTGTCAAGTTCTCCCTTACTGTCTTGTCCTCTTCAACTACTCTTTTCTTTCTATTTATTAATCTTTCATGGAGATCTTTTGGGATCTGTCCTTATATATCTTCAAATATTTTGTTAGACAAAAGCATATGCCCAACAACTACATTTTCTAATTGAATTCTGTCAATACATGTGTACAAATGCTAATATTTATTCAATTTAAAAAAACTTCCATCATTAATTATTGGACAATTTGTTGTATCTATCTTAGGTTTCCATGGTCTCCTTCCTGAAGGCTCATTTAGTTCTTTTTTTCTCTACTTTTGTTTCTTTTAGCTCTGCTTCTACCTCTTTAGATTCGTCTAATTCAAAATCAACTATTTGATTTCTTGTTTGTGTAATTTGGTAGGATAGAAATGTCTTCCTCTTGTTTCCAAGTCCACTGGCCATTTTTTTACTTCTTTTAAGTTTAGGAGGTTTAGTTGGTTCTTTTTTTAACTTCAGCTAGCCTTGCAAACCTTTTAGTGCCAAGAGGGTGGATGATTGAACTTTAACAATGCTAACATTGTTTTCCTCTTATCTTTGAACTAGAGGGATGGATTGAGGTTACACTTGTGAGACAACTGCATATGGTGCACTAGGTATCTACACTGATGGTCCAACTATTGTCACTCTTTGTGTTGAATCAATATCAATAGCTAAATGATTAGCTACAAGAACTATTGATTGTCTGTTGTCTTTCATTTATATTACTATTTCCACTGCTTCTTTGAATTCTACTCTTCTCATACTTGATTCTTTCAATATACTTTCTATCTTTTTATCAACTCTCTTCTTGATTTCTTTTCTATGTAACTAAATGTCTACTCTGAAATTTCATTCATATGTGCCTCATCTAGGACACTCCTTATCTCTCTATGATTCTAGGATTATCTTCACATAACTTTCTATTAACTCTTCTTCCATTTCATACCCCTTAGGGTCAATTAATTTAACCCTTGGTTCACTTTCTTCCATACAAGTTACACCAATTTCAACCATGAAACATATGTCATCTTTGTATTTCTCAACCAATGATGGAGGAATTATGTATCTTTGTTTCATTTTAGCTTGGAATATTTTCATAATTCTAGTTATTTCTCTAGTCAGTCTATCCTTTGAATGCTTTTTGTAGAAATGAGTTAACAAATCCATGGTACATCTCTTTTAATTCCACTCATAGTCAGGCATTCTAGGGAATCTCTTTATCACTTGAAAGAATAAATGTGTAATCAATGACTCAAATTTGAATGCAACATTCTTTGTCTTCTTGATTATTTCTATATTATCAAGTATCTATTACTTCAAGATTTGACACATATTGACTTTTTCTTTCTCAATATTCATCAGATAGGTTGCATGGATATATCTAGCTGGTAGAGAGTTCAACCTTGAATTGTAGCTCATTTTGTAGCCAATTACTTTACTTATGAGTCTTACATCAGTTTTCTTGATCATGTCTACTTTCATGTTTCTAATATTAGATACTATCTTCAAATTAGTTTGCACCAAATTCTTGACATTCTTGACACTAATGGGATTACTACCTTCATTACTTACTTTGGTGAATCTATAAATCATTTCACTGTCTATCAAGACATGTATTTCACCAACCCAGAACATATTCTCATAAATGAAGCTCAGAATAATCCTTGTCCACTTGTGGTTGTCAAAATCTATATAAAACATGTGCCTAGTGATGTTTAGGTCTTTCAAATGCTCAAACCCTTATTTTAATGATAGTTCATTGTTGACGATCAAGTCTATGTCATTGTGGATATCATTATCACCTATACTCTCAAACCTACAGTAAATGTATGCTCGAATGTCCTCTACATGTAAAACATTGTTAGGTACTTATAAGAATGCTCGTAATGGGTCATCTTCTAATGAAATGTAGGAATGCTTCTTAAATTTGTAACTAGGTCTTTCACTAACATCACATACAGTTGGGGTTTCCATTTCTTTATAGATTCAAACTTCAAATTAGGGTATGCACAAGCGATAAATACCTCAAATTCATGAAACTAGGGCTTATTAAATTTGCTTCTTAAAACACTTATTTTTCCTTTTAATTCACTCCAAGCACTCCTTCAATTCTCAAATGATCAAATGGTACTCAAAAACTTAATTTCACCCTTTAAATAACATCCAATTCAATTTCACATTAATCGTGCAAGTACACCATCAACAAAAGTTGTTTCAGTTTACCAATCAACTTCTTTTTCTTTGTGCATTCACATGAATATTCCAAATGGTATGCACACTTAAACAGCTTTGTTGCTTCTTTCTCTACTTTAGAATAACTGTGCAAGTCTCCAAACTTCTCCTAATGTTTTAACTAGGCTTTTTATCCTAAATTCCTAATGTTTTGCTTATTGAATAAGTTGCTCAGTTGGATTATGATTGGTTATCAACTATCATTTACTTCAATCTATTATCAAATGCTTTACACAACTGACTTTCAAAAACAACATAGGAAATTTTTGGCTCCTTAGCTTTAAAAAAGGATTCATCAAGGTTTCCTATAAGATCTTTCATGTTCTCTCGTTGAATGTTACTTTTATTTTCATTCCTTTTGTTGTTGTTTATATTCCTTCTAGGATTTAAGTTTCTCACATTTTTTCTCATATTGTTCATCCTACAATATCTTGTTGTGTCTCCTATGTTATTACAAATCTGATAGACTATAACATTGTTTCCATATCTAGGTCCTGACTGACCAATTTGCACTCTACAATCTGTAGAAATATGTCCAAAGTTGTTGCACTTATAACACATAATACCTTTCATTATAACATTGGTTCCTCCAATAGGTCTATTTTTTGTAGGGTTAGTACCTCAAAACATTCTACTGCTACTATTATTATCAAATTTAGGATTTCTACAATTAAATACTCTATGACCAAAACCATGGCAATTATATTAATAACCAGAAATAGGTTTAAATGACTTACTTTTACAGTCCTTTTTCATGTGACCAATTTCATTACATGCATAACTTCTACCTTTGAATTCATTCCTCACTTCTTTATGTGATTTAGCTTTCTCAGGCTACTTAAGTACATCAAATTGCTTAGGTTCATTAACTTGCTCAACTTGCTTAGGTGCATCTTCAGATTGACTTGATTCACTCTTGTTCTAATTATCTTCCTTATGTTCAGGATGTTGGATCAAAGGATCTGGTTCTTTTATAGCTTTAGAATTCTTAGCTAACTTTTCTCCAAGGTATCCAAGACCTATCTTGTCATAAGAGGGTCTTTGTATAAATATATATTCATTAGGCTTTTCACTATTGGAATACAACTTCTCAAGATGTAGCTTAGACTGAGTTAATTCTCCTTTCACAATTGTATTGTACTTCTCAATTTATGAATAAGACAACTTTGTGTTTTCAAGCTTAGGTGTCACTTTAGTAAGTTTAGATCTCATATATACATTTTTAGATTTCAAATTTGACTCAATCTTACTATCATCATCCTTTAAGCTAAACTTTAGGTTAGTAATCTTCAATTCATGCTTCAAGATCCCATTTTCTTTCTCCAGTCTTGAAAATTCATCATTGTTCTTGATATGATATTTAAGCTCTTTCTTGGACTTAAGATAATCTATGTTATCTTTTAGCTTCCCAACGTAATCTTTTGCATCTTCATACTTTTCTTTCAAAGAATATCTTTCTTTAGTAAGAATATTAATCTGCTTAAGACCTTCAGCTAGGTTCTTTTGTAATTGTTCCATATCCATAAGATTATTACTCAAGTTGTTAGGCCTTCTCTAAGTATCTATTCTCTGATACCAATTGTCAGAAATAGGAAATACTGGAGGGGTGGGGTGGGGGGGGGGGGGGGGGGGTGTGAATCAGTGTTTCACAAGATTTTTCCCAAAAATGGATATCTTTAAAAAAATTATAACTTACATATGAAAGTAAACTAATTATGCTAAACAATAAACACAACCATTAAGTAAGATAACTCATAACACCATTTTTTTAAACTAGGAAAACCCTTTCCAAGGGAAAACCTCGATGGGGATGGTGCCCACAAAATGATCTACTAATCAATAGTATCTTGTGAAAGATATTGACCTTGTTAGGAGTTTCTTACATCCATATAGTGTCTTGGTCCTTGTTAGAGGACTAGGCCTTGTTAGAAGCCCCAACCATTTAGGAATTTTTATTCAAAATATATAAAGTACGTAAGACGAGCTGATTACCCAAACATGCAATATACAATTAAGTTCTTCACTACAAGAGATAGATACAAAAACCTCTTCGTTGTTGCTGATATCTTCAATATATGATATTTTCCTTTGTTACTCTTTACAATACTTGATCACAATCCACATTTCTCTGATCATAAATTAGAATTCTCATAACAACATAACATTATACACACTTCAAAGTTAGCACAACTTCATATTCAAAATCTTTTCCTTTATACCTTATTTCTTTAACTATTAGCCTTCATCTCTTTACACGCTTTCCAAAACATAAAATTAATTCTTTCTAACTTAGGGTTAACATCTAGGATGTATTTCCTAATTAGTTAAGTAATTATTTTAATGAAAATAATAATTTCGTAACTCAAAATATTCATTTCCTTGAGTTTTCAATGTTTTGTCTTGCTCAACACTGTCACTATAAAACTAGAATATCTCTGTTCGTACTAACCATATTGTCCTGCGCTCATGCACACACCATTATGACATACTATACTTCCTCCAGGTAAGTGTGCATGTGTTGGAAATTCCTCTATGAATTACACTGACCATAAAGGTTCTTGTACTGATAGATAAACTCTGTGATACTTAAACAATTTTCTAAGCCTTTAACTCAAAACTTCATCTCCAAAATATATTGACTTAATCTTGACTATATGTTGCCATAAATGACAATGTAATATCTTGTAACCTATCCTAATTTCCAACACAAACAAAAACCTATCTAATCATGCAATTGAGTTCATCAAATCAATCCATTAACACATAGTTGCTCGAATTACAAAGCTTATTGTGGTAAAATCACAAGTTTTTAATATTGCTCAACATTATAAAATTTAACAAAACTTCATACAAAACCCACTTATGGTTGTGGTTTACCTTAAATACCTTCAAATTCCATGCTCCAACTTTTGGAACTGAAATCCAACCAATTCTTGGTGATTAGCAATATTTTGCAAAATGTTGTCATGAGCAACATTGACAACTTTTTCACCTTGACTACTAAATGTCATCTCTATGATACCAACTTGTGTAGTTTGGATAAAAATGAGTCCTAGAACTCCTATATCACATATATGACATGATTTATCCACATTTTGTTCATTTTCCCAAATTATCCTTTAGGATTGCAACTTTACATCTACAAGGTCAACTTTGAGCAATTCAACTTCAACTGGTTCCAAACTTATATCTAGACATTCTAACCTTCCTAGAACACTCTTGGGGCTCTATTCTAGTCCTTATTTATTAGTGGTTTGGACAAGACCACTTACAAGAAAAAATTGCATTAGGGCTTAGGCTAAAAACCCTAAGTGCCCTTGCACCATTCTCCCCCTACCAAAAGAGCTCAAGTTACTCTTGGGGAAAGGAGATCCATGCTGATGCCAAAATTTTTAAAATATCTCTCAATAATCCAAGTAGCTTCTTCTTTTGGTTGGTGTTCCCACTTGATCAAATGCTCCATGTAGGTCTAATTCCTTGTCTTCTTTTTAACTCTGGCATCCATTGCCTTTTCAGCCTATAGTTTTACTTGAACTAGTATTTTAAGTTCATTTACATCCTTATTCACCTTTGTTCTATTCTCTTTCTCTTTTATATCAGGACCTTTATACTTAACTAGGTCTTGTACATTGAATATAAGGGAGATGGTTAACTCCTTGGGAAGATCTATCCTATAGGAATTTTGCCCATATTTGGCTATGACCTTACATGGTCCTACTCTCCTCATTTGCAATTTTCTTGGCATGCCATTTTGTATCCTTACTTTTTTGAGGTGTGCCATCACCCAATCTCCTACCTCAAACTATAGATCCGTCCTTCTTTCATCCATCTTAGACTTGAGTTTTTTATTGGCTTCCATTAAAGTCTTTGTAACCTATTCATGCACCTCTTTCATTGATTGTGCAAAATACTCTACACGTCAACTAATCTCTTTGTAATCCTTGAGGTTTTTTATTTCACAATATCCTCTTGGATGAGTAACATATACTATCTCAAATGGGTTCTTCATAGTAGTTATGTTCACACTATCATTATAGGAAAACTCTACTTGAGGAATCACTTGATCCCATAATTGGCCATATTCTTTAGTTAAACATCTTAGAAGATTTCCAAGTACCAAGTTGATCACTTCTATATGACCATCTTTTTTTTGGATGGTATGATGAACCAAAAGCTAAGTTGGTTCCTAGTCTTTTCCACAAAGTTTTCTAGAAATGCCCTATGAATTTTACATCCCTATCAGAGACTATGTGATAGGCAAGCCATGTATTCTCACTATCTCCTTGAAAAAGAGATGGGCAATGTAAATAGCATCATTGATTGTCTTGTAAGGAATAAAGTGACTCATCTTGCTGAATCTATCAACCATTACAAAAATACTATCAAAACCAGTATTCTTTCTTGGTAATCCCACTATGAAGATCATAATAAGATACTCCCATGGTCTATTAGGAATTGGTAAAGGATGATATAATCTTGCATTTGAAGATATGCCTTTTGCTTTTTGGAAAAAAATACATTGTCCAATATATCTCCTAACATCTCTCTACATTTTAGGCCAATTATAGAATATTTGAACTAGGTCTAGAGTCTTATTCAGACCAAAATGGCCACTAAACCCCCATTATATTTTTCCTAGATTATGTTTTCCCTCATAGATTCCTTGGGCACACACAACTAACTGCCCTTAAACAACAACTCATTATGTAATGTGTACTCATAATATTGACTATGAAAATGATTATTGAAGTCAAGGCATACCTTGTAAGCTTATAAGAAGTCTTCATGTCCTGCATATAGGTCCTTGAATCCTTCAATTCTTATGCTTTGTAACTAGATCTCTTGGACAATAACCAATCTCCTACTAATTTCATCTCCTACCTTGTTGTTATGCCCCTTCTTGTGTTTGATAGTCAATGTATAAGCTTGGAGAAAATCCATCTACTTTATATGTTCGAGACTCAACTCTTCTTGGGTGTTTATTAAGCTTAGTGCTTGAATATCAATATAAAAAACAAATTAATCAGGAAATAGGTAATGCCTCCACTTCTTAAGGGCCTGGACCAATGCATAAAGCTCTAGGTCATAATATGAGTACCTAGAATTAACATCATTCAATCTCTCACTAAAAAATATTACAACCCTTCCCTCTTGGCTTAGGACTATTCCAACAACAATTTTACTTGCATTCACATTCTACAATAAATAATTTCTCAAAACTAGGTAACACTAGGATGGGTTGGGTAGCTACTTCTTGTTTCAACTTTTCAAAACCTCCATTGGCTTCTATGGTCTATTTGAACTTTGTCTTAATTCCACCTTTTATAGTGTCAAGGATGGGTGCACAAATCTCATTGAATCTTCTAATAAACTTCCTATAAATTTGAACTAGACCATGGAAACTTCTAACTTCAATCCTCATCTTAGGATTAGGCCAGTTTAGAATTGCTTCTACCTTGCTTGGGTCCATTTTTAAGTAACCTTGGGAGACTAAAAAGACTAGGTATACAAGTTCTTGTTTCAAGAATTCACTCTTTTCTAGGTTAATGGATAACTTCACTTCATGCAATCTCTGTAACACAATCTCTAGGTGTTTTAGGTGTTCTTCCTTTTTCTTGCTAAGAATGAGGATGTTATCGAGGTAAACTACCACAAAGAGGCTTATATAGTTTTTCAACACTTCATTCATTAGCCTCTTGAATGTACTAGGTGCATATATAAAGCCAAATGGAATACCAAACCATTCATAAAGTCCCTCTATAGTTTTAAAGGTTGTCTTCCATTCATCCCCCTCTTTCATCCTAATTTAGTGATACTCGCTCTTAAGGTCAATCTTAGTAAAGTATTTAGCACCCCCAATATAATCCATTAAATCCTTTATTCTAGGAATATAAAACCTATATATTATTGTTATCCTATTTATTTCCCTAGAATTAGGAAATAATCTCCACCTACCTCACTTTTTGGGTGCTAAAACAACTGAAACAACACAATGATGAATACTCTTCTTTGTGAGCCATTGATCAAGCAACTCCTACACTTTGCTTGCTAATTCCTTGTTTTGATCTGGTGTGAACTTGTAGGAAGCTTTTTTAGGAAAAGATTCCCCTAGTACAAAATCAATTTGATGGTTGATGGATTTTTGAGGAGGCAAAGTAGCAAGTGTTCCATGACTTATAATGTTACTAAACAGATCCAATAGTTGTTTCACTTCTGCAGGAAGTGGATAATTCCTTGACTTGTTTTCTTCCTTAGGCTTCACAATGATAGAAAATCCTACTCCTTCCTCTTTCTTGAGCTCATTCAAGAAATCCTTCCCACACATTAGTATCACAGTAGAATCTACTGAAGTATCTGCTTCTTCTCCACCCAATGACTAAATTTTATAGGTGAATCCATCCTTCTTGAAGGTATATGGCAAGCTTCCATAAGAAAAACATCACATAGGATCTTGTCTTTTTATCCTCCAATATAAAAATCAACCCACACTTGTTCATTAACAAGAACATTTTGTCCTTTGTTCAACCAAGTAACTTTTTAGGGATGGGTATGAGGTATCTTGGTTAGTTTCAATTTTTGAACTACCTCTTCTGACACTATGTTGTTTGTAGAGTGAGTCAATGATGACCATACACACCTTTCCAAGTATCTTGCACTTTATCCTAAGTAGTTCCCTCATTTTCTTAGTTTCATTCTTAATGGGTTCTTTGAGTAATACTCTTCTAAACATAAGGTTCTCCCCACTTCCTGAGTAAAGATTGACTTCAAGAGGTTGTGTACTAATACCGTCTTCTTGAGCATATGTCTGTCGATAATTGGCTAATAGTTATATGAAATTGTTATCATTTATGGCAATACATGATGTACATGTTCACAGGAAACCTCAGAAATAAAGATACTTAGTGTTTGGTAATCAGAAAATTGTCAAAGTATAGAATTTGGTTTACAACAATGTATTGTTTTGTTTCTAACTTGTTACTGACATCATATTATGACTAGTGAAGTTACATGGAGATAGTATACATGTTGGTCATGATGTGTATATCCTTTGAAGTCAGTACAGACTGTATGAAACATATATATTCTTGTTTTCATGGAACAAGACAACAAAATTGAAGGATAGAATTTTTTTTTTACTAGATAATTACTTGTCCAATTAGGGTCGACATACTAGATGTTTACTATAAGTTGGAAAAGTGGTTTGTGGTCTTAGCTGACCCAACAACAATTTTTGAAAAGGCATGCTATTTATGCAAATGATATTTTGCGATAAGAAAGTGGAAAGGGAAAGTGCAAAGTGCTATATGTGAACTTTTGTGAAAGTGATATATTTGAAGTTTTATATGAGCTATTTGATGATCTGAGATCGAGCTGAAGATTAGAGATTAGTCAAGGAAGAAGATATAGTACCTATTTTAGAAGTTTGATTACTTGTTTGGGCAGTGATCTTTTCTTGTAATTGGAAATGCATGTTTGGGCAGTGGGCTCATCTTGCATCTACTGTACCATAACTCCTAACAAGGTTAGAATCTCCTAATAGGGATTCAAAGTCTCCTAACAGGGACTCCTTATACTAAGTTTTATCATTGACTCCTAACAGGGTCCATCCTCTAACAAGGAACTTATATATTAGTATATTATCTAGTGGTATCATCCCCATGGGGGTTTTCCCTTGGCCAGGGTTTCCCTAGTTAACAAAATATGGTGTTGTGAGTTATCTTTGTGCATTGTTACTATTATTGTTCAACATTACTTTATTGCTTTGTTATGTATGGTTTAAAGTAAGTAATAATATCTAGTTGGTGACTAAATTTTTTAGATTACTGATTCACACCCCCCCTCCTGAGTAATCCCTATTTCTAACAATTGGTATTAGAGCACAGTTAGTTTGAAGAGGCTTAATAGCTTAAGTAAGATCCCTATTGATATGTAATAGTTTATAAAGAACCTTGAAGAAGCCCTTGAACAAATTGATCTCATTACTGAAGAAAGAGATAAGTTGAAGGACCATTATGAAGACTCAAAAGTATACATTGGTCAATTGAAGGAAAATATTGAACATCTCAAATCCAAGCCTGAATCTACTAAATTTGGAACTAGTGATGATGATTATTCAAAGTTGAAAATAGAGTACAGGATCTTGAGAGAATAATAAACCAGAAATTCTATGAGAGACTCATTCAGAAGAAGGCTCCTGCAAGAGAAGAAGATCTAGAACTTTGGAAGTCTATGCTTAGAACTATTTGCAAGACTGATGATGAAGAAAAAATTAAAATACTGTTGAATAACCTTGCACCATACTTGAGGAATAAATTGAGGCCATTTCTATTCATGGTTGGTGAAAAAGATAAGCTAAGAAGTGAGATTGTAGAAATAATCAGTCAAATGATGATAGAGTCAAAGGCAACATCTCCTCCAACTCCTAGAACCTCGAAAGTGTCAATGAGTGGCGACACCATGCAAATTGATCAAACCAATTACCATTAACATTGAAGATACCAATCCATTTGGTGGTTCCCAACCTAATGAATTGGACACCGAGGATATTGATGATATGTTGACATAGATTGAAGAAGAGAAAAGGCTACTTGAAGAAGAAAAGAAGAAAATAGAAGAAGCCAAGAAGAAATTACTTGAGGAAGAAAAGAAAAGAAAGGAAGATGAGGAAAAGAGAAGAATTGCAGAAGAAGAGATGAAAAATAAAACTAAGGAAGATGAAAAGAAGAGGGCAGTGAGCTCTTCTTGTAATTGGAAATGCATGTTTGGGTAGTGGGCTCATCTTACATCTACTGTACCACAACTCCTAATAGGGTTGGAATCTACTAACACGGATTCAAAGTTTGCTAACAGGGATTCCTTATACTAAATTTTCTCATTGACTCCTAACAGGGTCCATCCTCTAACAAGGAACTTATATATCAGTATATTATCTAGTGGGTATCATCCCCATTACGATCTTCCCTTGGCCAGGCTTTCCCTAGTTAAAAAAAATGGTGTTATGAGTTATCTTTGTACATTGTTATTGTTACTAATCAATATTACTTTATTTCTTTGTTATGCATGGTTTAGAGTAAGTAATAATATCTAGTTGGCGAATACAGTTTTTAGATTACTGATTCACCCCCCCCTCCCTTCTCAGCAATCTGTATTTCTAATAGTGCCACCTTCTTTTCACCTTGTGAAGATAAGGCCTTATCAAGACACTTATAGGTAGGATGACCTAGTTGACTACAATTGTAACACTTCATATTTGCAAAGTGTGAGCCTCTACCAAAACCTCTAGATCTACCTCTTCCTGCACTATTAAAGCCCCTACCCTTACTATAACTACCTCCACTGCTTGATTCACTACTTTTCTTAGTCAATTTAGACTCTCCTTGGTTCCTGTTCTCATTGCTTTTGCCAACAAAACCACTTCCATGACTCCCTCTTGAGTCTTTTCCTCTCCCTCAACCTCTTGTACTTGTTTATTTCTTCTTTCTACTCTTCTCTTCCACCTTGAGAGCCAATTGAAAACATTTACGAATAGAAGTAGGAGTCAAGAGAGTAATCTCTTCTTGGATACTCCATTTAAGTCTATTCAAATACCTAGCCACCTTGACACTTTCATTTTCTTGGACCTTGGACACGAGACATAGTTTCTGAAACTTCTTTTTATATGTTGCAACATCCATGTCCTTTTTTCTAAGGCTTTGTCTTTTCTTATTTAACTGGATGTCATAATATTTGGATGGATATTCTCCTTCATCTTGGCCACCATATCTTTCCAATTAGCTATTGGTTTCTTTCCATCCTTTTCTCTTTCTTCTTGAAGAAACTTCCACCAAGTCAAGGTTGGTCCCCTCAATCTAGAATTGGCTACCTTCTCTTTGGGCTTCAGTAACCCCTTCACACTCAAAGTGATTTTCCATGCCTTCTATCCACTCCATCACTAGCTTAGGATCTAGCTTTCCATAGAATATAGGTATCCCTTCAAGAGCCTTTACGCCCAAAGATTTGATGGCCTTAAGACATAGTTCCTCTTGTAGAGGTGGGTCAGGTTAAGGAATCACATCCTCTTCATCAACTACCTTACCTTTATCTACACTATATGCCAAATTATCCTTCACTTTATCAATGGTCTCTGCCACTTCATTTAGTTTTTTTTTCACAACCATTAGGGCTTCTTCTATAAGTCTATTTCTCTCCCTTTATTCTAGAAAATCTCTAGCCAATTCCACATTAGTGACCATGTTTATCTCACCTACTCATTTTGACATACACCTAGCCAAAATCTATCTTTATCAGATACCAATTTGATAGGGAGGATCTTTCAATGTTGAGTGTTAATTATCTTGAGGACTCCTTAAGGCCTTTCTCTTTGACCTTACTAGGGTTCTTTCTTTGACCCTACCAAGAAGACTTCCCTTCTCAATCCTCTTCCCCTAAAGATCACTCTTTGCCACTTTTTTCAAGCCAATTCACTCTTTTTTCTCCTTAGGACTCAACTCTCTAAGTCCTCTTCTCAACATGCTACAACTTTTTTGATCATTAATTTGGATGGAAAGGTCCCTAATTAACTCTATTCAAAAGGTTTCAAGTTCATTTGTTCTCACTTTTCATACTCTTCTTATCGATCTCTTGGATCTAAGACTAGTGACCCTTTAGGTTGCATTAGGGCTCCTAATTGAGTTTTTGACCCATAACTTTCAAACTTGAAAAACAAGTCCCAAATATAATCACTGATCCAAATACCCCTTTTTAGAGTAGAATATTTTTGAGGTCTTGGGTCACCTAGTTGTCTATACATTTCCTTCCTATAATCAGGGCTAAAAATAAGGGTTTCTAGTCTTTTATACTGATAGAGTTTTCTTGGCTTCAAACCAAAGACAAATGACCTCTTGATGCCTTCCTATTATGCATACTTCATATTCACACCTTCTCCTATACCTTCATGAACTAGGATTGACCACTTCAATCCATTAGACCCTCCATCCATGCTTTGCAATTGTTAAGCTACCAAGCCATGCACACCAGGTCTCGCCTAGGGCTTGATCTTAAAAATAGAAAACATGCATTACATGACTCTATAATAAATATTTACATTGTATATATAATTCCCTAGCATGTCCCAAGTGGTCGTACAATTCCAACCATGGGATTTTATGCTAGAGTCATTTTCTCTCCTTGAACTTTGTATAGTCCAATGAACTAGTCATAGAGGAAAGTTTTTTTAATAACCAAACAAATCAAGATTTCTTACCCTACTCCTACACACAAATAAAGTAAAAATAACAACCTATCTAATCATGCAATTGAATTCATCAAATCAATCTATTAGCACACAATTTCTCAAATTGCGAAGCTTATTGTGGTAAAATCATAAGTTTTTGATATTTCTTAGCACTAGAAATCACAAAAAATCATCCAACTCCCACATTTGTCATTGTTTACCTTAAATACCTTCAAATGCCATGCTCCAATTTTTGGAACTAAGATCCAACCAATTCTTGGTAATTAGCAACATTTTGCAAAATGTTGTCATGACAACATTGCAAAGTGACAATTTTTTTTATGAAGGGTGCTCCCCTTAATACCATAAACACATAATAGAAACAAAGGAATAACAACAATTTGTGAGAAAAAAAAATGGGCTTCTTATTATTGCCGCAAATGCAGAATTATAGAATTTAAAACTACAATATGCTAACCCACATTGGCACCTTCATTACAATAATCTACAAGACAAAGCTACGAACTATTACCCAGAGCTATCCTAGACAATGTACATGCATTTATTAAATAAGAAATTTTATGCCACTCGAGAAGGTTCTAGACACTCAAAGTTAATACCTAGGGCTGACAGAACCTAACAATACATATAGAGTCAGCCAAATACATTTTTGACATTTATTTTGGAATTTTTGGCCGACCCAACTTCAGAAGGCCATAACTTTCGAACCATTTCTCTGATTGGCTATTATAACCACTTTTAAGAATCCCCATCTTCTAATCTACAAGCTTGGACCTATGCAAGCACCCATCTGTTGAGTTTCTAGGCATCATACATGCATGTTTAGGTCTTCAATGATGAGCTTAGAGTTTTTATACCAAAATTACACATAAAAAATCAGCAATAAATTTCCAAGCTTGTATGACTAACGTACTAAGTAGCAAGCCTCTAGAAATAACAACTCTGTGTTAAGACAACCCTTACTCAAAAAATTGAAGTGAAATATTTTTTGGTGATGCAAGTTTTCTCTTACACCCAAGATGCTCCTACATCACTTTTTCACCTTGACTCCTAAATGTCATCTCTATGATACCAACTTTTGTAGTTTGGGTAAAAATGACTCCTAGAAGTCCTCCATCATATGTATGACAAGATTTATCCACATTTTGGTCATTTTCCCAAATTTTCATTTAGGATTACAACTTTACATCTACAAGGTCAACTTTGAGCAATTCAACTACAACTGACTCCAAACTTCTATCTAGACATTCTAACCTTCCTAGAACACTCTTGGGACTCTATTATAGTCCTTATTTATCAGTGGTTTGGACAAGACCACTTACAAGCCAAAATTACATTAGGGCTTAGGCTAAAAACCCTAGGTGCTCTTGCACCACATTTAGAGGTAAAAAAGAATCCTATGTAAGAATGAGGAGGATGGAGTTGATCATCCTAGGTAACAAAATCCAAAGAAGTTCTAGAAAGAATTGTAATCAAAGAGAAAGTAGATATAAAAAAACTTGATGATGCTCCAATGGCTTGAATAAGCAAGGATGCTATATGAGCACGACAAAGATAAACATATACTTCCAATAATCAAGACCACAAATGAACTTTTTACAATTGAAGATTTCTTCCAAGACATAAAGAGATTGGTAGGGGGAAAGGCCCAAGACATTGATGGGCTCCAAGATGAACATCTAAGGTGGGCTAGTGACACCTTGGCCCCTCATATTTATTGCATCTTTAATGATGTCAAGAAAGAGGGGTTGCTTGAAAATTGGACAACTAGCATGGTGATTCCTCTTCACAAAACCAAAGACATAAATAATCCATCAAATTATCACACTATTATAATTAACCTCCTCTTAGGGAAACTCTTTGGTAGCATGGTTGAACGGAAAATCAACAAATGGGTTGCATCAAAAGGTAAAATAGCTAAGGGATAGATAGGTTTCAAACCAAAGCAATCCATTGTTGATCATGTTGTCACACTAAGATTCTTGGTTGAAAAAATATGGAACACACAAGGTGTGTAGGATTTTTGTGGCTTTGTTGACTTTAAAAAGGACTTTGACATAGTGTCACATGATAAAATTTGGCTTAGAATAAAAGAACTAAAAATTATATTGAACTTAGAGTTGCGACACATAGACTATATGAGAAAGGTGATGGCTAAAATCAGAGGAATGGATGGAAAAATGGAATGTTAATATGCATGAATGTCTAGATAACAATGATGTAATAAAAGAAATCGAAAAGGAAAAATGTAGGAGTCTCGTATGGTAAAAAAAAATGGACACAAAAAAGACTATTATATAAAAGAACTTAACCCAATGAGAGACCATTAGGAGAAAACATACATATGAGAAAATATCAAATTGAGAGCTAAGATGCTCATAGAAAAACTTAGGATGAGCTCTCATCATTTGAGGTGCAAACTAGGTAGATGGATAATTCCAAAGGAAGAGTGGGAGGAGATAATATGTTAATTTTGCAACATGGGAGTGGTGGAGACCAAGGAACGTTTCTCACAGAATTCCTAGTTTACAATGACACCTGATCCAACTATGGGAATATTGTAGAAGTAGGAAATTTAGGTACTCTTTTTGAGAAAACACAACTAGAAAGGACAACATATTTAGTGATCAGCATTCATTGTCAAAGAGAAAACTAAAAGAAGCAGTTTCAAAAGGTGTAATGTTCTTTCACCCTTTTTTGGGGTGTGTGTGTTGTCTTGGAGGTGGTTGCATAGGTTTCATTGGCTTCGTGGATGCCATTACAATTAGTAAACCATTTATTCATTAAGTATTTTTTCATTTATCATTTCATTTATCATTATTTGCACAATCATTCAAGTAAATGTGTTACCTTTTCATTCACTTACTATTTTTTTCATCCATAACCTATTTCTTCTTCCCAAGAGAAAGAAAGGAAAAGATTAGAAGTTATGATGTAAATCTAAGGAAAATAAATGCATCATCTAGAGTGGATGAAATAAGCTTCTAAAATCATTACTTGATAAATTTATATTCTATTTTAGTGATACATTTGTATGATAATTAATTAAAAGACTATATATATATATATATATATATATATATATATATATTAGAATTTAAATTTAAGTTAAGAAAATTTGGAGATTATAAAATCATTATTGGCATCAGTCTAATAGACTCGTAACAATGTGAAAGCTCAAAATATTTATTGATCATTAATGAAAATTTAGTGTAATTTAGTCATGTAATTGATAATATATAGTATTATTTTTCAAAATTTGCATTGCTAAGTTTCTCTTGTGAGATATACTTTACTCATATGCAATAAGAGAGGGGTGTCTCATCCCTTTCCTCATCTATTAGTAAAGGCTTAAAATTGTATATAATAATTTATTTAATCCAATATTCAACATTATATTTACTACAAGTGTCCTAGTAACATACCACTTGAGGTTATCACATTTGAAATGACATCGTGTACTATTTATATATATATATAACATACTTATTTGTCTTAAATACTTTTTTATAAGCACATTGAATGAGTGCATTTCACATGCTTGTGTATTTAAAATATGTGGGTCCATTGCATAAGTAATTGGTAAAATATTGAATGAATTAATGAATGGACAAATGCCATTTATAATTATACAAAGTTGATGTTTCTATTATTAACCAATCATCTAATTAAAATGTTTCTAATACTTACAAGATTTACAAAATTGACCATGTTAAATAATAAAATACAAAGATATTTATTATACTGCCCTCCTTCAATGATCAATCTATCAACTACACCAAGTTTCCCCCTAAATTTTACAAACTTGTTTGAGTTGAAAGACTTGATTGTCTAATCTATAATGGATACATACACTAATTGAACTAATCCATCTTAAACCATCTTTCTAATGAAGAGATAGTGAATTTCAATATGCTTGGTTATGTCATGGAAGACCAGAATCTTAGCCAATTTGAGAACCCCTTGACTATCACAATAAAGGGGACTGAGATCTACTTGATACATCTACATATCTCAAAGCATCATTTGAAGCCAATTTGTCTCACAAGCTACCTTAATTGTTCCTCAATACTCAAATTTTGTCGAGAAAAGAGCCACCACCTATTGTTTCTTTCTAGTCCACGTGACTCCACCATATTCCAAACTGAAAAGATATCTAAATGTTAATTTATTTCCATCGACAAAATCTACTCAATTTAAGTTTGTAAAGACAATAATCCTAGGACCATGTCTTTTTCTATACAAAAGACCACTAAAGTCAAAGTACCCTTCACATAACGCAACACACACTTCTCTACTACCCAATGATCACCCTTGGGGATTGTCATGAAGTGTGAAATGTAGCTCATTGAAAAAGTGAGATCATATCTAGTAGTAGTAAGGTAGATTAGAATAACCACCAATTAGCTGAAAGTTGATTCATTCACTGTAGGTGAATTTGATTTGGTTATCAGCATCATTTTTTTTTCCATAGGTGTGGGATTAGGTTTATAGTCTTGTATCTAAAACTTGTCCAAAAAACAACAAACATACTTCGATTGAGATAAGAAGATACTTCCTTCAATCTATCAAACTTCAACACCCAAATAGTCGTGCATAAGTATCAAGTTTGTCATGTCAAAAGATTGACATGACTCTATTTGATTTGATTGATCACAAATGTCAAACTACCACTTATAATCAAGTCATTGACATAGAAAACAAGAAGAAGAATATGAACATCAATGTTTTTGACATTTAGACTTCTAAAAACTACAATCTAAAAGGTACTTGGAAATTTTTATGCACTAATCCCAAGGAGCCTATTCCAAGCCATAGAGTGCTTTCTCCACTCTACATACTTGATGTTCTCTTCCAAGAACCTTGAAACCTAGAGGTTTCCTTATGTTGATTTATGTTGGAAATATTATGACAGGCTAAGTTACTAAGAGGGGAGGGATGGATCAGTAACCAATAAAACTTTATCCTTAATTAACAATTAATCCTTCATGTATATTCTGATATAAAATTGAAAACATTAAAGCATACATGACACTTTTGACACACAATTTTGGTGATCAAGAAACCTTCCAAATAAAAAGTAAAACTGGGGTGGGGAATACCCACAAGCTTTAGTACTGCATTATAAAGTTGGCCTGTTAAGGCTTACAATGATCACTTCTAATGATCTACCCTATTAGGAGCAATAAGGACTGCTACGTCCACCTTGCAAAAGGATTTACAAACATACAATGAAGTATGTACTCGATAAAGAGATTTACATATGACTATTAGGTCTACCTTGTTAAAGGATTTGACTAATCCACCTATTAGGATGAAGCAATAGCTATCTCTGATTTGCAACTTGGTTTGTTGAGTGAGATTCCTTTGAGTGTACAAATCACCTTGCTGTGATAGATGAATCTTTGTTGTTCCTTATAGTGTTGTAGCCTTTGTAATTAACTCTTTTGCTCTTCTCTAATCTTTTTATTACTTCTCTTCCTTTCTTTGGATGTGATATGATACATTATATATGTACCAATCCAATTACACAATTACAAAGTTGGCCACAAGACAAGTTTACACAAATATTACAAAGTCACCCAAAGTGTAGAAACTCAGGTTCTGAAGACTGACTCGATGAGGTTCTGATACTCGACATCCCCTGTCAATACTTGGCATCATCATGCACTCAGTAGACGTAGAAGCTTGGTCCATACTAATCACTTCCAAGTAGTCTTGAACTTGATCTGCACTGGTGACTTAATGAATATTGTGAAACTCAACATATAAACTAAATTACTTGATTCATACTGCATAGCTCAATCAATGCTATCACTTTGAGCTCGGTATAAACTGAGTGACTTGGTTAACAGTAAGTAGCTTGGTTAACACTAGACTCACATTACATCAATTATGAACTCAGTAAGCACTGCACAACTCGATTTGTACTGGTAAACTTGGCATACACTGAGATGCTCAGATTATACTGCTGATTATCACCATAATAGTAACTACTCAGTGTAAACTAAAATTTTTCCAAAGGACTCAGTAGGAACTGTAAAACTCGGTAGTAATTGAAATGCTTGGTTAACATTGTTAACTATACAATATGCTTGGTATGAACTTATAATCTGAATAAGTGTATGCCACAAGTAACAAACGTGACTGGAATGTCAATAGATTTCTTCATGCATCTCACCATTGAAAAAACACTCTTAACATACATTTGATGGAATCTCCATCTAAACTAATTTGTTAAGGCAAGGATGAGCCATATGATAGTAATTTTGGATGTAGGAGAAAAAGTCTTTTTAGTCAATGCCTTCTTTTTATCACACCCCCAAGAAATGACAAGATTTGTACTTGTCAAAGGTGTCATTAGCTTTATACTTAACTTTGTATACCCATTTGCAACTAATTGGTCTCTTCCCTACATGAATATCAAAGAGGACTCAAATTTTATTCTTCTAAAGACTATGGTGCTCATCTTCCATAGCCTTTTATCACTTAGGAAGCCTTTTAGCCTCTGAGTATATTTGAGGCATAAAGATTCTATGAATATTGTCCACAAGCGAAAAGTTGATTATATCATGCTACTTGCTCTTATTTTTGGAAGGTGTACCCTCGATGAGCTCATCCAAATGGAGATCACTAATAGTCTTAGCTCACCATTTGGGCCAAAGAGTAGAAGAGAGAACATCATTTGTAGATAGAGGAATGATAACATATTCAACAAGAGGAGCATCATCTAGAGGAAATTCAAGTAGTGCACCATCAAATTAAGAATTTTCATAATTCCTCTCATTAGGTGAGCTAAATGGAAGACAAACACCCAAACCAATAGCCTTAAGAGGTTGATCCTTAGATTTTTGTACAAGCGACGAAAGATAAAAAGGTTTTTTAGCATGAATGTTGATGGTATTCCTATGGGGGAGTATGCTAGCATTGTTGGGGACATGGTTAAGTGGTTATGTGTTGCATTCATGACAAACTTTGTCATTGATGTCAACATATGTGTTATTCTATGCAGATCACCAGAACTACAAAGGAAGATTTATTTGACGCAATCAATGATCAACAAATTATGTTTTGTGGTCATAGATGTGTGTTCAATTATGTGTAAGGATGCTACAGTTAATTGCACATAAGAAAATATGAAGACATGATAGAATTATACTATGTTTTCTAAAGGTAGCTTTCATGACAACTTCTAGAAAGTAGTTGTTGGTAGATTAATTGTATCTTTTGACATAGATGGAATTTGGTTAAGTGAGCTTGGAGAAAGGTCATAGACATGTTCAAGATGCTATAATTGAGATAGTGAAATTGGATATGCAATTTGATCTAATTGATTGAAGATTGTTTAGAGTATCATTTCCTATGAGTCGACTGCTGTTGATATCATTGAGGAAAGAGTTTAATTGTGATGTAACATGTATTGTAATATATTAAAGATGTCCTATATTATTGTAAATTGGGAAAGCCCTTGGGTCGATTCAATACTTGTTATTAGGACTCGGTATAAAGGAAAGGTCATTTCCTTGTGGTAAAGAGTGAACAATGTGGTTTTTTATCAATGAGATTATTATGCAAACTTGAATGTGAATATCTTTTGATCGAGAAGAGATTGGTGAAGATTGATGTATTGCAAACTTCAATGGATCTTTATTGGAAAAGGAGTTGATGTTTAGTTCGTTCATAGATATTGGATATGCTTATCTGGAAGATTGTCTAGTGAAAACTATTTTGAGGCTATTTGGACAGTGAGTTCAATTGCCCTCCTTTCAACTCCTAACAAGGTTGGCACAACTCCTAACATGGATTCAAAGTTTCTAAACAAGGACTCTATCTACTGATTGTATTTCATTGACTCCTAATAGGGTCTATCCTTTCAAAAGGAACTATTATATTAGTACATCATCTTATGGGTATCATTCCCACCAAGGTTTTACCTTTGATCAAGGGTTCCCCTAATTAACATATCTAGTGCTATTGTGCATGGTTATCTTTCTATGGTTTTTGCATCTATTATTTACATGTTTTAGAATTAATAAAAATATTGAGAGTTTTTTTAAATACACTACTAATTCAACTACCCTCCCTCTTAGTTATCTTGGTGAACTTTACTTTCTAACAATTGGTATCAGAGCATCAAGTCCTTGTAGGAAAAACTTAACAACTTGAGGAGATCCATAGCTTTTTATTTCAGAATAAAAAATCCAAAGTTTGATGGAATCAATTATAATAGATGAAATGAAAAGTTGAAGACTCACTTGCTATGCATGGGTCTAGAATATTGGCTGGTGATATTGAATGTGAAGGAGGCAATAAAAGAAGATAAGCTTGATGGATGTGAAGAAAGTGAAAAAGATTATTCATGCAGAATATGCTTGCTAGAGAAGCACTATTGTCAACTCTTCTTGAAACAAAATATGGAGAGGTAAAATCCTTAAGATTTGTAAATAAAATTTGAATTGCTTTACATAAAATATTTGAAGGTGATGAACATGCTAAGAAGGCTAGATTACAAAGTTGGATATGTATGTTTCAAGATGCTAAAATGCGTGAACATGAATCTATAAGAGGCTATTTTTCTAGAATATCAGAGATTGTTGTTGGAATAAAAAGTTGTGGTGGATCTAAGATAGGAGATAAAATTGTATGGAAATTTTTGAAGACCTTGATACCTGCTTATCATCAAAGGGCACAAATGATTGAACAAGTTATTCTCTGCACACTGAACTTTACAAAGGAGACTCTTCTTGCAAGATTGCAAGCATCTAAATTATGGATGAAACAAAGTGAAAAACTGCATAGAGTAGAAACAACTTTTAGTGTACAGAAGAATAGACATGTGTCTGCAAGAAGTACAAGTACAAGTGGAGATCATGCATGCAACAGTCAAGAAAAAGAAGTTGAAGATAAGAAGATTGAAGGACTTTTCCTACTTATGAAGAGAGAACCTAGAGGTAAAAAAATTCTTGTTTGTTCCAAACATGTTAAGAAATTGGTCATTATTCTTTTAAATGTCCTAAAAGAGAAAAGAAGTTTAAGCCTAAAAAGCCTTACAAGTCAACAATACCTAAGGAATGATTCTATCTTAATGAGGATGGTGAACTTGATTTTAAGATGGTAAACTTTCTAGATGATAGTGATGACGATGATGAATAAATAGGATTTGTTTTTATTAAAGAAGAAACACCTGAAAAAGAAACAAATGACGAAGTAAAAGAAGAAAAAACATCAGTTTCACAAATTGAGAAAGGTCTGATTGGATTATTGATAGTGGTTGTTCCCATCATATAACTGATGATATGAACAAATTTGTAGAATTTAATAGCTATGATGGTGTAGTTGGTGTTGGAAATAATGCAACATGTCACATTAAAGGAAAATGATAGATATTACACTTGATGGAAAGACTAACACTGATGATGTTTACTTTGTGGATGGCCTAAAACATAGTCTTTTGGATGTTAGAAAACTAGTTGACAAGGGATATTACTTGTAGTTTACAAAGAAAACTTGCATTATCAAGGATAAAGATGGTAAATTGGTTGGTAATTCATTTCAGTTAAACGCTACTAAAATGACATGTTTAGTTTCTAAAGTGGATGAGCATAAGAGATTTTGTCATATCAACTTTGATAACATTGTGAAGATCAATACTACATTTGGTGTTAGAGACTTGCATAAAATTGTGAAACCTTCTAACATGACATGCAAAGAGTGTGTTGGAAAAATAGAAAATTAATTCATTTCCAAGCAAGAAATCTACTACTTCAGCGAAGTTGGATATTGTGCATATAGATCTAAGTGGTCCTACAAAGACTAGAATTTTTTTATGGTGAAAGGTATTTCATGACTCTTGCTGATTATTTCACTAGGATGATGTAGGTTGTATTACTTAGATGTAAATCTAAAGCTTTTGAGAAATTCAAGATATTTAAGAGTAGAGTTGGGAATGAATCTAGTTTGAAGATTAAATGCTTGAGATATGATAAAGGTGGAGAATTCATTTTAAATGAGTTTAACAGTTTTTGTAAGAATAATGGCATAAAAAGGCAACTTTCAACCCCTAAGACTTTGCATCGGAATGGGATAGCTAAAAGAAGGAACAAATCAGAGATTGAGAAGCTAGAGAAATAATGTTTGAGAACAATCTATCACATATCTTTTGGAAAGAAGCAGTAAACATCGTAGTAGACACCATGAACAGAGTGCAAATTAGACAAGGCACTGGTAAGACACCTTATGAACTTTGGTTTGGACATAAGCCTACTATGAAATATTTTAGAATCTTTGGAAGTAAATTCTATATTACGAGAGATGATGATATTGGAAAGTTTGATGCTAGAAGTGATGAAGGAATGTTTCTTAGATATTCATTGAAAAACAAAGCATATAGATTTTCTAATCAGAGAACAATGACTATTATTGAAAGTACTAAAATGATAATTGATGAGAAATTTAGAATTCAAGAAAGGATACTTGATTATGATTCTGACGAAGAGACTAATCTAAGAGCTAACAATAAAAATGTTGAGCAGGAATTGTTTTATGAAACTAGCACTGACTTGTAGACTGAACTACAAAGAGAAGAACCAAGACTTGAACCTAGTGCAACAATCAGAGTTGAACAAGTGATACCTACTAGAAACGTGGAAAATAATCATCATGTTGAACAAATCATTGGAGACATGAACAAAGAGCTATGACAATAAATAAGGTACATGAAGAATTGTTTCTAATTTCTCAAGTTGAACCTAATATGGTGATGAATCTTGCAATAGGATTATAGTTATGAAAGACAAATTAGAACATATTGAAAATAATAAGACTTGGGAATTGGTTCCTAGACTTAAAGATAAGAATGTTATTAAAACTAAATGGGTATTTAGAAACAAAATGAATGAACAAGGTGAAGTTATGAGGAAAAAAGAAAGATTGGTTTGTAAAGGAAATTCACAGCAAGAAGGAATTGATTTTAAAGAAACTTTTGCACCTGTTGCTAGATTAGAAGCAGTAAGAATCTTTTTAAAATTTGCAGCTAACAAGAATTTTAAAGTTTATCAAATGGATGCCACACCAACCTTTTTGAGTGGAGAACTTGAAAAGGAGGTATATATTGAGCAACTTGATGGTTTTTCTCTAACAAATGAGAATGATATGGTTTGAAGATTGAAGAAGGCATTATATGGACTGAAACAAGCACCTAGGACCTAGTATGCTAGATTGGACAAACACTTTACAAATTTGGGATTTCTAAAAGGTAGTGCTAATAATAACTTGTACCTGAGAAAGAATGATGATGGATTATTGATTGTTGTAGTATTTTTGGATGGCATAATTTTTGGAGGTGATGATGAAGCTAGCAACACATTTTCAGAAGAAATAAAGAAAGAATTTGAGATGAGTATGATTGGAGAGATAAAATACTTCTTGGGATAATTTGACTTGCTGTGGAAATCATCTCCTACTTATCAATTGATGAGTTTAAGGGGCTTTCTAATGAATGGTTCATAAGTCACAACACTCGGTGAAGGTTTTGCAAATGGGGTTGTTAGTAGAGTGGGTTTAACAATGGAGGAAACTTCATAGTTAAGCATGCTCAAGCTGGAGTAGTACTGGGATGGGTGACCTCAGGAAGTCATGGCGCTTCACCTCTGTGAGCATCACCTAGATCTAATGAGTACTAAGTGTTCCATTTATTCTCATGAGAAATGGATTCATGTTGAATCAATACTCATGAAACATGGGTCATTGAGTTTGACTCAAAAACTACATAGTTAAATCCTGATAGCAATATCACAATTTGACTTGTTGTGGGAATTATCTCCTACTTATCAATTGATGAGCTTAAGGAGCTTTCTAATGAATGGTTTATAAAGCACAACACTTGGTGAAGGTTTTGCAAATGGGGTTGCAAGTAGAGTGGGTTTCACCATGGAGGAAACTTCATAGTTAAGCACGCTCAAGATGATTAGTACTGGGATGGGTGATCTCTTGGGAAGTCCTAGTGCTTCACCTCTGTGAGCATCACCTAGATCCAATGAGTGTTAAGTGTTCCATTTATTCTCATGAGAGATGGATACGCGTCGAATCACTACTCATGAAACATGGGTCAATGAGTTTGACTCAAAAAATACACAATTAAATCATGATAGCAATATCACAACAGGTGTAGGTGTTTAACTACTTGCTTGGTTACCATTCTCCAACCTGGACTCACATAAATCTGAAAAATTTCTTCTTGATCTTTACATGTAAAATCTCTTCTTGACAAAGATTCCTGCATATGAGAGAAAAAATGATTGTATCTTCCATCCTCTTCATTGATCTTTTGCAAAGTTTGGAACAAAGATGGATGTATCTTTGTCAGATCAAGTCGAGCACCACCATAAAAGCTTCTCAAGAAATCAGTCTGTATGGGTTCATTAGGAGCCTTCTTTTTCCGATATGCAAAGTATTCATCATCACTATCAGTGTCAATATTGTATACACTAATCTAATGTGATAGAAATACTAATTCAATGAAAGCATTTACACATTAAACTAACATAACATATAAGAGAGACAAAGAGAAGGCAAACTCAAATGAGAATGTGAGCCATGGATAGGCTCTCTCAATGAGATTGTTCTCTTGTTTTTGAGATGTGTCTTATATATAGATTGGGGATGTATGCTCAAGTGCTCAAAATGGCTTCAATGGAGATGGGTAAATGGCAAATTGGTAGCTTTGTGAGCTCTCAATTTGGCATTATAAGGGTATGGGTATGGCTTTTGGCTCTCAAAAGGGCATGATAACTTTACTCAAATGGTTGTTGTTGAATGGCTTGGGATGGGATTCAATTTATAGGCTAAGGGCTTGAGGGATGGAGGGCTAAGATGCAAGGGGAGATGAAGGCTTAAGGAGGGCTAGGATGCACTCAAAGGAGAGCACATGGATTGTGCTTGTTTAGCACCAATGGGAAGGTGACACTTGTCACAAGGAGGATGAGTGTGAGAGGGTAGGGTAAAGGGTTGGTTAAAGGCATGATGAGTGGGGTTGAGTATGTAAGAGAGATGTAAGAGGAATGAGTGTGGAAGAGGGAAGAGTGTGGAAGATGGATGTAAGAGTCATGAGTGGGCTTGTAAGAGTCTTTTATGGTTTGTAAGAGCACTCATGACTTGGTGGTTGGAATTTTTGAGGGGAGACTTTGGTTTGGTTTAGGAAAGTCTTAAACTTGTTTAGGGCATGTGACAACATTAGGGGGTGGATTAGGCTTGGGTTTAGGATTAGATTAGGGATGTTAGAGATGTGCAAATGGATGGCATTAATGAGGTTGGGTGAGTTAGTGGCTAAGCTAGGTTAGTATGGGTAGATGGGGTGGATTAGGCTAAATGAAGGATTAGGGATGAGTTAGGGGCTTTTAGATTTGAGGATTTTATTTATCAAATAGATTTATTTAATAAATGGGGATTTTTGGAATTAGATAGAAGAATAGGATTTAATTGATAAATGATAGGTTATTTGATTTATCAATTAGGACTATAGATGATTAATTAAATTAATTAGCTAGGGATGGCAAAGGACTAATTAAATAAGAATTTAATTAATGATGCCTTTAGAGATAACTAAATAGGATTACCAAAGCGGTGTAATCAAATTTAGGTGTCTACAAATATCACTTATCCTTTATACCAAACCATGATTCTGGATTCACATTTTCAAATAGAGTCACCAATATTCAATCTATGAAATAGAGTCACCAACTTTTGTTCCAAGGACAATACCTTTTATCAACCAACTTACTGATTATTGTTTACTTGACCTTGGATGTGACCAAGATTTTTCCTATTCCTTCTTGGAATAGCAATTATTCTTCCAACAACCACAACATTTTGATCAATAGGAGCTCTTCGCTAGATTTCCCCCAAATTCTTCTTCTTCTTCTAGAACTCAATTTACGTGATGATATTGTTGAGCGCTTCGTCTACACCTCTAAGCTAGAGTATTCAACTTTGAAATAATGTCTTCTTGTGTCTTGGAAACCAAGATTTGGCTGGAGAACTGGAAAAACATTCTCATGTGGCAAAATCATCTTGCTTCATCACAGGCTACTGATTAATCCTTCTTGTCTAGTTCCTCAGTAGAGTCACCAAAAATATGATGGTAAACAGATTTGTCAATGTAGAATTATCTTTGAACATGACCATGTTCACCCTGTGAATAGTGACAACTGTGCCAACCGTTGGAGAGAATGCAACTTATCACTATCCACCTACAATCTTCCTTTGCATTTGAGAGGGGCAACTTCTTCATATGATGTGAGTATTTGGGATTTTTGTGTAGTTTTCACCTGAAAGAACGAAAGGAGAGTGAACAAAACTGAAAGAAGATAGGAATATGAACTCCAATAGTAGACATACAACTACTTAATGAGACTCCTAAAAGACAACCATTTACAAAGAGTTTTGGGAATCCAAATGCAATGATGGTGAAAGCAATACAACAAATCACAACATACGGAATGATAAGCTATAGAATACATCAAAATCAAGATGTCGTGAAATGAATGTATTTCTTTACATCAAGTTAAATGCTACAGAGTCAAGGAGTTATCTATTCTTTTTGCAACTAATTCTAACTTTTGTGAAACCCAAGTTAAAACCTTAATCTTTAATTACATTTAGTGACATAAATCAATTTCATATAAGAACCACTTGAAACCTTTTTACTTTGAGGAAAGAGAAAGTTTCCCATTTCATTGGCGTGAGCATCATGTTTGCACAAATCATAAATACCATCTTCACCAACTTGATCGACCATTTGATATGGACTATTTCTTTGAAGCCACTCACTTGTTTAATAATATTTTCTTGGTGCACTTGCTTTGACATATTGAAATGAGTCACTTTAGAGAGTTGAATATATTGTCATAGTTGAGGGTCATTTAAATAATTCAACGAACTTCCGTCATTACCAACAAATGATGTCAACACAGATTTGTAGTTAACTCATCTTTAGAAAGGTATTTGCAAACTTTCTTCCAAATTACACCTTCATTGGTTTACAATATTTAGTCAAAACTTCTACCAATTCCAATATTTTAAGAAAAATCCTGATAGGATTTACTTTCTACACATTCCATTATCATTACAACCCTTCTTTAAGATAATATAATTGTAGTCCCATAATTTTGCCAAACAATTGAGTTGGGTTGTCTTTGACACCACATTCAAGTCAAACCCTTCTACTCTTGCACTAATTCTTCGGGGTATCTTCTATACTTTGATTGTGCAATTACGATGAGCCACCATGTCAGGGTTACTCTCCATGTCAAATGCTTTTGTTCTATCCACACACTATTTCCTCCATACAATGAGGTATCTTTGAGATGTCACTGTCAGATAATTAAAGAGACAATAATCCCATGTTTGTGTGATTGTTGATGGAACTGCAACTTCGTAATATCAGATTCATTACATTTCACATCATTAAGATAATTTCTCATATCAGACCCGTGTTTATACCATTCTACATGTGCATGCAACTCATTATGTACTACTATAGCACTTTGACATAAATATATTTGCATCACCTTATAATCGAACGACTTAACATCACACACTAAGGTTTGATTACTAAGCTAAAAGTGTTAAATAGTCACTGTTGATTTATTTTTTCAAGCTTAATTTCTTCCTTAGTGTGTGATGTTTAAGGGTGGCCCCTTTTGATATATGTTCATTGTTTGTTTTAGTGCTTTCGTATTGGCACAAGGAGGGACAACATGACCCTAGTCCGAATTTGGTTTTGCATCGACAATTGCATTAAAAAAATTTGAGACATCTCCAACAAATATATATAACGAGCATCCTTCCACATTGTTTTTGAGAGTCTTTCAACTTGGCACATTCAAGATAGACGTGATTTGAGATCATGGAGTTGAGCTTTGACATCCACTATTTCTTTCCATCTAATGAAAAGTGATCCATCTCAGGCATTCTGTCAAATATTTCGTGTGCATCGTGCCTTGTTTTCCTTGAAGGTCATCCGAGGCCTTCATTTCTGTCTCTGTATTCTTCATGCGTTTGACCGGTGGCTTTGGAAACTCCATCTAACAAATCCTTACATCCTTTGTGCCTATTTCCTTGCAATCAACGGGTTGCAAAAATACAAATGAAGTGGGGAGTTTGGCTTAGACGATTAACTAACAGTTGGCACATATTTTAAATAATCGAGCACTTCTCTTGTCAATGCTACCCTCCTTTTACCATCAAAACTTAGACACAACATGTAAGTAGTATCTTAAATGAAAAATGCCAAGCAACCTCTCTTCTCAAAGTTGATAGGATTCTAAAGATAATTGGAGCAATCATCTAACGCAGCCCAGATTCACCTTCTTTGTACAGAGATGCATTTCCCATTGTTTTTTTCCACTTTCTAGAGGAACCTCTTTTTGGTATTTGGTCAAACAGTTCACTTGTATTCCTCAATGCTACTTTATTTGGTTCCTTTGTAGGAGTTTCATCCAATAAGCTGCAAGTTTTAGTATTCAAAGCGTTCACAAGGAATGGAGAAGCCGCTGGACTACAAGATCTCCTGCAGGGTACGCGCATCCATGTTCCATATGCATGAAGTGGGTTTGGTCGGGTGTCTTCAGTACACATTGAGAGCTCTGAAAGCTTTTTCAATATTCAAGGCACCAGTAGATCTGACATCGTATCTACGTGCTTCTCGATCTTCCAACAGATAATATAGATGTATGCCTCATCTTTCATTAAGTAGATTAGCGAGTTATTTCATATAGCTCGATAGAGAATTTGAATGCACTCACCAAGAGAGCATTACCTTTGCTGTTAGCCTCCTTCTGTGCACACAGGTTTGAGGAGCAACCGTGAGGGTTTAGAAATCTTGCTTGAGAGCCGGTATTGTCTTTAGACCTTCTATTAGAGCCATCTGTTTTTGTATCCATCTCCGCTATGCAGGTTTCAAGCTACGCACTTCATTAGTTTCAATGGCTTTCAACATTTTTGTACAACATATACAAAGTTCTGGATATATTTCTGTTCTATTCTGAAACTTCTATCTGGTAGTTATCTTCAAGCAAGACTTACAACTGGAAGTTCTATGTTATTGATTAGGGCAAAAAGTTAAGGTTGGGGGAGAGAGAGTGAAAAGGCTGACCATTTACTCCAATTCCCGAACTCCAACTTTTAACCTTAACTTATTCGGAAAGTTGTGGTTCGGGAGGAGAGAGTGAGTGTTGGTTCGGGGAGAGAGAGTGAAAGGTCTTGGTTTTAATTTTCTTTGCCCATTTGAATTGAACTTTCAAGATTTGGATTTCATAAATACCAAGGTAACACTGAGTTATGACTACGATATTGTCTTCCTCCATTTTTTGACCAATAGTCTCGAGTTGGTCTCAAATGTCCTTAATCTTTGTCAAATGTTCATGTAAGGATATACACTCATCTATAATTGTAGAAAATAGTTGGTCTTCATGAAGAATGCATGACTCTTATTTGATGTCCTATGCAGATATTTCAGAATTGTCCAAATCTTTACAAGTGACTTGTCGAATGACACTAGTCGTAGTTGATCATTAAAAAACTGAAAGCTTGATAAACATGACCACCTTGTCAAACTAATGTTGATCTTGTCCAAAACTAATAAGATGAGACTGTTTACCCAAAACAAACTCATCAATATAATGATCCTAGATAAGATAAGATAAAATAATTCTATTAATGTCCAACGAAAGACCAACGGAGGTCTATGGGACTGAGAACATACAACCATGAAAGCAACAAACTGGAGAACACCAAATGGTGTCTGCGAAAGAACAAGAACAAAAACCAAAAGAAGAAGCGAGCAAGAATCACCCCAACAAGGAGTAGGGATCCAAGCTTAGAGAAAGAAAGAGAGAGAGGAGAAGAGAGGAAAAATAGCAAAAGTGCTGCCACCTAGGAAATGGTTGTAGCTTTTAGGATCTACTTCGATCTCGACTCCCAACCAGCAAGGAAAGTGTCTCGAATCGCAGCCTTGAGGTTTTTGATCATTGCCCATTTACCCTCCTGTTTGTCAGCCACAAGAAGAGCCCGAACCTCCTTAAGTTCTGCCATCTGCGATTTGGTGAGATCCTTATCAAGATAAATCTTGATGGGGAGAGAGAAGAGTTTCCTCTTTGTCCTAAGATTCTAAAGGCGGTCAACAAGTGAAAGGAACCAGAAAAAGAGGGTACTGTCATGCCCAACTCAGGCACAATCAAGTGAGATGCCAATGATATCTAGTTGGTCTTTAAGGAAGGAGTAGCCTGCTGCAAGAGGTTCGGGACAAGGAAGAGGGAGACCGTGGACCCTCAAAGTTTAGTTCACGGGCATGCTTGACCCTTTCATCTGCTATTTAAGTTTGGACTAGCTTCTGTACGCGGGAGAGAGTAGCAGAAGGAGGAGGGGAGGAAGAAATGGGGTTGCTGCAAATAGATGCCCATGATTTCAGTTGTTGTTTTGTTTTGGTCTGTAGAGATCACTGTTTATTATCGAGTTCCTCTTGCTTCATCTTCAAATCATGGATATCCATCATTTGCGTTGTGCACCGGATGTTATCTTGAATTTTATCTAGGTTGGTGACTGTCATGTCCCTTTTCAAATAATTAAAAATAATAATCTTTTCTAAGGCAGGCACGCCCAAAAAGGTGAAGTTTCGAAAAAAGGGGATAATTTTTGGAAGCTAATGGACTAATAAATGAAAATTATTATTAAAATATGTTTGATTAACCCCTCTTGGACGTGAGTTAGGGTTATGCCCTCTTTTAAGGGGTTTGGAGGCATTTTGGGCTCATTCCAGAACTTGATTTTTGCTCATTTCTTTGTTATTCTTCAAAGGCTACCAAACCTGTGGAGAAAGAGACTCAAGAACGGGAGTTTGTAAGTTTCTAGGAAGGCTAAGGATGGGAGTTTGAAGCCATTCCATATGCATGCTCATGCAGAGTTTGCCTTTGTGCTGAATAGTGCAGATTTGTAGTTTTTCGGGTGTGTTTTTTGTAAGAGTTTGGTGTTTCCGGTTGAGTATTTCATATCAGTTTGGGTTGCTGCTGTATTTCAGACTTTTAGATGTTAAAATAGAGCTGAATATATGTATTTGGTCGTGATTATACTTCTGTGATAGATTATTAGTGTTTTTGTGGTGTTTTCGGGCTATTCTATGTTGTTTTCGGGAGCCCGATGAGCATTGTTTTTATCCTCCGTTTGGGAGTTGTTGTGTGCATGTTATACAGATCTGAAAATGTCATTTTATAGGCTGTTTTGCTGCTCAAATTTCTGTAAAAATGTCCACTTTCAGATTTATTAATAATAGGGGAAGCTGTGAAGCTTTTGGCACTATTTCTAGCATACCCAATTTGGGGTTTATTGAGAAATTGGTGGATCTTTGAAATATTGGTTGTTTGATTTTAAAGATCTGATTTGAGGCTTGAAATATCATATAAAATCAGAGAAAGGGACATTTCAGTGACCTGGTTTTGTTGTAGGCAGCAGTCAAGTTGCTCCTTCAAATCTATCCGTATACCTGTGAGAGAGTTGTCAACGTGTTGTTTCAAATTGTTAATTGTCTTGCGTAAGGACTGCACGATATCACAAAGAGTTTGAATCGCAGATTCAACCTCTTTCAACTGATTACAGAGCTTAAGGGAGAGTGAAGATGCTGTAACAACAATGTCTTTCAGGGCTGCATTATCGGTCTCAACTTTTGTCATGCAGTCAAGTAGCTACTGGAATGTGATTGGGTCGGGTTGGGGGTTCATAGTGGATGAACAATGGTCTGACATTCTGTCAAACAGTTTGCAGGCAACCCGTAGACACAAAAGCAAACCTTGGTTGGATGATGTTCAAAATGGGTTTCAAATGCAAGGTAACCCCCCTCTAGATACAAGCCACTACCAAAATGTCAGGCACCAGTCACCACAAAAACTATGAAGGAAGATCCTGGCCTGAGAAATCCACCGGACAATAAAAGATATTATCATTGTTTTAATGTGTCGTAATTATCGTCATTGAACCATTGATTGCATTCTAAAATTGTATTGGTCAAAGATGCCATCTATTTGCTTCTCTACGCATGGGGAACTTTTGAAAAAACGAAAAAAGAACAAAATAGGCACAATCCCAGTGCACAAATAGAGGTAAATCTCGATACAACTTCAAAAAAATATGAAGTGAAGTTTGCACAAATCTCAATGTGTAGATTTTGTTGACATGTCCAAAAAAAATTGCCAAAGATGAAAAAAATTCTGACAAAAAAACTAACAATGAATATCAACAGGCTTCTATTTTTGGGTTGGATTGTTTAGTAATTTTTAGCATCGGCCTTAATACATGATCCATCTTTAGAATGCAAGAGAGACAAGGAAATCAAATTGGATAATGTAGTATGATGCGAAGGATTGATGCTAAAAAATTTCCTCAAGATGGATCATGTCTGAAATATTGATACTAAAAATTAATACACAACCGAATTCAGAAAATATAATGAATTAATAATAACAGAGAATATGTAGGTCAAAATTTTCTCCCACAAATCAAAGTTTCGTAGAAACCTTAATCAGCTGAGCAACAAGGTCAGCAGTCACGGAGAAAAAAAAGGCAAAAGTCTGTAGTACTTTGCAATAAAACCCTAGACAATTTGCTGCGATAGATCAGTGTTTCCAGTAGGAAGGATTTAGGATTTACAAACCCTAGACGGCAGTTGTAGAGGCTTCAAATTGCAGAAAGAATCTTGTTGGTAACAAAAGGCAACCATGGAGTGAGACATTAAAGCCAGAAAATGCAAAAACGGTTGTCGTTTGCGAAAAAAACACCACAGAAAATCGGTGGTAACTGAGAAAACAACCGGGATATATGGTCAGTAAAACAACAAAAACACGGGAATTTTTCTTACATTGAGCAGAGAAACAGCCTTCGAGATGCAAAATCTTTAACATGCTTCACACGAGAGCCACGAGAAAACGCGACCGAAATTCAAAAATCTTGAAAACGCGTTTCAAGAGATCACGTTCTCATAAAAAAATAATGGTTGTCGAAGATGATAAATCGCAGATAAGTAGTTGTTGGAACTACCCACGCGTTGCAGATGAAGAAGCAACTCGAAAAAAATAGCTTACGATACTTCGCTGGAGAGAACACTACACGCCATAAAAACGATTTTATTAAGGAAAAAAATGTTTAAAATTTTGTTTAGTAAAACAAAAAATTGTGTTTTCGCTCCAATACCATATATATTTATAGTTGTACAGAGACTGTTTCTATAGAATTAGAAAGTTTCTAATATTTACAGGATTTACAGGATGAAGATACTATTTTAATGTGGTCTATATTTATTATTTAATCATGCTTTTCCATATTAAGTACCCAATCTCTATATGAAGAATCAAGTTTTTAGACAGTTGGATTTTATGACCATAAGTTAGGATATTTTATGTCTAGATTTTTAAGAATAGGCAAACAGTCCAAGCAATCACAAGTTTAATATATACTGAAAACTAGAAAAAAAATACGCATTGGTTAAGTAGTTTGGCCAAGATAACTGGAAGTTTAAAATGTTTTATTGCATATCACACAGATTTACATGTAGGGTTGTCACTTTCCGTTCTGCATAAAAATAGCATAAGCTATATGCTTCAGTTAGTAGATGGAAATCTCTACCAAGCCACCACCAATGATCACGTACAAATTATCAGTTGTATGCAAAAAATAGGCCATGATGAGAAACAGTTATTGCTTTCTAAAACGTGTGATAGACAGAGAAACAAGCAGTACAATGAGAGTGTACGCCAAAGAGGCCATGACGAAGTTTGAACTTCTGTACAATGGCTATGTCATCAGCCTTTCTTGCGGTATTGAGTTATAGTTGCATAGATTGTATGAACCTTGGTAGTCCAATCCTTTATTATGGCAAGCAAGCTTTTACTGCAGCAAGCTATAAGGAATGATGGATGAGAGCTCGATTAAGAAAATGAAGAAAACTATGGTGCACCAGGACAAGGAGATAAGTAGAAGATAGGTGTTCAAAAACAAATCTCTATCACTAAAGGAGTATCACCTTCATCAACAACAAACTTGTGTTTTACTTTTGTTAAATGTGATGAAACTTCCACTTCATATGCCCCATGGAAGCCTCGGAATTGAAATTGATTTTGATGATCTGTGAGACCCTCTAACTCTGTAGTCCACTCTTTCTTGAGAGCACGGAATCTCTTTCCTGCTTCGTTGATGGTCCCATCTGCGTCAACTAGGTGTGCTTGTTCTGTAGCCATTGCTAGTTCCCAAAAACCCCAAAGCAAAACACCACCAACATCTGGATGTGCAAAAGCTTCACGATAAACAACTTCCAAGTCATCTGCTCGAACAAACTCATTGACTGAATGAACATCTACCTCTGTGAACCAGATAGGAAGGCCTAGAACACTCAATTTTGTCAAAGCAGAATATATAATGGAACCAACAGGATAAGAAGAATGACCCTGTATTCCTATCCCCCCAACTGGTGCACCTTGGGTCTGGAGATATACAATATGATCAATATACTTCTCTGGAGAAGATCTGGCATCACGACCATCTTCCACATGGTACTCATTGACAAACAAAATTGCTGATGGATCCAATTCATGAACCATTTTAAACATAGAAGCCCAGATTTGCTTCCCCAACCTATCTTGGTAGAATGAATTATGCAACATCTCATTGTTTACATCATAATGTTCAAATCTACCAGAATACCTAGAAAGCAGACTAAAAATGCGATCTTTTATTGCTGCTTGTAGCTGCTCCTTATTTAATGTTCTAACCCATTGTGGCACAGCATTTTGGTCTTCCCAGAATATGCAGTGTCCTCTAATTTTAATACCATGGCACTTGCAGAGGTCAGTGAGATCATCTGCATCCCTATAATTGTGCTGCCCCTTCTGTGGCTCAGTCCATGGCCATTTCAGTTCATTTTCAAAAACAGCCCAGTTAAAATTCTTCACAAAAAACTCAACATAGTCTTCATTATCAATACTGCTTCTGTTTATGCAAGTCCCCATAGCAAAACTATTGGAGGTCTGCTTGACTTTAACAAAAAAACCTGGGCACTTCTTCCCTTCTTGTCCTGATATCTTGAGAATCACATCCCGCTTACGTAGCTGCAAGAAAAATTAAATTAGTCAACAAATGATGGGTCCAAAATCCAATTCTGGGTGAAATCCCTCTCAATTTACAGCTCATCTAAATATCTATGGAGTATATTTGTTATAACGTTATCTTGGTTTTGTTCCATGATTAAAAGATAGCATGTTTCAACGGATCTATGAGACCAAAAATAAAACTGGCTTCAACAAGCCTTGTGTAAGGAAATCTATAGAGAACAATCTCAGTAGTGATATAAATTCATGCATTTCAAGTGTAAGTAAATTTGGGGAAGGTTTCTAAATTCTAGAGGAAGGACATTCAAGAGACACTGAGTCATGGTATTTGAAACATGTACTTTTTTATACCATGGTTATGAGATAATAGCATACTGGAGATGGGCTCATAAGAACAGTCGAGAGAAATTTGAATTGAGGTATCTGGAACATGGAACATACAAATTTTTTGAGACCATTGTTAATAGACAAAGGGTGTAGTGCAGATATGCTCAAAAGTTTGCATGTACAAAATTTAATGTTTTCTATTTAATGACTTCACTGAAGAGTGCATTTAAAAAGGTACAAGCAAAAAAGTTAAAGATTTATGCATCTTTCAAATTTTGATTACCTGATATGAGTGTTTTGGAACCTAAAAGAATTAATTTTGTTTTGGTAAACCCCACAATCAACAGTATCACCAAAGCTTTTGATAAATGGGCATGTACTTCTTTTGCTTACAATGTAAGAAAGAAGAAAACTCAGAAAGGAATACGAGTAGGCATAGACATTATGTGTATATGCATTCATCTGTGAAGTTTCTGTGCATATATTTGAATATCATGGTTTTTCCTGAATGCATTGTCCAAACCTAAAAAAGCTCCTATTATGTTTGTGGCTTTATGGGTTCATTAGCTGTGGCATCTTAACCATATCTCGTTTGTTTTGTTCTTTATTCTGAAGCAACCTAAATGATTTTGACTTAGTGGATTACTAATTTATATCATCAACCTACAATACTTGCAGTATCAATTACTCTGGAATGAGACAAGATTTAGGCCTTGGAAATTATAGTAATTTCTGCCTTGACATTTGTGGAACTTGGTAAAAGGAGCAACCTCATTCATGCTTGCTCTGTATCCAAGTGTACAAAGAGTTTTGCCATGGAGGTAGAAATAAAGCTAGCAATCTAAACACATTGGATTACTGCTATAGCGTGAAGTCTGGGATTTCCTAGGCTTGACTCCAAACTATATAATCATTCAGATGGATCCTAGAGTTAGCAGTTTCAGTCTCTGCACCTACATGTAGTCAACGATATTAAAAAGGATAGTTTAGACAAATCTTGTAGATAACCATTCTATCTTCTGACATTTCAGCAAATTGCAAATTAAAAATATATTTAATGAATTTGAAATGTGAGATTAACAAGGAATGACATATTGACATATGGATTTACTATGCCACATCCATTTCGAAGAAGAGTGAGAACGGGTACTAAGACAGGAATGCCATTTTTAGAATCAGGATATTGATATAATTAAAATGAACCATTACAAAAATTGACTATAATAGAAGCATAATTGGCATAGCATTCTTCATCCCAATGATTCTCAACCATAATAATATTACTTGATAAACTGCTCTGTAATGGCTTATCTCTCCTTCAGATCTCACAATATCACAATTTGTTCTGCAGATCTCTCCTTCTTTGACACCTGTACTACTGACTTATTTGATTTCTATAAGAAGAAAAGAAGCAGCTAAAACTTTTGCAATATGCTCAGCTATAAATGATTGGTGTGGATATATTAACACTGTCTATTGAATAGTTAGATAAGACCAATATTTTAGAAAAGAATGCACTATTAGAGCCAATATAATCTGTTTCATTCATTTATTTAAATAGTCAAAGATGATGTAAATTGTTTTATCTCTTCTTTGCAGGGCTTAAGGTCGTACCTTCTCAGTTTGTTTCTTGAGATGCTCAAAACGTGCTTTGCCATCAACAGCAAATATCTGCAGCCCAGCTACCATTAAATCAACCCCAGCTGAAGGACCCTGCACATAAAGCATTACATTTGATGGCTTTTTCTCCAACCTAAATGACCCTGCAACCTCTCTCCACACATGCACATCAGCTTCCACTTCACCTCCAGTAACCCACTGATTGTCAACACTAAGTGCAACATTGACATTCTGTACCCCAGTTCCACCAGAGCCTACACGAACCCAGGCAGACACTTGATATGTTAAAAACAACTTTAGTTTCTCTGTTATTATTTGTGCTGGTCCTTGCCAGTTTTGACTCCGATTGGTCACCAGAATATAGCGACCACTGAGAGATTGCTGCCATCCAAGTGATTCACCTGCTGCTGGAGGCAGTATATGAGGTGAACCAGTGGCTACTTTAAGAGAACATGGACCTAGAGGAAACCACCCCTTCAGATCATCATATAGATTGCTATTCTCCACAATATTCAGCCCATAACCAGGATTCTGCAAAATATTGAGTGCAATCATGATATGAATGGCATACAAAAGGGACACAAAAACACTTCTAGATTATACAGCCTATAATGGATTAAATGTGACATTTCAGGACCAAATAGAGCATCATCAAGCATTCACTGAAATAGTTTAACTGTTTTTTCAACTCACAATTGAGGAACTAAAGGCATTTAGAAAGAAAAAAAGCAATGATGGAAATACCTTAGGCTGTATGCACTAGAAAAATGTTATGTGCAGGTCCTAATCTTGGAATAAATGTATTATTTAAAAAGGGAAACAAAGCAATCATCTTAGGTTGTATGCAAAACAGTTTTATATGATCTCTTCCAAACATCGTATCGACTATATCTCACAGTATAAGAAACAAGAAACTGTGAAGTTAATTCAGCTATGTCTATGATCCTTGTCCCCATCCACTTAAAACCTCTCTTTGTCAAGCAAAATATTAATGAGGAAAGGGATATGGTCAAAATTATTGAGTTTGTAAATTTTCACTGGATTGAAACATTGGGCATGGTTGATCTGTATGGAATCAGGAAAATCAGAATTTATTACATGGATAACTTTATAAAGTCTCAGCTCTCAAAAAAGAGCAGGAAAGTATAGCTGAGCCAAATTGCCAGTTCCCAGCACTGACCAATTTCGTAACTGCTGGCTGTCTGAAAATGGTTGTTTTGTCCCAGCACCAGCAGAAGGAGTTTGTAGAAAGCAGTTTGACCTTTCTCTTTCCAGTTCCATTTTTGGGCCACCTAGTGAACTAGGACATGCCAACACTTATATATGGACAAGAGGGAGTCAGACTGTATTAGGGAAAGGTAGATTTGAGTGTTGTAGTACATTGGGAAGTAAAATTCCAATAGCAATTCATGCCATAAGCTTAAAGTGTGTATGTAACCAAGTCAAACAAGGAGCAGGTTGTATTCCACACTATTATACATACATCTCATTGTGTTTCTCTAACTTCTAGCAGCACAATTTGCCCCTACAAGGATGGTGTTAAGCTTTCAGGGGTTTCCCAAACTAAAAATGTTCCTGTATGTACCTGCAGCATTTCCTATTTTCTGCAACACAGTTCCAAAAGTACCGAAACATCTCAAAGCTTTGAAGTTTTCTGGAGACATACCCTGCAGTCCTGCCTACCCAAAACACCATTGGGGATGGGGACAGGAGTTTGAGGGCCAGGGATGCATCCCTGTGGAACACAGCTCAAATTCATTGTACTTACATCAGATACAAATCTTGTTTCTTGACCATGATATTTTATGACTAATTTGTTTGTGGTTTACTACACTACACAATAAAATGACTGATTTTTATTTTTCTCTGAAGATATATTTTAAAAGCTCTACTTAAAAAATCGATAATTATGAGAATCATAAGGAATATACATTTTCTTATGTTTTTCATTGCTTCATTACTTTCAAACAACAGAACTATCCCTATGAACAAAGTTAAGAAACGGAATATTTCAGTCAAAAGGAAGTATGGTGAAGACTGGTAAGAAAGAAGATTAATAAAAATATTTTGTTGCAATGGTAGAAAATATCCTCTGACATGAATAGTAAGTGGGCTGACCTGAATTATAGGACGTGGTGAAGGGGGAAATTTTTTCGCAGGGTTGATGTAGAAACTTTCAACAAGAATATCAATGCCACCAGGAGGCCCTTCCAGAAAAGCTACTGCTTTGGCAGGTTCAGGGTTTACGAGGAACCTTCCCTGCAAGTGTACCCATTCTTTTACTGATGCCTGCACTCTAAAATAGCAATAAAAAGAACATTCTATGTTATTCATATTCAGGACAAGCCATATATAGGATGAATCGATATGTCAATGACTCAATAGTCACAGAAACAGATAAGTGCATCTAAATGCAAAGAACAGAGATGTTGGAACCATTTGATAGAAATGTTTTTCTTTGGAATTGAATGCAAATTTGTTTGCATGCATAATAAAGTAAAGAACTCACTTTCCCATCGTAATATATTGCTCACGTAGGTCTGTGGTTTGTACATATAAAGTGGCCCGCACTTCAGTAGATTGAACACTGCCAGTGCCAGCAATCCGAACATATGCTGATACTTCTAAAACAGACTTACTTTTCACACGGCAACTTATGTCTTGCTGTATTCCATTCCAAGTTTGTGTTCGCTCTATTGCAGCAGCATAATGTTTCCCCCCTGATGGAAGATGTTCACCTTTTGCCACATCACGAAGCACGATCTTACAGCCTCTTCCAGTCCAGTGATTAAGCCCATCGTCAAACAAAGGATTCTGTATAATCATAGTGCTATAATGCCCATTTCTGACTCTGTTGTTGATTTCACCCTTTAAGGATAGACAAAAGTCACATCATTTGCTCATTTTAGTCATGGATACAGCGCTAAGCTCAATATAGCCAGTTATTAGTAAGAAAATAATCAAGACCTCAGTATACTAGTTACCTTCAAAAACCTATCAGAACCTATGCAGTCTTGCATTGTAGTAGATCGGAATCAATGTACCAAAATTAGGATAATCAATGCATAACTAATTTGGAATTGTTAGATTTCTCGACAACAACATAGCATTTTAATCTATTCCAGAAAATGCTCTGAAGGGTTCCAATGATGCAAGAATTGTTCATAGACAACCAGATAAATTTGATTGCGAATACAAAATTTGAAGAGTGGCAAATATTTTCTGTAAGTAAAGAAAGAAATCTTCACTCATCTTCCTTGGATGCAAAGCTATCAGCAAATGACAATCTTTGTTTCCATCTGTATTTGCAGTAGTTTCAAACTGGAAATTTGAAATTTCTTCCCAGTTCTACTTAGCTTCTGTTTTGTTCGAGTATACTCAGTTCATTGTACTGTGCACATGCAAAAAATGAATAGCATCCATTTTTACTGGACAGTAGCACTAAAATGTTGAATTCAGTACCCTCAAAACATTTTTTTCTTGTTAACCCAGTTTATGGTTGTGGTTGCTTTTGTAAACAGTTGACAGAAAGCAAGTTTTCACTTGACTGTTTGCTATATCCATACTCCTGTGTATAATGATGCTCGGTAATTAAATTAGGTTATTCTCAGTGCTGCGATAGATTTCCATTTAACAAAAAAAAAGTTTGCATTTATAGTAATTGCATATTTTACTTAAGATTTTGAAGGAACCATAGAGTCGTCTACATCCACTTTTTGAGTATCAGGCTAGAAGTTTAGAACTGAATTGAATCATCATTGTCCTTTGATGTCTACATGCTCGAACTTCTGTTTCTGAATGGCAATTGAGAACTAATTCAACAATAAAACTTGTTAAGTGCTAAAGAGCTTTTAGCTGAGGCCTTGCATATCTGGAAACAAAAATTGGTTTTGAGGCTCATGGTATGCACTTTTTTGGAAACAAGCAACTGAGTGAAAAACTAAAATAAAAACTTGCTCCAGCATTACTTTCTCCATCAGAACTGTGTAATAGGTTTGACGCAGAACTCAATTATCATGGCAGGATATAGAATGGAGTTTTTTTGGCTATGATAGAAGATTTGTGAGCGATTTCTCTACCGTCATTTTTTTCAAAGTTATCACCACTGGAATAAATGCACATCATCAAGCAAAGACATCCTTGGCCCAACATCAACAGTACACACTATTTTGATATAATCTCCAATAGACATACATCCTTTGCATATATGATTTAATATCCTAAGCTTTTAGCAGTGTATCTATATTCTCAATGTTTATAGCTTTAAAAAGTTGCATCCAGGGATTAAATCTCATGCAGCTATAGGTCAAGTGATCCTCATCGTGGCTGATTCTCTGCCAGACAACAAGGTTAAGACCTTGGAACTTTGAGCCCAACTCTCAACATTGAAAGTACTCACCACGTTTTGGGGACGGGCATGACAGGGCATAACAGGAAGTATTTCTAGTATGGGGGTACTTTTGGGCCAGATTTTAGGGGGCGGCAGGGGATGTCTATTAAAAAAGGGAAATTTTGAAAACTTAGAGGAATTCCAAATATTAATGTCTAAAAACTGATAAAGCATTCATCACAAACATTCTAGAAGCTTAATACATAGCATTAGACTTGAAATGAAATTTCACATGAGAATCAACTAACAAATTATCAAAATTCAAATGCTTCCATTGTATACGACCATACATATTATATAATAAATTAGGGTATGTTTGAAAGCTATCCCAGCATCCCCATACCATCCCCAGTATTGGAATGGGGATGCCGGCATAGGGGACACATCCCAGTGGAGCACAGACTTACTTGAATCACCAAAATAGATCAATTGGTTGGTCTTGAAGAATGAATTAAAAATGAGGTGACTAAGGTTTGTATTTTTTCTTATTGAACCTTTAAGAACAAAGTAATTTACAACACCAAAATGTTACCAACAAAGGAAACCCTACCCTAGATGCACACAAGTGAGAAAGAAGATGGCATGGACACAATTTAGAAAAGATAATTATACAAAATAATCACATATAATACAACATGCAATAGAAATACAGGATCAATGTCAAAATTGTCAATGATGGGAATCTGGTCAAATAAATGACGCTTTGTAGCCCAAAGAAACCTGCTATATTCATACCAGCTTCCCTTCTCTTTTTCCTCGTATTCTCCATCATAGCATGCTTGTTTTCAGTAGAAAAATATCAACCAAATTAAGCCTAATACACAATCAGTCACTTGTGTGGAACCAGAATGTTTTGTGATCAAATATAAGCCTGCTGATAGCTCACAAAACGATTGCGGATTCTATATGTCTAGGACTCTAGGTCAATCATATGGCACGATAAACTATTACTTTACTAATAGAGAAATATCTTCCCTCAAAAAAAGTTCTCATTATCAAAGCATTTGAGCGCATATTTATAAACACAAACGGTACTTCCTAATGACTTGTGCACTTCTTCCAGATTCATCATGAAGAAAAATCCATGTCATATAGTTGAGTTTAAACTTTAAATAATAAAAACTAAACCATACAATTGAACTTAACAATACAAATTCTTGAGAAAGCGAAAACTAACCTTAGGCTTAGCTGCAGAGCATACATGGACTCTGTCAATCAGAATATCAGTACCAGGAAAAGGCCCTTCTACATAGAATATAACTTGGTGTGGAATGCTCTTCAGTGAGAAAGTCCCTTCAACTTTTTCCCATCTTTCCCTTGAAGCTGTCATTCTGCACAGAGAAAATTTTATCGCAAGCCCCCTTAGTAGAGAAATATAAACATACATACACAGCTTATAACTAGCTTTGAATATATATACTCACATATACTTACAGGTAAATATATGTATGTATATGTATCTATGTATACACACAAACATATATATACCTGTATTTATATGTATATTGTTATATATAAAAAAGGTGACATTACAATCACACTCAATCTTCAACCAACCTACACAGGACACATTTTCCTTAAATTATGAATATGGATAATGTGATTCAGGTGGATTCAAGACATACGTATACACAATAAGTACTGTCAAACCTTATGCCTTCCCTGACCAACTTCACTGTTTTGATTTTTTTTTGGAATGCACACGTGTCAAATTGCAATCTTCATATATTTTTGTCTCATTTGGCCAGATTGTGTAAATGGCATCAGTTTCATATTCCAACAAAAATGATAAGTGCTTATAAACTAAAAGTGATACCTTCCAATTGTTAAAAAAGTTGAGGCAGAATTTGGGTCCACTAGTTTAAGAGTTGCTAATACATTAGCTGTTTGCTGAGTAGATCCCCATATACGAACAAGTGCTGAAACATTATATGTCACGTGTGGTAATAATCTTGTAGTGATATCTTGTTCCAAACCCTGCCAACATTCTGTTCGATTTGATACAACAGCATACTGGCTTCCTGATTCTGCCTTTATTTCTTTAGCATAATTTAAATTATCAGAGACAACGGCCTTGCAAGAATTTGCATGCCATGATAGAAGACCATCTGAAAAGTCATGATTTATAATAATATTGGCCTGCACGGTGTCCATGTTCCTTTCCTTAACTCTTTCCTGCGTAGATAGTGAGAGAACGTGTAGAATCAGTCTTTAAATGTGTGAAAAGTAGAAAACTAGAATTAAACTTGTAGATTGTGAGAGATTCAACTGAACTTTCTTAACAGGACAACAGCAAGCTTAAAATGTTGAGATAAAAGTGTGGACTGTTTATGTTCTTGAAGTGAGTAGGATAAATGGAATTGTATTATTACGAAAAGAGCATGCCTGCATTAACAAAATGATTCTAGCTCAGTGGAACTTGCAGCCCTCAGATATGCATTTAGAGAGAAAGTATGGCATTAGATACTGCTAAAGATTTCATCTGCAATGTTTTGGCGGAAAGAGTACAAGTTTGGTCCATCGAAACCATAATTAAGGGCATCAAGGTACATGCAACTTAAAAGTTCTGTTAAACAAACAAAAAGACATCAAAGTTCAACAATTAACATTTCAAGCAAAAGAAGACAAAATATAAAGAGGATAAATTGTTTTTACAAACATGTAAAGAAATGAGAATTAGGAAAGGAAACTCTAAAATTTACAAAAAGGTATTTATTACATGCAAAATAGGCGAGAAAGAAAACAGGCAAGGACAGAGAAAAGTGATGTTATGATCTGTTTCTGATAGAATCATTATAGGTTCATAATAGGTTCTTTTGCCACAGAGCTGTTGGCTTTGCTCCTAGCTTGGCAGCCAATGCTTTGAATTGGACTGCAAATAAATTGAATTTGTATGCCTCTCATCATAAAAAAGTAGTAATATTTTTGATAATTCGAGATTCATGCATGAGCAGATGACAATGGACGCGCTTCTATCAATTCAACTGAGTTCAAACCATACAGGATGCACGCTGTGGCAGTAGCAGATTGGGGTTAAATGCTGTAACTGGTATGGTAAGACCAACAAGGGCGGACAGATGTTAAAGTTAGGCGACCCTAGGGTTAAGCAAAAGTTTTTAAAAAATAGCCCGTAACAATCCCTGACAAAAATTTGAATTGAAACCATAAGAATTTGGGTAACGAAAACTTGATGCGCTTGAACAAATTCGATTTCTTTTTTTCTGTGGGTATCCTCCCATTCACCGCCTTCACACCACCAGTGAACACCAACAAAGGACCGCGTATCATTTTTATTGAAGGCCCATCAGCTGCATACTGACTGTGATCAAACAACATACATAACAAATTTGCTTGAAAATGCATTATCATTAAACAGAAAGGAAGTCAACGAGATATGAGAATGAGAGTGCCTCCTGGTAAAAGAATGCGTTTATTCAACGTATAAATATGAGTTGTATTGGCCCTGCTAAATGAATGTTTTTACTCAATCTACACTCTGACTTGGTATGGGCTCCGATGATTAAGCTTAGAAATTCAATTGCTTGCAAAAATTGACAAGTCGGTGATAAATTGAACAGCGGTATAAACCTACATTGTTGACAATGGGTAAAACAAGAACAAATTTTATGAACGTCTTTCAAACAATTAGTTGCATGACTTGGTCCAAATGAATATGGGCATAGAGAAGGTATGGATACTCTTACCTCTGACTTGATCACTAAACAAATTGTTATCAGGTGAACTGCGCTTTCTGTGCAGTTGATTGTGAGGTAGGAAGATGACAGTAGGCCTTCATTGAAATAGAGCAGCGAGTTTGAATTGATTTTGAATAAGGTGGGAAGTTGGCTTTTGCTTTACTCTCCTTCATCCTGGGGTGGGACCTATTGTTAAGACTCGCCAACCATGAAAGCAGAGTATGTGTAAAGTTCTGGTATGCTACTCAGTTAAGTTACGTTTTGCCTCATGCTGTTACGTCCATCTCAATTTTGGAGAAAGCGGCGGCGTTGCTGTCCAAGGAGGGAGTTCTATATCTGGAGGTAGCCCTTAAAATATTGTTTTTTCACTTTCATAATGAAGAATGTTGTTCAAAGCAAGAAATCATGTTATACCTAATAATGACAAAATATATTATCATTCAACATATTATTATTTAATATTAATATTAGATATGGGAGTAGTTCAGGTTCATCTTGAACACTATTTTGGTATGTTTGGATGAGTGTTTTGAATTAGTTTTGTTAATTTTGTGTTTATTATGAGGAAAAATTTAATGATTATTATAGTAGAGGTGGTGAGAATTATAGTATTAATATGTGTAGTCTTAGTTGATTTAGTGGTGAAGAACTTGTGTTCTTGATTAAGCAATGTAATCAAATATATATTAAACAAAAACATGTTTATATTTATATATATAATACAACTAGCGATTGCACCTAAGGTTGCAATAAGGACTTCGAAGATAAATATGTAATGTTCTATGTTGGTAAGAAATGACCTTTAAAAATTAAAATTTATTTCATATTTTTTTATTAAAATATAAGTAGAAAAGGCTATGTAGCATAATGATAGCTTTGAATGGACCCATTGAAATCATGATTGGTATTGCCTAGTAGAAAAGTTTATGCAGCATACAGATAGCTTTGAACGGACCCATTGAAATCATGATCGATATTGCCTATTTTTGATAAAGAGGGTAATAACACATGGAAGAATTATATTAAAAAATAATAATTATTTGATGGAAACAAAGTGTGATTTGTACGTGAACATATATGTATTATCTGCCATATCTTTTTTAGCTTAGAAGTACTTTTAGAAAAGGTAACAAATATTTAACCAAAGAATTAAGAATTTCATTTATGTAATATGTGAATGGCATAAATATGAGGTGACATTTAGTATATTACTAAATAGAAAATGTTGAGTTATCATTCGACGGTGAAGAATTGCAATTAAAGAAGAAACAACTAACACTTGTAAAGAGTAAAGTAATCAATTTATGGATCTTAAATAAGATATCAAAGATGTTGAATTTTTTCTGTGTAAATCAATAAACAAGTATTTTTTATAGCAAAAGTGGACAAGTAAATGAATATATATAATTTAAATATATTAACGTGATTCAAAAGCTCAACCGGGAAAGAATCAGTAAGAAAACTGAGAATCATGGCTAAGTACAATAGTTTGAAACATCAAAAGTTACAAACAATATCCAAGTTGTGGAAAAAACAATTTAAGCTCTTTGTAGTTTTTCTTTTAACCTATACATAACATTTGTAAAAGGAAATAGAATTAGGTAAGAGTGCAACATATAAAATATGTTCAAGAATAATTATAAAAACTTGTAAAATATAGAAGCTGATGTTCATATATAGTAGAAGTGGATGATGGTAATTTGAATTCAGATACCTGATTTGTTATAGTTGTGATGAATATGATGCCTCCGTGGAGAGTTGTAGTAAACGTGCCTCCTCTGCCTTTCTACGAGCAACACATGCACTTGTTTGCATACGTGCATACCTGTCAAATGTGAAATTGGGGTGTATGCACAAGGAAGACAACTCTTTGACTCTTGAAATTACTGTGAGAGTTAGGCCTTGGCGATCAATGTTGCCAATGTCAATTGTAGCATGTTGCAATGTTAGTCCTTGTGCTTTGTGTATGGTCAATGCCCATGCCATTTTAAGAGGTATTTGTTGACGAAGTCCTCGAGTCAATGGTGTTATTGGAACATCCATTGGGTGATTTGGGTCCCATGGTGGGCCTGTGTAGTTTCTGAAGCGGACAAAAATGAAGAGTGGGAGTTGTGGTGGCTTCCCAGTGGTTGCATAAACATTTTTTTGTACTTGTCCAAGTGCACCATTGACAAGGCCTGTTTCTACCCACAAATTGGAGACTAACATGACTTTTTGCCTAATACATAGAAGTATCTTTGACTCTAGTTGTTCATCAACATCATCTGATATTGTAGAACCTCTAAGGTGTTCTGCAATGTAGAGGGCTACTGGCATTGTTGAAGATATTAACATTTGTTTATTATGTAACAATACCATTTCATTTGTGGCAAATAAATGTGTAGATTGATGGAAACTGGATTGTTGTTCAGAAGTTATAGAGGAGCTTGATCTTGTCATTAGAAGTTTCCAGTCAGCAATCGTTGGTGTTGTGTTTCGTAAGTTCAACAAAAGCAATCGAAAGTTTACTTGAGCATCATCTTCCCCATTTTGACGAATTTTTTTCCACAAAGTAATAACTGTGCTAAAGTTGCGCCATAGGGTTCCCCCATATGAAGTTGAGGCATACATTGGAATGTCTTTCACTGGTGGTAGTTGCCCTAAATCACCAAATAGAAGAACGGAACAACCTCCAAATGGGATATTGTTTTGGCATGGGAATGCTTCTCGCAAGCGTCTATCAATTTTTTCCATTAGCTTAGGCCCTATGAAACTCATTTCATCAATTAGAACATATTTGATGAAGTGCATAGCTTGTTGAAAAGAAGCAAGTGCTTGACCTTGCATTAGTGTCATTTCTTTAATTGGAATCCGAAGTGCTGAATGAATGGTGGACGCTCCAATATTGAATGATGCTACCCTTGTTGGTGCAAGGAGAAGAAGTGGTGATGGCCCATTTGATGTTGATTTGATTATTGTGTTCTTGAAGCATTTAATCAAATGAGATTTTCCCGTTCCTATTGTCCCTTGAACAATCATTTTTAGTGGAGATTGCATTCTAGTTGCTTGTGCATGAGAAGCAACTATATCATTAGCCATTTTTTGCTCTAGTGATAGAGTGTTTTCCAAATTTTTGGAAATAGCATGGGCTACACGAAATGTCTGTCGGTTGGAGTCAATGAAGGAAGTTCTATTACTTCTTCAAAGGTATTGTTTTGACAATCTCCCCAGTCATGGTTGATATCTATGTTGCATCGACCTAGCATGTTTAGTTCATCGACGTGAATAGGCTCTCTTGGTTGTAATCCAAAAAGGACCTGCCATTCATCACAATTATCCTCTTCCATAGCTTGTGTCTCCATATCTAGGCTCTCAGGATCATCTTCTTCTATAGTTATTTCATTTGATCTATGTACATGCCATGGACCATACATGGTCTTGAAGCTTTCCCAATGTTGTATGATGTCTTCTTCTGTATTTCTTAAATCTTGTTCAATGTTTTTGAATGGGCAGTACAACATTAGTTCTATCCAACAAAATGTATAGAATGAGATATCATTCCTAGTCAAGACAGTGGTGAATCTTGGAGAAACTCGAACAATTGCCTTCTTAGATCGTTGTTTCCATGGATTTTTTTTGTGATTGGCGCTATAAGACCATTTTTGAGTTGCCTCTAGAAGTGATAGTGTTTCTAGTTGTGGTGGCCGAGACATGTATATGTCAATATGATTTGGAGATATTGTTGTGGATGTGGGGGAAATGGAAATATGATCTGCAATTTTTTTGTGGACTAAAAGGGAAACAAATGTCCTACTACAAATGAATAAAGGCAATTTGAGTAGGAGGTGGGATGTTTCTTGAGCTCCAATGTCTCTTTCAACAAGTGAGTCAGTTAGCATTTTTTTTAAATGCAAATGCTGCTAGTCTATTTGATGCACAATTGGTGGATATACGAGATAGCATTGAATGATATGTTTCAAATTTATGTTCAGCTTTTGAGGCATACTTTGCTATATATTTGAGAACTACATTTACTGATAGGACTGGTTGACAGTCTACATTGGCTCTCCAAATGGACAAAATTGAAGGGTTGTGTAGGTTGGGGCGATCATCATTTATGGCAGCATTGTATTTTAGTTGGCCATTTTCTGCTAAAGAGATGTTTGGTTTATCTTGCATTGGCCAAGAAGCCTTGTATCGACAAACCATACTTATGTGCTTCCTTTGTGATGTACATTTTGTATGTCATTGGACATGATTAACCAATTCAGTGTAATCATCAAGAGGGTTTCTTGTCAAAATCTCTCTTGTTTGGTGTAAGCAAGGATCATCTATTGGTGAACGATGAATAACTTGATTCCTACTTTGAAAGGTCCGTGGGTTCCATGCAGAAACATACTTATCAATGCAATCAATTGCAGTTTCAACAAACTGTTGATTATTCCAATCTAATTTGTCAAAATCTGGTGCATTAGGAAGTCAAATGAAACCATGGATATGTGCAGAACCTCTGTGCTGCCATTCATTCCTATGAGAAAATAAATTTAGTACATAATATATAAATGGACATAAAATCACATTTGTAAAGTTATTTTCTATATACCTGTACCAAAAGTCCTTTGTTCCTAGAAGTTTTTCTAGAACCTCTTCCTGAAATGTAGTGAATCTATGGTGCATGTAAAGTGCTGCAAGGTGAAGGTTTTCAATTATATTTTGTAGTCTTTTTTTAGTTGCTACATGTTGGCTTTATGGAGTTGTTGAAGGCATGACATTTTGTAGATCTGCCCATTTAGTATATGCTACACTAAGAGTGAAGAAAAGTTTTGGGCAACCAAGTTGGATCACCATATCAGATAGCTCTCCTCTTTGTTCATTCCAAAAAGGCTTTGTTCCACGTATCTTGGATGTGAATCGCATCAACTGATCTGCAATCTTGTCGTCAGGTAGATCCTTTAATCTTTGTCTGTCATGGCATACTTGTCACAAAGGAAAATATAACCATAATTTTTTTATTTTTTTTATTTTTTAAAAGAAGAAGACAATGATAACTCGATCGTATTTCGAACTGCTATACATGGTGTGATGTAATGAGCTCTCCATCTTTTGGACTGGACACGAACTATGGGTTGCACAAGTGGGGCTTACGTAGTGACAACATAATAGTAGGGGTCTGAGGGAAACTATGAGAATATGATCATTGTTGAATCCTCAATTTTTAAGTGCTAAATTATCCATTAGATTGGCATTGCCATTTCTAGCATTATTTCATTAGCTAGTCATTGTTAGGTTTGTTCAGTATTATTATTATTTTCATCCTCCTTCACATCTTTTAGGCTATGATTTATAATATTTATTCCCACTACTAATGTTATACCTATCACCACTAGAGCTCTTATATTGTTGTTACGTGAATAACGTAGAATTAAATTAAGGTTAAATAAATAACAAACATATGGTTAAATTGTGTATCTTGACTATTATATTTAGGTAATTATATTACATCTAATACACTTTTAAACATAGCCAAACAAATTAAATAAAATAACCTTTTTTGAATCTACTACATGTTTACACTATTATCCCTCTTTATCTAAATATTACTCCTAAATTTCCTCACACTAAAATTTAATTCTAAATTCCACTAATTTTGTTTTTTTCTTATAATTCCCATAACTCTTATTTAATAATACCTATGGGTGCAAATCCTATGTGCTAGTTTTATTTCCTAGGTCCTAGCTAGGAAACTTGCCATTTACCTAAAGCTTTTAAAATTTCCTAAACTACCTTGCAACACGTGCAAGACTTTTTTTCCATGGACGTCAGTGAGCAAAGAAAATTACATTAAGTCCCTTACCTCATGCCTAGGGCTAGGCGTCTATGGAAAAGTGACAAGGTCATGGTTCAGGGATGACTTAGGTTGCTTTTGTTTTTAAACTTCTTAAACTCCATGCTTTCTTTTTGGTGGCTGCCTCCTCTTAAAATTTGCTGCCACGTGCTTGGCTAGAGTAAAGACTATAAGTTAAGCAAAATTTCAAATCTACAAAACACCCATCCTCATTAATAAGTTTGGTGAAGGAGGAGGCACCCAATATATGATGGGATTGCAACAAGACTTAAGGTAAATAAATTTAGTTGACTTATAACATAAATCTGATTTGGTTATTGCCTCCATTTGACCTAGGGAGAAGAGAGGGGGATGTGACCACCCACTTGGGTCATCATATATATATTTTTAATTTGTTTTAAATTATATTATCTAAGTGAATATATAAACAATGTTTAAATCTTCCTTTCACATTTATGATGTCAGAGCCTTGAGTTGCTGATAGTAATTAATATATATATTTTTTGTAATATATATGAGGTCACATCTTATGAGGTCTAAGTTAGGATTTTATTAACATAGAGTCTTTTGGAAAAGTTTATTTGACTAACCATATATTATTATTTTATTGTAGGTGCATTATTTTATTAGTCTGTAATAGCATGAACTATATTTTTGTGTTTACCATACAATTTCCAGAGTGTAATATGTGCTTCTACAGGTCTTGTATAAATATATCTATGTCTATGGGACTTACTTCTTAGTTTAAGGTACCTTCTTAGTAATGTCAGGTTACCATTTTATTATGAACCATGCTTAACATGATCTGCTATTGCAGCTACATCAAAATCTCGTTTAATAATTCTCATGAACATAGCAAAGAGATATCAACTTTTGTATGCATGTCTTAAACAATTAGTACTCAACAGCAAACGAATCCTTTCCATGATATGTGGCAAAGCTTGAACAATATTCCTATCTATCAATGCAATTGCTCTCCACTATATAAGATTTATAATTGATCACAAGGTCCTTAACCAATCTAATAACATAGAGATCATGACAGTAATGGATAATATGTTGCAACATCTCATACAATATTTTCTTACAAACATTTGAGAAAAGAACAAGATATCAAAATGAAAGAATGCAGTGTATGATTCAAGTCATAGTATGTTCCTACTTCCTTTCTCATCACATATCAATATAAGCAATGATAAACATATCAACACCACTCCAATAACCACAAGGTGATGAAGACTTTACTCACAATACATAATGGAGAATTATACAACACAATACATGATGGAGAATTATTCAACAAAATACCTTGAAGTCTCTCTACAAGAAACTACTAACAACGTATTGCCATACAAGAATACTCATCTTTGGAAGGAGTTCATTCCTCCATGTCAATACTAGGTAAATAATGAACTTCTTGTCCATCAAATTTACGAATTCCTCAAGTGAAAACCTGCAAAAGAAAGACAAATTTGGGAACCATGGAGGCTCACCTCCCAACCTAGGCCTCAAGGAGGCCACCCACCGAGCTCAGGGAAACAAGACATAAACGGTTGCATTCATCACATTCTCATGCCATGCAAATACACTACAATAAAATCAGATTTACACAAGACATCACAACACATCCCTCCCAAGGTTATGCACAAATATTCATCAAATGAATCAAGAAACGGGTGAAGGTGGGCTCTCATCATGAGGAGGATTACATAACCTTTATTCACAATCTGCAGATTTTCCCAATATCACAATGCCCTTTCGAGGCAATTCACATCATCCCTTCTTCATACCACCTTATACCTCCCAAGATGCAAGAGAGCACTATAATTTTCATACCATGAAACATATATAACCATCTCCACACAAGGGAGAACTCCTCAACTCCATGTGTGAGCCCAACTAACCCCTTCACCCCAGGCATCTCTTCCCTGCCAAGGGTGAGTGATGCCTCACACCCAATTCACAACACATATAACATGAAACCACAACACAAGAAGATTCACACAACACTAACCACATACAACGTAACACAAGATCCCTTCACAAATACACCACAAGACACCATAAATCCACAATGAAATGAAACACCATTTCTATTCTACATGCAAAATGAGGAGACTTCATGTATCATGTTACCAACCTTCCTCCAAGCAAGGCAATGAATACTTGCAGTAGAGCTCCCTTTCCTTCCTTCAAATCCTATTAGTCTCTAAAGTAGAGAGTTGCCAAGTGAGTTTCAATGTTTAGCCAAGCCTCTATTTATAACCCTCTAATTTTCGGATTCAATCAAGAATGTCATTTTCATGGGGTCTCCTAAGTCCACTAGACACCATTAAGGTCATTAATAACCCCCTAACCTATAGTACTAACATGGGTAAGGTTAATTTTAATCACATTGGGCCTTAGAGTTACTTCATGACCTTCCTAAAGCTAGGTAATACAAATTTCAATTTTCTTTTCCAAAGGTGATAACCTCTCCTAACTAAGACAATAATCTAGTTCCTTAATTGTGGTATATAACACAGAGCAAGGTGGCCATATGATCCATTGACAATTAACATGTCGTTTCCCATGACAAATATAAGTGTCAAGTGACACACACAAAAGCACTAAAACACTTTCCATCACACATTCAAATCTTTACATGAAAACCATACCACACACATGCATCACACGTTCACGAAATAAACACATCACAACAAGGTTTATGAATCTTACAAAGATTCACCTTGGCAGAGTCATTAAACATGTGTCTATGCCTTGTTTCCCTGTAAAGTTTCCATGGCTCCACTTCCTGCACATCAAACTCGAGCATCAGTAGTCCAAGGAATCAAATAAGCATATGTAATGTAAATGCAATTAACAATAACCTATATCAACATAATTCAGGTTAAACATCCTTTCCTAATCTGCCAATGTTTTCACTAGAAGTATTAAGATATCAAAATTTGCATGTCATAAGCATCATAATCAAACTAGTATTCTTCCATACACTAGAAATTAACATTTTACATTGCATCAAAATCTAATAGTATCATATCATAAAACTACTCCAAACATGTTCGAGTACTTCCCATGCAATAACAGGTTCCTTATACACATAATAAAGTAAAACACTATGATAGTATCAATTCCATGGATGAGACAAATCTACTATCTATCTAAATCTGTCAGCATATCGAGGTCTCGGATATCAAAATGTACACAAAAAATCTAAGCTATAACGGATTGGGGTGAGGCCTCACATTGTCATAGGGCAGCAATAGTTGGGGGCAATGAGTCTTCAACTTGTCGTTGTACAAACATTGATGTTGTAGCTTGTGTTCGATGTCGCATGATTAGGTTTAGCAAAAAGTATCTAAAACGTGGATGTTGCCCAAATCTATTATCATTGAATCACATGAGGTGTAGTGCATATTCATGCATGTGTACATCCTTTAGTCATTGTTGCATAAAATTTACATTGCTCATGGGAAAGAGTGTTGGAAAAGCCATTACAAAGAAGCCTTCAGTGTTGTACTCATTAATGGGAAATGGAGAGATTGTTGGCCATTGTACTTTACATGTTGGGCACCCACTTCCTGTTCCAAGAAAAGATCGAACCTCAGAAACCTCTGTAAATGTTGGTGGGAGATTTGCCACAAAAGAAGATTGAATTTCTTCCAAGTTTTGTAGAAGCTCATCTTCTATAGCTTTAGTTTCTAAGAATCCTGATTCTTGATGATCAATTGTTGATGTTGTTTCATAGAGAAGGTTTGATATATCAGTAGAAGCAGTAGACAAAGATGATAATGCAATGTCATCTACTTGTACATCTTTGTAATATGGATCATTTTTTATTTTGTACACGAGTGCTTCATAGAATCGATGTCTCTTAACATAAAAATTGTTCTGTTGTTGGCCAATGCTTTCCCTATTAACAATGATTATGTCTAATTCACCAATGCACCTTGGCAATTGAGTTGTGATTGCTGAAATATCTTGAGGGAAAGAAATTGTGTGACCACTATATTTGAGTTGTCCACCTCTTGCATAAGTAACCTAAAGTATTGGACTAACTCTAGCAATCAACATCTCTTCTATTTGAGTTAGTATTTTCAAACAAGCAGGTTGTTTTCTAGGGTCCATGTTGTTCCATTTAGAGTATCTATGGCCATTTTTTTTCTGTTGCACATCTACAACATGTTGTTTTCCCATCAAAGAGTTTTGTTTTGATTTCTGGATAACTTTCCATGCATATCAAACATGTTGGCTTATTTGAGAGGGCATCTAATTTTGAACAAAAGTTTTTTCTAGCCATGTAGTACTCAGGACTAGATTGTGGGGTCCTTTCAATTGATTCAAGTGGGATGGAATTTTGGAATGGATTTTCAAATTGACTTGCAATTGTTTGCGGGATGGTTGTTGTATTTGATGAGGGTATTGACGATTGACATCGAGTAGATTTGAAGTTATGTTGCTCTCGACATTTCTTGTTGATAACTTTTGCTCTTTGATGGTATCTCTTACATTGCATCTCATTTCGTTGAGCCCTTTTGTCTTCATTTATGTCATTTGAGACTTCCATTGTCAACTTCAAATTTCAAGCTTGTTAAGCTAAAGCGATTTGTAGACGACGAGTTGTTTAAGTAACTATGTTTTGAAGCATTTAGGAATAATAAATCAAACTATTAAAGTATTTAAAAAATATATACCATGTTATATTTGTACAATATAAGGAAACATTTATCGAAAAGGTATAAAACAATGCAGTACATTTGAAGAGTGCAAGGAAACATTGATTGAAAAGGTAGCACATATTGTATTATACCAATTTTTTTAAAACTTAGTACAAACCAAATAGATATTATATCAAATTGCACTGGGAACAAAATAGTAGTTGAAAGTTTCGTGCTCCAATATGTACATTTGATTAAAAATAATAAGTTCTAGAACCATAATATATACATGACAACTTAAACAAAAATATGAAAGTAGTGATAAATATCTTAAAGTATCTTAAAGGCTGACATAACAATGCTTTGTGTAGCATGGCCATCAAATGTCGATGCCTTGACTTTGAGATCAAAGAGAAACTAACAATTGATGATTTTGTGTAATATTTGTTCACCACCATCTGGTTCTACAAGCAGTAGTTGGAAATCTTCTGTAGACACCCCCAACAAGACATTTGCTGGTCCTTCAAATGCTTTAACTTTTTGTAGTTCCCCTATTTGATCTCGCATATCCATTTTCAACATGTAGCTAAATTCATAGTTGGGCATAGTAATAGAACATTTTGGGCATTCAAATGTACTATCTAAGGTTTGCGTGAGTTTTTTTTTGCATTTTTTGTTGTCAAAAACTTTTGGACACGAGAGATAGTAAAAATTGTCTAGATGAACTTTTGTAATTATGACTTTTATACACACATCTTCTTCCTCAAAAATGGCTCTATTCATCAATGATGAAATAGGTATTGGATTTTCAAAGTTGGAGATAGACAAGGTGGTTCTTGACAATGATTTTGATGGAATGGCAATGGCTTTTGTGGTAAACCAGGTTTGAAGTGTTCTTGCTTCCAATAAATCTAGATTTATTATAATTGAGGTTGGAGATATACTATCTAAAGCCTTTCCACGCCATGAAATAATGTGAGTAGATTGGATCAAGACTATTGGTGGTGTTGGTTGTAAAGGCATTGCATAAATTTCTTTTCCTTGACCTTGGAAAAGGTCCCTCCAAACCGTTATATCAATAGTACAATTAGACAGATCTATGATTAAAAATGTACATTTGTTTTTTTCAGATCCATCTACTTTGCGGATGGTTGATGTTGGACTGATGGATAGGACTATGCCAATGACATCTACAACAAGGCCAATAGGTAAAAATTGCAGTGATTCTATGCTCCTAATGTTTAAACTCTACATAGGTATGGTGGATTCGGTAGTTGTTGAAACAGTTATAGTTGATGAGTTGTGCAGAACAATCTCGAATGGGTTAGTTGAGCTACTATATTTCATATTAGCAACTTTGACTTTACCATTAGAGATGAGATAAAGACCACCCGATTGGATAACATTACTAAATTCTTCAACTATATCATTGAAGCAAGTCACATGTATCACAGTACTTTCTTTATCAATACAGTCAAAGCCAAATACTTGTCCATCACGTCTACCATTTTTAAATCTATGAATAGGTTTTTTACTTAATGCCCTCCCTTCTATAGTCCAAATTTTATGATATCTGGTCAATGCTTTAATGGGGGTTATTGTTGGTGTTGGGAAAATGTGTTGTATTGTAGAGCTTTCTTCTCCGCAATTTCTTTTCTTTTCTTTTGGACTATTCTCAAACAGTCTGTGCTTGCTACTTGACACCGTTGTTGCTTTCAAAAGAGGAGTTGGTGTTCCAATAGTTGTTGCAGTAGTTGATATTACTTTAAAACTATTGACTGAAATTGCACTGCAATTAAAAGTCTACAAAATTTAGTTGACAACCGTAAGGAGGAAAAAAAAACTTAAGACCATAGAAAAATTTAAAAGAAAACATACGTGAAATTCAAAAATTGTTTGCATTTGTAATCTGTAAGGTTGATGATTGATCCTCCTTGCAAAGTGTTGTCTTCAACAAAATTGTTTAGTTGTCGAGGAATTAGGCATGGATGTGTGTGTATACCATCAGAAAGATGTAGATGGTACATAACAGTTGTGGACTGTTGTTGCTTCATTGGTTGTATACTTGTAACTTGTAAAAAAGGGTCCTTAAGTGGAATTTCTGATACGATTTCCGAAATTGCATTTGTAGTTATTGATGTCATTTTGTCGAGGTTGTTGTGTTGGAAAAAAAAAGCGTATTAAGAAGTATTGTTTTAGGGCAGCTTATTTTTGAGATGACTAAACTTTTGTTAAAAGGAAAAAAACCAAAGTATTTACAAGTACAATACAAAGTACAACAAAATGAATGTGATATATTAATCTAAAATGCATAATGGTCTTTAAGTTACATCACTATTTAGAAGGATATGTTTCATGTGCATTTAAGCTTAAGTTGGTAGCTAGTTATTTGATATTTACTATTGTTGAGTTGGGCACTGAAGCGATATCTTATCTAGGAATGTCTTTACATACAGGTTGTTGCATTGATAATAAATGTGTAGTAAGAAATAATTTTTTAAGGTAACTTATATTGAGGTTAAGAAACATTTGTAAAAAAGGTAAATTATTCTAAGTATTGACTACCACAGTAACAACTACGTCAAAAGAAATGTGATATTTATTCTCAAATGCATAATTCAATTTAATTTACATCACTATTTACAATATTATGCTCCAACTACATCTAAACTTAAGTGGGTCGCTAGTTATTTGATAGTTACTATTGTTGAGATGTGTTATATTATAGAATAATTCTTATATCATTTTCAACAACATAATAGGCTTTTAGGTATAGCCAGATACATATTTATTTTGTCTAGTCAAAGCTACAATCACTTCCTGTTATGGGCTCTTCTTGGCCCTCTAGGTCTGATGGTATAAGCTTGTATCCTGAAGTGGCTATGCGTTGTTGAAGTTGTTTGTTTGCCACAATTTTGGTTGTTATTTCTGATGGAATAGAAGTTGCTTCCTTTGGTTTGCATGCATCAAGTTGAGGTACATTTATGAGTGGTAACATAATTGGATTTGGTAAAAAACGAGAAAGAATTTATGCTTTAACTATTTTCCTACGGGTTGCAATCCATATCTTCCTTTGTTTCTTTATTCACACCAATGCTTCTAGCAAAGTTTCATTGTCACCAGGCATATCACACTCAGAATAATCATATTTTTGCGCCATTGCTTTGCCAGCTTTAATGTAGGTCAGATGTCAAAGCCTTTTCCTTTTTGTAGTTTTTGTTATTGCCATTTGAAGTTGAATGTAAAGTTGAATTGTAATATTTATAAGTATAAAGAAAAGTAAGCAACATAAATAGCATATGTAAAGATAAATGCAATAATGAATGCAATATAAAATTGAAAAGAACGTTTTACATAATAAATGTAATTATGAATGTGAAATACAAAAAAATTCCAATTATGTATATCAATGGTTTTTCTCTAAGTCTAATATTTTCAAAAGTAGTAAATTCTAGTTAAAATAATTAATGAAAAAAATATTTTTTAAGCAAGTATGTTTACATTTGTAAATTAGGGGCTATGCAAATAGGTGTATTTTTTGTGTACCTTGATGTGATTTGAATGTAGAATCTGGAATATCGAAAGCTTAGTTTGATGATGATTATGTGCGCTAGAACTTCTACAAAAAAAAAAAACATGGCACAACATATTTATTTAATCTTCATGAATAATGATAATAAATAAATGTAATAGCACATATTGCAAACATATTTTCAACAAATACATTTAAAATTAATGGTTAATACAAAGTAAAATTGATCCAAATGAATATTCGAACTTTTTCTAAATGGAAGACTAAAGTGTTGCTATTGGAACCATTTGAGAGTTTTTAATAATCAAAGCAAATAGAGTGCGACTACAACCATTCATGATTCACTAATTTCATTATTATTGTCTGCATTAAATATATAAAAGTAGATTTTGATATTGAAGATAATTTTACAGAAAAAAATTGATATATATTTTTAAATATAAAAGTGCTACTTATATATAAAGCAAAAATAATCTCTTAATAAAAAATATAACTATGAGCCAATACCATAAACCTGAATATTAAATAGTATCATAAGCATTGGTTATAATGCCATTCATAAACGAAATCATAAGCTATATATTGTAAACACAATCCTAACATTAATCATCACAATCTAAAATTATGTTTCTCAAGGTAAGGAATTTCGGTACTAATTTCGGTAAGTATCCATATATAAATTGGAAATAATAAAATTCTAATTTTAATATTAAGTTGAAAATAAAATTTCGTAATATACTATGTAATTATAAATTAATTAATTCAAATTAATACAATAAAGGAGTACTCCATTTGTTTGTATATCCTTTGACAACTCAATTACTAAATATACTTATCAACTTTTACCAATTTTGTGTACAAGAAATCAATACTAAAGAATTATCACCTCTTAGCAATATTGTGTAGAAGAACAAATTAACACAATTAAAAAAAAAACTATTTATTTGACTTGAATGCATTCATATTTATTCATGGGGTTAAATTAATTATTGTAGCTTTGGCATTGCATTGTATGCTAATATTTATTTTGTTTTGTCTGTATGCAGTTTGCATAAAGCAGTGTGTATCTGCCTTGCATTGAATCACTGATCTAATAGTTCAAAGGAGAAAATGACTACATTTTGCCTCAAGTTACGTATTTGGATGGCAATAAAATGAAAAGAAACGCATGTGCAGTAATGGTACCTTGAAGCCAAAAGTGCGTTGTAGACTCTACACAAATGGAAACTGAAGGATACAATCTTCCCTTTCTTTGCAATTATGTATCAAGAGAATTATAGATTGCACCCAAAAACTGTGGGCAATTAGGAATCAACTAAAACATTAGATACGGTTACAGATTTTATGGCAAGTGAGACAGACATGCGGGTTGATTGCTTCAGTGAAAGCTTTAAATGGCACGTTACCAATTTTTGTATTGAGACATCTCTGTGTGTAACTTCATTTGTACATAAGAAGCTGAAATTATGCTGGATGACTCTCCATCTATCATAGCCATGTCTTCTACATGGAGTTGGATCGATCATCCTCATCATTAACTACACCTTTGTGTATCTGTGTGTATATTGTCGCATATCATATTAGTACTTCTGACACGTGGAAATTGTTGAATCATTCGTTGGGCTTTTCCTTTTTGCTGTAGTAGATGATTGAATCTGTACGCATCTGGACTTCTTCAAGTTCAAATCCACTTGCATGTTATCCAAGTGTTGAAATCTTCTTAGCTATGTATGGCCGCATGGTTGCTTGTTAAGTTTTTAACTGGGGAAGATCTCAACAATCCTATTCTCATTAGATTCAATTGGCTGAGACTTTGAATTCTGTACCAGCTTAATGTTGACCAACTCATATGGCAATTAATAATCATTATATTCAAAATGATAATTAATGTATATAAAAAAAACTGAGAAAATACCAAAGAATCAGTATTGAATACTAGTTTGCTCAGTAAACATCCATCGGACTTATAACAGTAATCATGAATCTATTTTTTAAGATGAAAAGAAGACTTGACAACGCACAGAATGTGTTTTTAGGAAAGGAAAACAAGAGTGGAGCCGGTCAGAGCAGTGAATCCATCAATAGAAAATGAAGGAGATGAGACCAAGCGTGGAAAAGAAATACAATACAAATAAAATTAACAATGTATAATTTTATCTGCTAATTAATGTATAAAGATAGTAATGCTTAGCATGACAACAATTGGAAAATGTTTATTAGTAAAAGATAACGTGTTTCTGGAATGCAATAAAGGCTAGAACTAGCTTATATATACCTCTATATATATTACGCCGAGAGTAATCGTTCTCGAGGCGCCTATTTTCATTTAATCCCAAGGTTATTTTAATCACAGTTGGGATTTATGAAAATGAAAATAGGCGCTTCGAGAACGATTACTCTCGGCGTAATATATATAGAGGTATATATAAGCTAGTGGCAGTCACGGTGCAATAGGAAAAATATTTACTTTTTATTTTTTATTTTGATAAGGTTACTATAAAATTGTTAATTAATTTTTAATTAGAGTTGTATGAAGTTACTATAAAATTATGCTTCAAAATATTTTTTAAAATTTAATATAAGGAGTTTAACATAGATTAAAAAAATATTTTTTATTTTTAGGATATTGTAATGTAAAATGTTATAGTCATACATAGATATATGGTTAGGGACAAAGTTACCATTATAGTTAATGTTAACCTTAGGGATAGAATTAGGGTTAGGGTTAGCATTAGAGTTAGGGTTGGAGTTAGGGTTAGGGTTTGAGCTATGGTTAAGGTTAGGGATATATATTTTATTTTTGGGATATTGCAATGTAAAATGTTATAGTCATACGCAGATATATGGTTAGGGACAAAGTTAGGGTAAGGGTTTGAGCTAGGGTTAAGGTTAGGGTTAGGGTTAGATTCTAATTATGGTAGAGTTAGATTTATGGTTAGAGTTAGGGGTAGGGATAAGGTTAGTGTTAGGATTAGAATTAGGGTTAAGATTAGGATTAGAGTTAGGGTTAGGGTTAGGGTTATAGATAGGGTTAAGGTTAGGGTTAGGGTTATAGTTTGAGTTAGGGGTAGACAGAGCATTATAATTTGGGTTAGGATTAGGGTTAGGTTTAGGGTTTGAGTTTGAGTTATGGTTAGAGTTAGGGTTAGAGCTAGAGCTAGAGCTAGAGTTAGAGTTAGGATTAGAATTAGGGTTAGGTTAAGGTTCAAATTAGAGTTATGTTTATGGTTAAGGTTAGGGTTATAGTTATGGTCATGGTTAAGGTTAGGGTTAGAGTTATGGTTATGGTTATGATTAGGGTTAGGGTTATAGTAAGGCTAGGGTTAGGGTTAAGGTTTGAATCAAGGTTAAGGCTAGAGTTAGGGTTAGGGTTTGAGTTAGGATCAAAATTAAGGTTAGGTTTAGGGTTAGTGTGCAATTATGGTAGAGTCGGATCTAGAGTTAGAGTTATGCTCATGGTTAAGGCTAGGGTTAGAGTTATGCTTATAGTTAGGGTTAGGGATAGGATTAGAGTCCAATTATGGTAGAGTTAGAATTAGGGTTAGAGTTAGGCGTAGAGTTATGTTTATGGTTAAGGTTAGGGTTAGAGTAATGCTCATGGTTAAGGTTAGGGTTCGAGTTATCATTATGGTTATAATTAAGGTTATAGTGGGGATAAGGTTAGGGTTAGGGTTAAGGTTTGAGTCAAATATTATTTTAAATTTAATATAAGGAGTTTAATTTAGATAAAAATATATATTTTATTTTTGGGATATTGTAATGTAAAATGTTATAGTCATACGTAGATATATGGTTAGGGACAAAGTTAGGGTAAGGGTTTGAGCTATGGTTAAGGTTAGGGTTAGGGTTAGATTCTAATTATGGTAGAGTTAGATTTATGGTTAGAGTTAGGGGTAGGGTTAAGGTTAGTGTTAGGATTAGAATTAGGGTTAAGATTAGGATTAGAGTTAGGGTTAGGGTTAGGGTTATAGATAGGGTTAGGGTAAGGTTTTGGGTTAGGGTTAGGGCTAGGGTCAGGTCTAGGATTAGAGTATGAGTTAGGGTTAGAGTTAGAGTTAGGGTTAGGGTTATAGTTTGAGTTAGGGGTAGACAGAGCATTATAATTTGGTTAGGGAGAAAGTTAGGGTAAGGGTTTGAGCTAGGGTTAAGGTTAGGGTTAGGGTTAGATTCTAATTATGGTAGAGTTAGATTTATGGTTAGAGTTAAGGGTAGGGTTAAGGTTAGTGTTAGGATTAGAATTAGGGTTAAGATTAGGATTAGAGTTAGGGTTATAGATAGGGTTAGGGTTAGGGTTAGGGTAAGCTTTTGGGTTAGGGTTAGGGCTAGGGTCAGGTTTAGGGTTAGAGTATGAGTTAGGGTTAGAGTTAGAGTTAGGGTTAGGGTTATAGTTTGAGTTAGGGGTAGACATAGCATTATAATTTGGGTTAGGATTAGGGTTAGGTTTAGGGTTTGAGTTTGAGTTATGGTTAGAGTTAGGGTTAGAGCTAGAGCTAGAGTTAGAGTTAGGATTAGAATTAGGGTTAGGTTTAGGGTTTGAGTTACCAATAGAGTTAATTTTACAGTTGGGTTAATGTTAGAGTTAGGTTTAGGGTTAGAGTTTTGAATCAGGGTTAAGGTTAGAGTTAGGGTTAGGGTTAAAATTAAAATCCAATTATGGTAGAGTTAGATTTACAGTTAGAGTTATGGGTAGGGGTAGGGTTACGCTTACAGTTAGGGTTAGAGTTAGATTTAGGGTTAGGGTTAGGGTTAGGGTTAGGTTTATATTTAGAGTTAGGGTTATATATATAGAGAGAGTTATATCAATGTTAAGGTTAGGGTAAGGGGATTGAGTGAGGGTTAGGGTTAGGGTTTCAATCAGGATTAAAGTTAGGGTTAGGGTTAGAGTCTAATTATGGTAGAGTTTGGTTTACAACAAGAGTTAGATTTAGGGTTAGAGTTAGGGTTAGGGTTAGGGTTAGGGTTAGGGTTAGAGATAGGGGTAGACAAAGGGTTAGGCTTAGGCTTAGGGTTAGGGTTAGGGTCAAGGTTAGGGTTAGGTTTAGGGTTAGAATATGAGTTAGGGTTAGAGTTTGAGTTATAGTTAGGGCTATGGTTTGAGTTAGGGGTAGACAGAGTATTAGAATTCTAGCTAGGATTAGGGTTAAGTTTTGGGTTACAGTTATGGTTATGGTTACGATTAAGGTTAGAGTTAGGTTTAGGGTTACAGTTATAGTTAGGGTTAAAGTCCAATTATGGTAGAGTTAGATTTAGGGTTAGAGTTAGGGGTAGGGTTAGGGTTAGGGTTAGGGTTAGAGATAGGGGTAGACAAAGGGTTAGGGTTAGGCTTAGGGTTAGGGTTAGGGTCAAGGTTAGGGTTAGGTTTAGGGTTAGAATATGAGTTAGGGTTAGAATTTGAGTCATAGTTAGGGCTATAGTTTGAGTTAGGGGCAGATAGAGTATTAGAATTCTAGCTAGGATTAGGGTTAGGTTTCGAGTTACGGTTAAGGTTAGAGTTAGGTTTAGGGTTACAGTTATAGTTAGGGTTAAAGTCCAATTATGGTAGAGTTAGATTCAGGGTTATAGTTAGTGGTAGGGATAGGGTTACAGTTATAGTTAGGGTTAGGGTTAGGGTTAGAGTTAGAGGAAGGGTTATATTTAGGAGTTTTCTTATGGTCACAGTTATAGTTAGGAGGGGAGTAAGGGTTGGGATTTTAGATTATATTTATTATTATATAAGATGCCCTATATAATAATATGTATATTCTCACACTCATGGATAAGGTTAGGGAAAGAAGTAGGACCATGCTTATTAGTGTTACATTTAGAATTTCATTTAGGAGGGCATTGTTGGCTATTTTTTCCCCCTATTCAACCCATCACTGATGTCTGATCTGAGAGACCTTAAATGGGATAGGTTCTTTGCAGAGGGTTAACATCGCTAAAGTTGGCGGCTAACATTTTGTGTTGGCTCAGTTTCTTCATTGACCAAGCTGGATCATTTTTTCTTGGTCAGGTTGATTCATGCTGCGAGATTCGACAACTCTTGTTTCTTCGCGAGCTATCTTCCCATCTTCCCAAAAGTGCAAGATGTTGCCATGCATTCCCATTCTAATGTTTCTTTATATGCTAGTGTCTTCGAAACACTCTAAAGCCTAGAATTGCACAAGATGCTGCCATGCATCTCCATTCTGATGCATCGTCATGCTACATTGTTTCTTCAATTCTCTGAAGCCCAAAATTGCATCATGCTACCACACATTGCCTTTCCAACATTTCCTCACTCCAAACTGCTTTCATGAGTCTCTAAGACCCAAAATTGTGCCACATGGAGGGGTTTCACACCTTTTGTGCTATCTGCTTCATTCGTTGGGAGGAATCTCTTCACTACATCTTAGTCATCCATTGGAAATAAAGCCAATCTTGATCAACGAATGTGACTTAACCCTTCATTGGGAGGAGTTTCCTTGTTGCATCTCAGTCATCCTTTTTGAGGGGAGAATCTACATCGACGGTTGCGACTTAATCCTTCATTGGTGAGGATTCACGATGCATCTATGCCGTCTATTTCGAGAGGAAGACCTTCATCGATGACCATCATTCATTTTTGGGGAAACCAAATTCCCCCCTATGGTCAACCTTGCATTTTTTGTGGGAGGTTAACACATCATGTTATCCCTTTTCGCAGTTTTCTGCCAGCGACATGAAAGTCTTTCCTCTTCTTTCCACGAGTCTCCATTCTAGTGCCTCCTTACGCTGCATTGTTTCTTCAATGCTCTAAAGCCCAGAATTGCGTCATGCTACCACATGTCACCTTTCTGACATTTCCTCACTCTGTATTACTTTCGCGAGGCTCCAAGACCCAGAATTGTGCCACGTAGCAGGGGTCCCCACCTTTCGTGTTATGGTTACAATTTAGATTTTAGGGTTATGGTTAGAATCAAGGTCAATTCTAGAGTTTATAGAATATTTAGAGTTAAGATTAGGGATTAAATATACATGAGGGTTAGCATTGGGTTGTATGATAGTTACAGTTAGGATTATAGTTAGATATATCATTTAGATTAGGTTTTAGTCAGGGTTTAATTAGACTTAAGATTAGGATGAGGATCAAGGTGAAGTCTATATTAGGGTTCATATCATGGTAGGATTGAAACTAATGTTAGGGTTAACATTGAAATTATGATTAGGGGTAAGGTGAAGATTTATATTTGGTCATGATTGTGGTTTGTGCTAGGATTAGGGTCTAAGCTATGATTAATTTTATGATTGTACCTTTAGGGTTAGGGTTTTGTTTAAGTTTATGATTATGGTTACAACTATGGTTTATGGTTCAAGTTTAAAGTTGGGAATGTGATTAGGATCAGGGATTAGTAATTTTTTTAAGAGTTCGGTTATAGGTTTACACCATAGTTAGGACCTTGAGACTGGATTTAGAGTTTAATATCATGGTTATCCCTATAGTTAGGTTTAGGATTTTGATCAATATTCTAGAGTTTGTTTTTACATTATGGTTAAGGGTTAGATTTTAGGGTTAGGACTATAACCAATATTAGTGTGTAGGTTTTTGGTTTAGATTATGGTTTGGGCTGAGATTTTCGTTATGATTAGAGTTTAGAATATCAATAGGGATAAGTTTTAGTGTTATAATTATAGTTTAATGTTGGATTATAGTTAGATTGTACATCATTGTTGGGGCTAGGGCTAAGGTAGGGGTTGCTGTTAGGGTTAACTAAGGATGACAATTAGGATGGTTTATCTTTTCAAGTAGAAAAAAAAACTCATATTGATTGAAAAAAGAAATTATACTTTGAAAATATTTTTCTATGTCATAATAGATTCATTTATTTTAATTATTCTATTAGTTAATTAGTTGTTTGATGTTTCAAAGTAAACATGGCTTATTTTATTTAAATTTAAATAATATTATTGTTTTGAACCGAATTTAGCTTAATTGTTAATGATCATATTTATATTTCTAATATTAACTCCAATTTAATCAAAGACCAAATATATTTTTGGTATTTTTGTAAATGAACTTGCATAACACTTCCCTATTTCAAAGTTAATAAAATATCATTTCTATTGTCTTAGATTTGAGAGTAAGTATATTAAATAAGTAATAATAAATGAACATTATGATTAATATATTTCTAAAATAAAAATATATTACTTAAAAACTTGTTTACTTTAAATGAATAAAGTACTCATTTACTTGTAAATTTTAAAAATAGAAATTAATCTACATATATATAAAATATTTATTCTTTTTCCTATTTGCATACAAATTCATTAAAATCTAAAATTTAAACTACATAAATATTTTAAAAATATATATCCATCAGTAATTAGTTTAGAATAAAGTAAAATCTAAAAATTAGACACATATAGAATCTTTTTAATTTCTAGATACATTGTTTTTCTAATTTATTTCTACAAACATGCAACTGATATTTCTATTATCCATTTTTTTCCATTCTAAAAAAATCTAGATGTAAATAGAATTTTTTTAGATGCATGCAATCTTTCTAATTTTTTCTACATACATATATTAACATTTCTATTTTATATTTTGTTTTTACATTATGGTTATTTCAATCAAAATATCTAGATGTAAATAGATTTATTTTCAAAAAATCTAGATGTATATAGAATTCTTTTAATTTTCTACATACATAAAATCTTTCTAATTTTTTTCTACATACATAAAAGAATAATTTATATTTTCTATTTTTTATTTTCTATTTAAAAAAAAAAACTATCTTAAAGATTGATAAAAAAATTGATTGCATATGCATTCTTTATTTTGTGCACTAAATGCATTAATTTTTTTCATTTATCTAATGGTTTTGAATGAACTTTGTCTCATCTTGGCATTGCATCTTCCAAAGATGAGTAAGCAATATCAAGATATAAAATATCAAAGTTGAAAATATTAAAATGAATGACTAAAATATCAAATGCTCAAGATGCAAGGCAGAAATAAATTGTGTTGAAGTGTATTTCATTGATTAAATGATGACTTTTATATTGAATTACTAAATTACCAAATCTACTCACCCCATTGTAAAACTTAATTGCTCTATTTCAAATGTGATTAAATTAAAAATAGAAAATCTACACAACATAGATCTGTTCTACATAATGCAAATTTTAAAACTATGTAAAAGATTTGTTGTTCTGCATAATACAGATTTTAAAACTATGTAACAACAATTTATTCCCGAGTTCCAACTATTTGTATCTTCTCTAATATAAATTATTTTGTTCATATCATACATTATACAATGAAAGTAAATCCATACCAATTAATATTAATGTAAGTGGGAAATAATTTTTTTTCACATTGATAGAAGAGTATGACGGAATCCAAAATGGGTTTGCAGTTGATTTGCATTCTTGCATCAATAGTTTAAACTGATTACGTACTCATGAATCACACCGGCTAAAATACACTGAAAAAAAATCCATTGCAGGGAGGCGATAAAGATTAGTAAAGAACTTAAAAGAAGACACATGGGTATACTACGAAGAGTTTTTAGAAGTGAGTATCTTATTAGCTGCAAGCTGGAACCTCACAGAACAATCTATCATAGAACAATCTAATATTCATTTAGGTTTTTTTTATAAAAACATTACAAATACTATATTTTCAAAACAGAGAGATTGATGCTATCAACACTCAAATGAACAAGACTCATTCTTATTAACAACATTTACAGAGAAATAAAATAAATAAAATCTGAGAAGACCGAGCAACTCTGGAATTTTGTCCAAATACAATGACCCAAATCAAAGTCAAATAGAAATTGAAATCAAAAGGCTCCAAAAATTCAATGTTTCAATATCTCATGGATCTTCTGAATTCTGCAAAGATTTTAGTGCGCTCAAAGACTGGAAGATCTAAAAAAGAAAGCCTTCTCCTCAAATTCATCATACCCATCTCCAAAACCAAAAAATTCGTCTTCATATTCCATCTGCACAAATCGTCAATATTTCACTACAGTCACGAATTAGCTTTGTATTAACCAAATATTAAATTACAATAAAGAAATCCACAGCAGAACCCACTAAAAATTAATTAAAATTGAAATCTAAATCAAAGTAGAATATTATAACTAATTTTGAATTTCAATTTACATCTACATCTAAATCTAAATGAAAATGTAAATAAAAAATAGAAATCTCACCTGCAAAAATATTACTCCAAAACTTCAATTTACTCCTATTCAAAAACTCCAATCTAATCCTCCAATAACCTCCACCTCTTCCTTCCTGCAAAAACATAAAATGAAAATGAAATGAGGAGCCTTGGTTTTATAACTTTTGAGAGGCTCCTCATATCCCCCAACATACGTCTCTTCACATTCCACGAATTTGTTTCAAATTCCCCCTCTCCCCACAAAAAAAAGCATGAATGTGCATGCAAAATTATATTTAACAAAAAAAAAATCATATTGAAATTATTTCGCCCCTATTTTTTCGGGCCCTATTTTTTTGGGTCCTACTTTTTCGGGCCTATTATTTCGACCTCCATTTGGCTTCCTATTATTTCGGCCAGCTATTATTTCAGGAATTCTTTTTTAATATTTAATTTGTAAGTTTGTAACTGCTCCCAATTCTTTTTTATTGACAAGGAATCTTGGCATATTCCCGTGCTGGGCATTTGTGTTGCCATTGTATAGAACGCCTCTTGGCGTAATTATTATGATGGCGTGCAACATGAAATAAATAAACGTCATTGTTATTACTTTGGTCTGGTTAGGTTTTTTACTTTTATCAAAGCAAATAAGAAATTCTCTCTTATTAATGGTCAATTGGTAATGTTAGAAGAGCTGATTTTGGTTCTATGTTTTATTCCAAAACTAAGGGAATCTTCTTTTTACAAAAAAGTGGGCATTGCATAATTGATGTATAGTTCAATAAACTTTACCATTGTATTGCTCCATAAGCTGCCTTCCGTTATAAAATCAAAGTTGTAGGCTTGTAATCCTAACATTTAAGAGAAGTTTGAATTGAATACAATTCTATCCATAACTCGCACCATGACCCGGAAACGCTTGTATCTCTCCCTCTATCATAACCACATCTTCTACATGGAGTTGGACTGATCGTCCTCATCATTAGCGACAACTTCTTTATGTATTTGTGGGTATATTGCAGCATATCATATTAGTACATCTGACACGTGGAAATTGTTGAGTAGAGTTTAAAGATTTGACGATCAATAACAATTGAATCGTCTTGCATTGCTTCTTAGCAAATAGGTACCATCAATGAAATTCTAAGGTTGGAATACTTTAGTATAGGGATGCCTTTGGCGTAATTATAAACACAAAAGATAAAATAATATAAAAAAGAATGACTAAACCTAAGTCATAAAAGACAAGGAATGATAAAAACAATCAATAAAACAAGCCAATGAAAATCAAAGTAAGGAGCACAATAAAGAGTATGTGCATGTGTGTACTTATATATGTACAACTATATATATGAGCACACACATGAACATGCTCATTATTGTGCTCTTTCTATCATTTTCATTGGCTTGTTTTATTGATTGTTGTTATCATTTGCTTGTCTTTTCTAATTTGGTTTAAGTTTAGACATTCCCTTTATATTATTCTGTCTTTTGTATTTATAATTGTGTTATATATATGGAATCAAATATTACTGATTACACTTTACGTAAGTTTACTTAGGATAATGCATTTTTGTATTGCTTTTGTCCAATCATCAGACATCATATTGTTACGTCGGTTGTTGACCAATAAGCGTCGTCACATCATCATTAGTGCCTAGTCAATGGATTTTTTCTCACGTATCTTACTGAGCATAATGCATTCCCATATGTGAAAGGACTTTCATACAATGGTGACACTTTTGAAACCTTTTGTCATTTAATTTTTCTACATATGCATTTGGAGGTTAATCCTTATGAAATTTGGATCTATATTAGGGAGATGTATGGAGATCCACACATTCCTTCATTCCCAAAAGATCTACTACCTCTAGTTGTAGCTCCTTCTTCTCTAGTTGATATCACATCTATTGTTGTTCATTATGATGTTGCATTTACAAAGCCATGGATCCAAGTCATTCAATGCAATAGGACATTCATGTTAGGATTAACGAGACGCAAATATAACCAATATCAAAAAATAATAATCACACACAAGAGAACGCAAGACACAAAGATTTAATATTGTTCACCCAATCCCAGGGTATGTCCACCAAACAACAAGTCCAATATTCTTATTATCCAGTGATTACAACCTTATTACAATCTACAATCCCTTACAACTAAATATTGCTACAAGAAGCTACTATTTCATCATACAAATGAGATCCCTAACTGTAAGCAATTTTATACAAGTGTTTTGTTGTTTACAAAATTAGGACTAGAATAAGTCAACCAATAGAAAAAAATATAGCTCCCAATGCCTTTTACAATAGTAAACATAGCTCCTAGGGAGCACATCGAGTGTCGATGACCCTAGGACCTTGCAAGGGGTGAAGGGGCATTGTCCCTTGACCCCTAGAGCATGGGGATATTGCCCAAAAGCTTGTGTAGATGTTTTGTTTTTTTTTTTTGCGGGGTGGGGGCACTGCGTCAAATGAAGTGGGGAATAATCAACCTCTGAGTCTGATTAGGGTCAACATAAAAACAATTATGTGCCTTCTAGTTACACCTCCTTGGGATGACTTCTTGACAAACATCACATGTTTTTTTGTGGATTCTTTTTGAGTATTTGGGAGACATCATTAATGACCTTCATCTTCTCTTTATTCAGGAAGATCCTTCTTTAGTTATTGTGAGGGAACACTCTAACCCTCATGATTCTCCACTTGATCCTTCTTTCTTCTTTGACATGATTGTAGATACTTTCTTACAATATTTGGAGGAGGTCTATTTCACTTCAGAAAAGACATTTGATTCTTTGGAGATTGGTGTTTATGAGTCTCAAACTTCAGTTGAGATGTTACATTACATGGTTGATCATGCTCATGTGTTGGAGATTCCTATTTAGTTTCCTAAGGCGTCATACATTATAAGGGTTCTTCCTAATGATTGGGGAGGATTCTTTGATAAACCTACGAAACCATTCCTTCATAAAGGCACGAACATCATTCAATTCTTGGTACAACTTCTACATTAATCTAGGAGCATCTATCATGGGTGTAGATTCTATATTGAGGGGGGTTGCTATTTTGCTTCTCTCCCTCTCACTTGTCTTGAGGAGAAATCTTTTTGTTTGGAGTTTGAGCCATAATCTTACATGGATTAGTTACCAGTTGTTCCTTGTTTGCTACCATCTTCTATTGGTTTTGATCTTGATTGGTTTGTGGCATCTTCATCAATCAAGGACATGGTGACACATATGTTAGAAATATTAGAATAACTAAGAGGGGAGTGAATTAGTTATCCTCGGGTCCAGATGTACCAATTCAATAGTTATCAACTTCAAACAACTTAATCACACTCATAAGTCCATTTAGCCAATATAGAAAATCATCAGTAATCCAAATTATTCATATCAACAATTAGTTCTCTATTTTAAAGTTAACCGAATTGCAAAAACATATAATGGTAAATAGCATTATAGAAGTATGACACTAGAATTTAACATAGAAACCCAATTTGGGGAAAGCCGACAGGTAACATGCTACCACTTTTTCACTCTTCTGAAGTAAGCACAGTTAAGAGCCAACCCTATTAAAGGTTACAAAACACACTGTTAGTTGTGACTCTATTAAAGGGTTTAATCACCCTATTAGAGTTTCCTTGTTAGAGATCTTCACAAACATTCCATCAGATAGTCACCTTGATTAAATGATTTACAACATGACTATTAAGTCAATCTTGATTAAAAGATTTTATTGCCACAATGGTTAGAAAATAGTAGCTAGGTTGACCTAATAAATTACAATTCACTTTGCATGTTCAAATCTCCATTTGGCTCATTCCTAGTTCATTGACTGATCTTCATCACATTCACTATCTTTGATCTTCTTGGCAATACTCCAAGCAATCTCTCTTTCACCAACTCCTCACTTTACCTCTACAACTCTTATTCTTATACTTATATTTCACAAATTTGCCAACCAACATGTAAAATATCTCATATGCCTCCTTAAATAGACATGTTTAATCTTTTTCCACTTAAACATGATTGTAGATCTTAAGGTTTGATTAGATTCATTGAATTTGTTCACCATTTTGTATTTATTCTTCTTTCCTTGAATCTTTTGGAAACTTCTCAATGAATCTTCTCCTTAGATCACTTAACAAACTTAATTCATACATTAAATATGTCATCCCATCAATCCTTATCTTTAACACATTTTGAGTATTTTGTAAATTTAACTATGTCAACCTCAAATTGTTAATTTGTTGACATTCAGTCATCACTATGTTCTTCAATTTGGTCATCACTGGGTGGTCACTACTGATTTGTCTCACTTAGCTTACATTGGTTTTCTTGGCCATCACTATGCTTAGTCATTACTTCAATTTACCTTCATCTTGGTCGGTCATTACCATCACTTGGCTAATACTTAAGTTCCTTAATATTATGCTAAGTAATGCTAAACTTATTCATTGACCTAGTAACATGTTGCTCAATCAAACTAGTGTTTTACTTAACTTCTTAACTTCTATCAATCATCTCTTCTAAACTTCAACTCATCTTTCTTCTTCACTTAATATAATGATCAAACAACATATTATCTTGTCAATTACTAATTGATCAAGTTCCCTTTTTAGTTCTATCATACTTACTCCTCTTTAGTCAAACACTTTACTAGTTCATCTTGTTATTTCTCTTTTCATATCCTCTTCATCAATCAAATAATATGGCACTCTATGCTATTAGAAAATGTCTTACAAAGTAAGGTATGACATCACTGACAACATAAAAATTGTTCTAATTGTAGTTCCAATAACATCAACAAACTTTGGAGATAACATACTTCATTTACATCCCCCTTTCTTCTTCCTATCCACAATGGAAAGCCTTCTTGCATGTGTACTTGGTGTACCTTCTTCCTAAGGGGAAAAATATTGTTTGTAGACATTGTACCACCTTGTATCTTCAAGCACTTACCATACTTGTAGAAGATTATTCACAATGGGGAGGGATACCATATCTCCAAGTATTTCCTTCCTATGGAGGAATACTGCATTGTATATGCATGATATATTTCATAATAGAGGGTCTTGATTACTCCTATAAATTCATCTTGATTCTTTTTCATCTCTCTTTTTGGGGGAGGTTTTTTCCCATGATGTTTTACCTCTTTCTCTATTTTATGAGAGATTGCATTGCATATCTTACACTTGCAGTTTGTACATGGGTACCTAACACGGCCTAGTAGTCAGGACCCATCATGCAGTCATTTATCTTTTGTACGCTTAAGTTCATTCTCCTAAGTTGTACTTAAGGGGATTTGTTAGTGTAATCAAATATTCCTAATTACACTTTACTTAAGTTTACTTAGGATAATGCATTTTTCATATTAGTTTTCATGTACACACCTAGGAGTTTGCATTCTATTTGAGCATATGTTGTCTCACACTTCTCTTTGTGTAGCACACCTTTGTACTCTTATCTTCTCATTATGCACATACTTTCCTGCACAATGGAGGATAATCCACCTTTGGTGGACTTGTACTTAGTTGTTGTGCTTATCACTTGCATGGTCCTCCCAGTTATCTTCCATTGCTTATATATAGGCACTTCTACATGCATTGTATTTTGAACCTAGCTCTGAAAAGGAATTGAGCATTGTACTCTTGATTATTATTAACTTAATCAATTGATCATTTGCATATCTCTCTTGTGTTATCTCTTGAGCTTCTAGATCTTGGCATTTCATTCTTTTTCTTAAGAAAATTCTTATACACAAACACACACATATGTATGTATATATATGTGTATGTGTGTGTATATATACATACATACATACATATATGTGTACATATATATATATATATACATATATATGTATATATATGTACATGTATGTATGTATATATATACACACACATATATATACATACATACATATATATATATATATGTATGTATGTATGTATATACATACATACATAGATGTATGTATGTATATACATACATACATACATACATATATTATGTATGTATACACACACACACACACACACACACACATAGTTACATTATTCAATCTATTTAACATTTGATTATTCTCAAACTTTAGTTATTTTGTATCTTTCTTTCTATTTTCAGTTTGTTTTCATTTTATTTATTTGTATTTCTTTTATGTTCATCTTTCTTCTTGTTGTGCATTTCTTCTTAGATTTTTCCCCTTTGTTTGCTCCTTTTCTCTTCTTCTTTTTTCCATTTTATTTCCCTCTTGTTGACATTTTCTCCCTTCTTTTTTTGTGTGTATTCTTTTCTACCCTTGTCTTCTTATTACTCTTATGTGAGGCTTAGTCTACACATTCTACTATTCTATTCCTTCACTCTCTCATCTTGATGATGGATTACTGAGTGTGGTTTGAAACATTGATACTGAAAAGACATACACAATCGAATCCAAAATCTAATAACAAATAAAATGATGTCAGTCAATTGTAACTTTCTAGATACTTCTTGGAGACCTTTATGAAGAGCTAGCTAGCATTGTAGGAAATCATCATGGATTTCATATTTCTTGTTTATGTGTGCTTTCAGTTGGAATTGAATATTTGTTTGTAGATTCAAAGGTGTAAGACCCTCTCTATTGTTTATTCATAGTTCTAGTGAGAGTCATTCCTTACCTTAGTCTACTATTGGAGATATCACTTCAAATATTTCACCTTTTACATTTTTTCATCAAATTTATGTAATCAAAGATCTATTAATTTATTAGTATTGGTGTACAATCTATAAAGATTTGTTCTATATATATACAATATTTATATGTGTTGTATCAAAGAGAAAAATTATTCATAGATTACGAAGGTTTGAAGATAGATAACCTCAATTTCAATTATCAAATGTTGAAGGGTGGGTATGTGCAGGATCATGGTGTGCCAAAAAGTGGTGATGTGAAAAAAATAGAGTTTGAAGAAGTCTAAAAGCGCTTCAAAATCCGTTTTGACTTTTTTTCACCTATCCAAGTACCAAATCTGGAAAGTAAGGCCGAGCTTTATCGGATATCTGATAATTAACATAATAATATTATCATAATATAATAATTATAATAATTATACTATAATATAATAATAATAATATTATATTATAATAGTATAACATATTATGTAATATAATATAATATAATATAATAATAATACTATAATATAATAATAATATTATAATATTATTATATTATTATATTATTATAATATTATAATCGTATAATATTATAGTATAATAATTATATAATAATGTATTATATTATAAAAATATAATATAATATTTTATATTATAATATATAGTAATGTAATATAATATATAAAAAATATAATATAATATAATATAAAATATAATATAATGTAATATAATATATATAATATAATATAATAATAAAAATGTAATATATTATAATATAATATATAATAAAAAAGTATAATATATTATAAATTATAATAATATGATTTAATAATAATTTTATTAAATAATATAATATAATATTTTATATTATAATATATAGTAATGTAATATAATATGTAAAAATATAAAATAAAATAAAATATAATATAAAATATAATATAATGTAATATAATATATATAAAATATAATATAATAATAAAAATGTAATATATTATAATATAATATATAATAAAAAAATAGTATATTATATAATATATGCGGAAAATATCAAATATCTGATATAATATTGGATATTTGATATTATGTTGGATATCCGATACCTGTGACATTGCATAAAAAAAAATCACAGACTCGCGGGCCCTTATTTCACATATTTGGGGGCCAGTATTTGCATCGCGATTGGATATCAAATATATGATCGGATATCGGATATCAAGGCATTTTTGTTTTGTTTTCTAACTCATTTTTAACCTAAATTCAATAGATTTTAGCATGATTTTGTTTGTTTTAGTTGAATCTGGGGTTTTTTTGAATTTTTTTTGTTAAAATTAAGGTTTTTAAAAATATATATATTACATTTTGCAATTCAATAGGAATGGTTGATCAATATGATGACATTGAGGTCGGGAATAATATTCCTCGTAACCCCCCACCAAATGATCCAATACCCCCACAAAATCGTCCACCAAATGATCTTCTACCCCCTCAAAACCCTCCTCAAATCGAGGATTTGATAAATGAAAATCTCACCGAATTGAGAGGTTTGCATAGAACATATAATAATATACCCGCATTGGCTCCTATGTTATCCATGTTAAACACCATAGTGTATAACATTGAAACCCTTATGAACCAAAAAAATGTCGCTCTTCGTTGGTGTGATGAAATGCATAAGATGTTTGATGATGGTTTGGACTATGATGAGGTTGCGGCCCTCAATATAACCAAAGAGGATTTGGCTAGCCTTTTTGTGAACCCGAAAATGGGTTTACCAGTTGACCCAAAAAAATCCAAACTATCAATTAAATGGTGCACAAATGACGCCATACATGCAAACTTTTGGGATCGTTGGTGGATGGTATTTGATATCCCTCCACATGGAAATTTAGACATACCATTTTATTTCCTTAGAAAATTATATGCAGAATTTGTGTTGAAACTTAAAGTGAACTATTGGAGCATGAAGCCCAACATGGGCTTAGGACTAGCAGCTCCTCAGGATAGACCCTCTTCCTAGTGGAAGAAAGCTGGCACTTTTGTCCCCCCCACTGATATCTCCCCCCCTCCTCGAGTGCAACATCTAGATATTATGGCAGAGGCTAGCTCTTAGACCATCAAAGCTATTCATAGGCTAAGTAGCCTAATGATATCTCAGGCTAGGTCAGTCCTGCCTCCTCATGTTGATGATGCTAGTGTTAGTTCATCATCGGCTAGCTCATCACACGTTTGTGTGCCTCACACTTGCATTACGTGCAAGAATATTTTCTTGGGTCCCATAGGTGATCTTCTTGAGTATCATTTTCTATTAAACGAGGATACACCAGACACACGCATAGAGGCTACACACCCTAATACGAGAGAGGAGGGGAATGCAGAGGCATGGACTCCTTCGGTGTCGATACGTGTATACATTTTTTTGTTATGACATATGTGATTTAAAGTTAATTTTATAATAGAGTAATTTTAATTTTTAAGCCATACTGACTTTTACATGTATGTGATCTTCATTCATGTTTAGTTGATGACCAAGGAGGAGCTCAGATAGATTGATGATGTCATGCTCTCAGCCATTTCATTTGGCCCTGAGACATCTATGGTACATTATGTTGTGTTCGCATTTTTTTTTTCTATTTGATATTGTAGCATATATGGTTGCTAATCTTTCTTTTATCTTGCAGGTACCACCTATCCCGAGGGGACAAAGTGTAGGGGGTGAGCTAGCACACATTGACAAAGGAAAGGTAATTAGGTGCTTTCTATTTGATTAAATATCGATGCATTCTTGTAAAATGTTTGTGGTAATCCCATTTAATTACATTCTTTATTATATATAGGGGTATATAGGGCGTGGCTACTGGCGATGAGCATGTACAGATTTCACGTTGTAGACCATCAAGGATTTCCATTCACATCGAGAGCCCCATTGTATGTATAAGTATCATTTATTTTTTATTTTCCTTATCTTCATAAATAAATTCAAAACTAAGGGTGAACCCACAATTTGTATGTTCGAGCGAACATACGTTCACGCGAACATGGTAAACGTGTTCGCGCGAACGCCATGTTCGCACGAACATGCAAAATTACAAAAATTTTAACCTTTGTTTCTTTTTTCTTTTTTTTTGCTCTTTTGACTGCCATAATTGTAGGAGAATGATCTCCTACTGTAAAATAAAAAATTTCAAAATGTGCTTCTCAGAGCAAGCTTTCCAATGACTATAATTTTATTACATGATTTAATCATTAAGACTTTCAAATATGAGTTTAACTCATTATAGGTTCATTACCGATTGAACATCAACCGACTTTGACACCTCGAGAAAATTAGTAAATTAGGTCAAATTTTTTTTGAAAAATATGGAGGCACTGGCTTATTGAGATACCTTTTTATTCAAAAAAAAAAAAAAGGGTTTATGATAAATTGACTTCAAATTATCTATGTCAAACGGAACGTATGTTTGAATTACGGTTCATGTCACTTCAAAACTTCATAAACTATACAATATTCATCAAAAATAAATCAAACCAAATGCAGACACTGGATATTGATGTTACAAATCCAACGCCAAAATAATTACTCCATTATCATTTCTAGAAAAAAAGTTGTGTGTCAAACGAACTATCACTTTTTAAAATATTGAATTTTATTATGTACCACTTTTTGGAGGAGATAAAAAAAATTGACATAAATAATTTTTTTTTTTAGATTAAAAAATATGGTTACAAAGTAGGAACAAAGTACTCAAAATCACTAGTTTATGTCATCTTTAAATTATTTATAGTTTTGGAGATATAGTCACTTGAACGTGACGTTTGTTGCAAAAATATTGATTTCAGTGTCAAAATTGGTCAAAAAGTGGAACCCATTATTGTGGGATCACCCCTAATTTTCGTGATATTAACAACTACTATTTTGTACCTCATAGGAGACTCCTAGTGCACATGAGGTTTGACGGGAGAGTTATGTAGATTTGATGATGCGACCACTCTCTCCAGAGGAGGAGCCTACAATAGTAAGTTGTAGTTTGAATTCATGATTAAATATGTTATAAATTTAGCATGCTATGAATTATAATGTTATAGTTTAAATTGTAGATTCATTTGACAAACATATTTGAACATATACAACCCACAATTAGCGAGGTACAAGCATTGCCGAGGGCATACGAAAGGACTCTTGACCGGCGCAGGAGGTTGATGAGAGAGGTATTTATTATGAAATTTTGGTAGTATAAATCTTCATTACAAAAAAGATCATTATGCATTTGAGTAATTCAATGTTAGATACAAAGAATCATATAAATTTAGTAGTCTAACTTTGGGTTTTCCTTTTTTGTTTATGTAGGAGGCATTCAATCCACCTAATGTAGTGAAGAGGCTGCATTTTGATCATCCACTAGCACCCTAGGATAGTATAGTTGTCGCAGGATGCATCATGAGACATTTTGAGATGGCATATGCCACATTGTATATAGAAACATTGATATTATACACATTCTGATGGCATGATCAACCACATTTTGTATATGGATCTATGTATTTTGATATATATTTGAGTACTTTGTCTATGGATACATGATCTTTGATATATATTTGTGTAAAATTTTGTCTATGGATACATGTATTTTGATATATATATTTTTTTCATTTATGTGCACAATGATATACATATTAATTTAGTATCTAGTATTGTTCAATTTATCGTGGATCATGTGTATTGTTCATGTTTATGGAATATCATTAATTTTGATTATGTTTGTTATATTCGATTCAAATGAAATAATTTTTGAATAACATTTTAGCAACCTTTATTATCAAATTTGGATGCAATGTATAATTTGAAGTGATACCATGACATAAACACACTTGCTAACCTCCTACACAAGGTTCAAATAACCCCAAATTTGATTTTAAACTCCATCTTCAACCTTGAAACTAACTCTTGGCTTCAAATCTAATCTCAACAAAATTAAGGACTCCACTCCTCAACCATGGATTCTATTCTCAACCACCAAGTCATTCATAGATTCATAATCTTTGAAAACTAGCACTTCACTTTGTTACTATCCTCATACTACAACTTTTCAATTTCAACATAACCTCAAAATATCTCAACTTAAGAGACTTGATTGGATGGTTCATCAATAGCCCTAACGAGCTTCAAGTTATTTTAGACCTCAGCATCACCATCATGTAGCATTCAACAGTTCATCGATAGCCCTCATGAGCTCCAAGTTATGACCCTCAGAAGATCAATCTCAAAATGCACTTAGAGCACCTTGGACACTCCTCGGTATGGGGTGGCTGCGGATAATGGATGGTCTCCATGGCTAGAATAAGGGTGTCACTAAGGTTCATCCGCCCACTTGGAGCTAATGGCATTGACGATTTGATGCCAAGATTAGCGGTTTCAAAGTTACGTTGTGGTGCACCTATGAACTGAGGCACATTGCGAGTTTTGGCATCGAGCAAGATCGTTGTGCCAAATCCAAACAGAATGTGATCTCTCAAAAATGAGATAAGTCATTTTAGGTCTCAGCATCACCGTCCTGTAGCATTCAACAGTTCATCGATAACCCTCACGAGCTCCAAGTTATGACCCTCGAAATATCGACCTCGAAACACACAGAGCACCTTGGAGACTCCTCAGTACAAGGTGGCCATGTACGATGGATGGTCTTCGTGGCTAGAAAAAGAGTGTGACTAGGGTTCACTAGCCCACCCGGAGCTAATGGTGCTGACGATTTGATGCCAAGATCAATGGTTTCAAACTTACATTGTGGTGCACCTATGAACTGAGGCACACTGCGAGTTTTGACATCGAGCGAGATCGCTGTGCCGAATCCAAATGGAATGTGATCTCTCAAAAATGAGATAGTTTATTTTAGGTCTTAGCATCATTGTCATGTAGCATTTGATAGTTCATCGATATCCCTCACGAGCTCCGAGTTATGACCCTTGGAAGATCGACCTCGAAATGCACTTAGAGCACCTTGGAGACTCCTCGGTACAGGGTGGCTGCGAATGATGGATGGTCTCCGTGGCTGGAACAAGGGTGTCACTATGGTTCACCTGCCCACCTGGAGCTAATGGCGCTGATGATTTGATGCCAAGATCAATGGTTTTAAAGTTATGCTGTGGTGCACCTATGAACTGAGGCACACTGTGAGTTTTGGCATCGAGCGAGATCACTGTGTAGAATCCAAACAGAATGTGATCTCTTGAAAATGAGATAGGTTATTTTAGACCTCAGCATCACCGTCTTGTAGCATTCAACAATTCATCGATAGCCCTCACGAGCTCTGAGTAATGACCCTCGAAAGATCGACCTCGAAACACACTTAGAGCACCTTGGAGACTCCTCCGTACGGGGTGGCCGCAGACGATGGATGGTCTCCATGGCCTAAACAAGGGTGTCACTAGGGTTCACCTACCCACCTAGAGCTAATGGTGCTAACAATTCGATGCCAAGATTAGCGCTTTCAAAGTTACGCTGTGGTGCACCTATGAATTGAGGCACACTACGAGTTTTGGCATCGAGCGAGATCGTTGTGCTGAATCCAAACAAAATATGATCTCTTGAAAATGAGATAGGTTATTTTAGGTCTTAGAATTACCATCCTATAGAATTTGAAAGTTCATCAATAGCCCTCACGAGCTCCAAGTTATGACCCTCGAAAGATCAACCTCGAAATGCACTTAGAGCACCTTGGAGACTCCTCGGTATGGGGTGGCCGCAGACGATGGATGGTCTCTATGGCCAGAACAAGGGTGTCACTAGGGTTCACCCACCCACCCAAAGCTAATGGCACTGATGATTTGAATAGTTCTAGCTGTTAGGAGTTAGATTTTGAAAAGTTGTTAAGAAAATTGCAAAAGTTGCTAAGCGACTTTTTGCAATTTTTGCAATTTTTGTGCTAAGACAAGTTTTATTGAAAATTTGTTTGCAAATGGACTCTACAAACTCCTAGGGACCCTAATAATGTTCTAAACATCTAGACTTACCTAAAAAACATGGAATTTACCAAAAATTCACTTTATTGGACCAATTGATGGCCAAGGCTTATAGTTGCACCATGGGGTCTTATGTCTATTACAAATGTGGATGGTCACAGGGAGATCATTAGATCTATCCCTAGACCTTATTACATCAAGAAAAGAAAAAAAGATTAGATGCTTTGCACTAGTGTTCCATGTATTGATGTGATAAAAAAGTGCATAGAATGGTTAGTGATTGTGCATACCTCATGTATGTGTTACTTGATTTTTTTTTGATGAGATGTGGTTGGTATGTGATCGATTAACAAGATTTCTTAGCATGAGAATTGTTGGATAACCAATCCATTTTCCTACTAATTCAAATGGGTGTGCCTAAGGGCTCAACATGTTTGGGTGATATTGAATCCACATGGAAATCACTTGCTCTTCTAGAGATGCTAAAGGGTGTATGCAAAGGGACTAGCTTCCTTTAATATTGTAGAATTTCATTTTTGTGCATTTTTATGGATATGCATTTGGAAACATGTCATGCATTCTTGAAAATCTTTTTATTAGATTTTTCTTACTTTCTAGATTTTTCTTATTTGATTAGTTTGATAAAAATAGTTTTAATAATCAGCTCTATGTCAAATAAGAAAAAAGCCAAACTTGTAATAAGATATCCACAAGCAATTATCTTTCATATAGTTATAAATGCTCTTAAAATTGTCCTTATAGCCTTGTATCACATGGAAATATGATTTGCAAGAACTTGTTCAATATCTTCCTCTTATAATTCCTTACAAAGAACCTACCAAAATACAAATTATGATGTGAAACTAATTTAACCCGTCTTTTTCATTATTACAAAAACCATATACAAAAAAAGTTCACATTTTACATCATAATACATCATAAATCTTAGGAATTCTCCCCAACACCCCCCCCCCCCCCCCCCCCCCCCCAAACTCTTCATGATGTACCTACATTCCAATATCATAAAAAAATTAGTAACTTATTGTATTAAACAAGATAATCATCAGTTCATTGAATCATTATGAAAAAAATAACATAAGAAGTAAATATACCTAGTCAAGTGTTCCGGTAGGGTCCTCTCTCTATTTTAGGGTCTCCAATAGGGCTTCATGATCAACATTAGTAATAGTAAAAATTTCTTTTACTTTCGATCTTCCTTGATGCTTCAACAACTTTACATTTGTTGTTATAATAAGATGCAAATATATGAGAATTGTTTTGTGCTTCTGATAGTCTTCGAATGTAGGAATTCCATTCCTTCTAAGCATGTATGTCCACAGCCATGTTTCAGTGACAACCACTACACTAGTAGGATATGTGAATCCATCATCATCTATGATCGATTGTGCAAGTTTTTGTTTACCTCTTACACAACGTGCTAACCAATAATTAGATTTATCATCATTCCCCTGTGGTGCAACCAATGTAAAGACATGTCCTGACTGAAGTAGATCTGATAGATGGTTATGCTCAAGTGAACTTTCCATGTTATCATTTCTGATAGAGGGTATGATAGATAATGGAGTAAGATAATTTGGAGCCCATGTGTCCACCCACTCACTTGAATCACAGTGATCCCAATCACACTGAAAACAACTAGGAAAAAAGAAAGCTAGCTGTCGTGTCCAAATGGTCCATGTACTAGAATCAGAGCTCCAGAATGAATGCATTTTTGATGAGTCTCTCACTGTAGCACAATCTGATCTATTAGCTATGGACAATTCCTCAACCAACCAAAAGAACCTGTGTACCACTGAATCAAGAGTCCCCCCCTGTGATAATGCTAAAGTACACCAATCAACAATGCTATGAGCATCAAGAAGCTTTGCTGTTGAAATCTTCGGTTGCTCCTTAACTAGAGCTCTCTTCACACATGCCCCAGCTCCATCATGTTCCCCTTTTCCATGACCAGACTAAAAAAAACTCCAAATATGAGGCACCCCTCTCTCTATGTGTATCCTACACAACCAATAAAACATGCAGGCATTCTTGAATTGACCTGTACAGTTATTTGATCAAATGATATGTCTATCCATAGCAATTGCATGCTCATGTAAGAAATCAAAATAATTCTCGAAACAATGTTGCACTAACTCGTGAGAGTGAGATCTATCATCACTCATATAAAAATGATACTCTCTAATAATCTTTCGATTATCTTCCACACTATTAGGGGCATGTCTATATGTTATGTGAACGAAAATAGCAATATGAATGGAGTTGTAATACTGAGATTGTGTCTCATTTTGAGGTTGCAATGTGTAGTTCTTAGCAAAATCAACAACTAATATAATAGTGCCAATGGGAAAAGTCTCCTTACACATTCTAAATTGTTGATCCAACCACTGAGACCTGTGACTATGTCTTGCATACTTGTAGAAAAGATTTTCCTTGAAATCTGAAATAAAACTAGCCACACTAATATCTTTTCCAACCAATTCACATCTAGAGCTCTCACCCCCACTCTTCAATGTGTATTTCACCATTTCATATACCTTTTTTTTCACTATTGTCTTTCTAAGATCTTGTTCGCACCCCTCATGGAAACATGTGTCAAACTTGGATAAGCCACCACATTTTGAACACTTCTCATTTAAGCAAGCATTTCTATAAAAGAAACAATCATCAACTCTAAGACATAAAAGTTGATCTAGCAAGTCTCTTGATGATTTTGGAAGCCCACTAGCACCACAATCCTCCAACATTTCTTTACTATGCAAAGTAGAACGGATGGAGCGTAATAGTTCATGGTGCATAAAAAAATCAACATGATATTTGCAACAACATGTATTTCAAATTTTGAGTGGCACACAATAAAATGGCTTCAAAGATTCAAAAGCCCTTTGTGATATATGAAGACTTGGATGACTCTTTCTAATTTTTTTGAACAACATAGTTTGTCTTACCTCCAAATAGTGTTTAGGATGTGGGGTTCTCTAATGCCAATTCTCAACTTTAACATGTCTTTAGCATTGGGTGATACCCATGAGCTAGAGTGCCAAAATTGTGTAATTTCTTCCTTCACATCATCAAATAGCTTCTTATCAAAATGTGGAAGTCTTCAACCAAATGCCCATGTTTCATTTTGAAGAGGATCATCAATTTTCTGTCATCAACTAAGTGCTCTTCTCAAAGTAGTATGATTTAGATTCAAATCAATACAAGTTTGTCTCATATATCTACCCTTTCTCAAATGATGACTTACCAAAGAGGTTGTAATAACCCTTCGAGCAGCTCTGTTATCCTTCTCCCTGCTATTTTTTGCAATGCTATTGAGAGCACTGAAAAGATTCTTCACAATAATGGAAAGATTCTTTCCAACTTTTTATTGACATGAATCTTCAATTTGGAAAGAATAGGTCTCATCTTTTGCATTTTTAATAAGTGCATGAAAAGTTGACATTGCTTCACCACTGTCTTGTTGCCGAAAAACATCTTATATAGTTTTGAAGCCCATAACCGAATGGTTCTTTTTTATTTTTTCCCTTCTAAAATGGTAATAATCATTTCATCAATTTCAATTATCCATTTTGGTGTTCTAGAACCTTCATTTCAATTATAATTAGGAGGTATGTAAGGTTCTTGTGCATTAGGTTCTGTTCCATTGTCATGTTCGACAAGGTCAATTATGCAATTTGCATTATGACTTGGTAGCATTTCATCCTCAAAATTTTCATTCTCTAAATTTTCAATTTTGACATTATCATTTTCAATAGGTGCATTTCATTCCCCAACTATACATATTCATTATCTGACTCTATGATTTCACCTTTGACTAATTCATCGTCAACTTGACTGATATTTAACAGACCTTGTCTTTTTCTTCGGTGTTCCATTTTGTCCCTTTCCCTATATGTTGCAATGTCTTCATTGGATACCTTCCTTTTGCATTTAGCCTTTCGATGATTTCTGCTCCCCATCCAGATGACAATATCAGACATCTAGGGTTATATTTTCAATCTTTTATCGATTGGTTGGGCCCCAAAACGTGACTTTTTGTAAAACCTCTCAAAAAAAACCTCAAAAAGTGATCTTGTCGGGTGTGCAGGGACAAGGAATATGTTGGAAAATGATGCCAGTTATATCGGATATCCGATTTGAAATTGGATATCCGATATCATATCGGATATCTGATATGCCCCAAGAAGATTTTGGAGAGAAAAATGAATATGGGTTATAGTTTGTGAGTTATCAATTATTGGAGTTATATTACTATGTAAAGATATATTATAATATATTATATATATATAATAACATAACGTAAAGATATAACATATAATCTATTAATATATAATAATATATTATGTTATTTTTATTAAAATCTATAAATATAATATATATAATTATTATTTTTACTATATTTTTATTAAATATAATAACGTAATATAATATATATATATGTGTGTGTGTTATTAATATATATTATTATTATTATGACCTATGTTATTAATATATAATAATATATTATGTTATTACTATTATAATCTATAAATATAATATATATGTCTAGGACCCCTAGGGACATATTACAATCATTCATATGTGTCGAAGGGAGTCATAGGGTGACCTATGACCCCCTTTCACCCATTACATGATAACATATGTCCCTAGGGGTCTTAGGACCCCTAAGGACATATCACAATCATTCATATGGGTTGAAGGGGGTCATAGGGTGACCTATGACCCCCTTCAACCCATTACATGACGACATATGTCCCTAGGGGTCGTAGGACCCCAAGGGACATATCACAATATTTCATATGGGTCGAAGGCGGTCATAGGGTGACCTATGACCCCCTTCAACCCATTACATGATGACATATGTCCCTAGGGGTCCTAGGACCCTTAGGGACATATCACAATCGGTCATATGGGTTGAAGGGGGTCATAGGGTGATTGATGACCCCCTTCAACCCATTACATGATGACATATGTCCCTAGGGGTCCTAGGACCCCTAGGGACATATCAAAATCATTCATATGGGTCGAAGGGGGTCATTGGGTAACCTATGACCCCCTTCGACCCATTACATGATGACATATGTCCCTAAGGGTCCTAGGACCCCTAGGGACATATCACAATTGTTTATATGAGTCGAAGGGGGTCATAAGTCATCACAATCGTTCATATGGGTCGAAGGGGGTCATAGGGTGACCTATGAACCACTACGACCCATTACATGACGACATATGTCCTACCCTATGACCCCCTTCGACCCATTACATGATGACATATGTCCTACCCTATGACCCCCTTCGATCCATTACATGATGACATATGTCTCTAGGGGTCGCATATCACAATCATTCATATGGGTCGAAGGGCACCTATGACCCCCTCCCTATGACCCCCTTCGACCCATTACATGATGACATATGTCCCTAGGGGTCCTAGGATCCCTAGGGACATATCACAATCCTTCATATGTATCGAAGGGGGTCATAGGTCACCCTATGACCCCCTTCGACCCATTACATGACGACATATGTCCTTAGGGGTCGTAGGACCCCTAAGGAAATATCACAATCCTTCATACAAGTCAAAGGGGGTAATAGGGTGACCTATGACCCCCTTCAACCCATTCCATGAGGACATATGTCCCTAGGGGTCCTAGGACCCCTAGGGACATATCACAATCTTTCATACGGGTCGAAGGGGGTCATAGGGTGACCTATGATCCCCTTCAACCCATTACATGATGACATGTGTCCCTAGGGGTCTTAGGACCCCTAAGGACATATCACAATCCTTCATATGGGTCGAAGGGGGTCATAGGTTACCTATGACCCCCTTTAAATCATTACATGATGACATGTGTCCCTAGGGGTCTTAGGACCCCTAGGGACATATCACTATCTTTCATACGAGTCGAAGGGGGTCATAGGGTGACCTATTACCCCCTTTGACCCATTACATGATGACATGTGTCCTGAGGGGTCCTAGGACCCCTAGGGACATATCACAATCCTTCATACGAGTCGAAGGGGGTCTTAGGGTGACCAATGACCCCCTTTGACCCATTACATGATGACATGTGTCCCTGGGGGTCGTAGGACCTCCAGGGACATATAACAATCCTTCATACGGGTCGAAGGGGGTCATAGGGTGACCTATGACCCCCTTCGACCCATTACATGATAACATGTGTCCTTGGGGGTCCTAGGACTCCTAGGGACATATCAAAATCCTTCATATGGGTCAAAGGGGGTCATAGGGTGACCTATGACCCCCTTCAACCCATTACATGATGACATATGTCCCTGGGGGTCCTAGGACCCCTAGGGACATATCACAATCCTTCATACGGGTCGAAGGGGGTCATAGGTCACCCTATGACCCCCTTCGACCGATTACATGACTACATATGTCCCTGGGGGTCCCAGGACCCCTAGGGACATATCACAATCCTTCATACGGGTCGAAGGGGGTCATAGGGTGACCTATGACCCCCTTCGACCCATTACATGATGACATATGTCCCTGGGGGTCCTAGGACTCCTAAAAACATATCACAATCCTTCATATGGGTTGAAGAGGGTCATAGGGTGACCTATGACTATCTTGGACCCATTATATGATGACATATGTCCTTGGGGGTCCTAGGACCCCTAGGGACATATCACAATCCTTCATATGGGTGATGACATATGTCCCTAGGGGTCCTAAGACCCCTAGGGACATATCACAATTGTGAGTCGAAGGGGGTCATAGGGTTACCCCCTTCGACCCATTACATAATGACATATGTCGCTAGGGGTCCTAGGACCCCTAGGGACATATCAAAATCATTCATATGGGTCGAAGGGGGTCATGTGACCTATGGCCCCCTTTGACCCATTACATGATGACATATGTCCCTAGGGGTCCTAGGATCCCTAGGGACATATCACAATCCTTAGTATGGATCGAAGGGGGTCATAGGGTGACCTATGACCCCCTTTGACCCATTACATGACGACATATGTCCTTAGGGGTCCTAGGACCCCTGGGGACATATCACAATCCTTCATATGGGTTGAAGGGGGTCATAGGGTGACCTATGACCCCCTTCTACCAATTACATGAGGACATATGTCCCTAGGGGTCTTAGGACCCCTAGGGACATATCATAATCCTTCATATAGGACAAAGGGGGTCATAGGGTGACGTATGACCCCACTCGACCCATTACATGAGGACATATGTCCCTAGGGGTCCTAGGACCCCTAGGGACATATCACAATCTTTCATATGGGTGGAAGGGGGTCATAGGCCCCTCGACCCATTACATGGTGACATATGTCCCGAGGGGTCCTAGGACCCCTAGGGACATATCACAATCCTTCATATGGGTCAAACATATGTCATCATGTAATGGGTGGAAGGGGGTCGTAGATCACCCTATGACCCCCTTCGACCCATATGAAGGATTGTGATATGTCCCCTAGGGACATATCACAATCCTTCATATGGGTCGAAGGGGGTCATAGGGTGATCTACGACCCCCTTCCACCCATTACATGATGACATATGTCCCTAGGGGTCCTAGGACCCTTAGGGACATATTAGAATTTTTCATATGGGACCCATTACATGACGACATATGTCCCTAGGGGTCCTAGAACCCCTACAGACATATTACAGTCATTCATATGGGTCGAAGGGGGTCATAGGGTGACCTATGACCCCCTTCGACCCATTACATGATGACATATGTCTCTAGGGGACCGCTAGGGACATATTAGAATCATTCATATGGGTGGAAGGGGGTCACAGGGTGACCTATGACCTCCTTCGACCCATTACATGGCGACATATGTCCCTAGGGGTCCTAGGACCCCTAGGGACATGTTAGAATCATTCATATAGGTCGAAGGGGGTCAGAGGGTGACCTATGACCCCCTTCGACCCATTACATGGCAACATATGTCCCTAGGGGTCCTAGGACCCCTAGGGACATAGGTCATATTAGAACCATTCATATGGGTCGAAGGGGTCATAGGGTGACCTATGACCCCCTTCGACACATTACATGATGACATATGTCCCTAGGGGTCCTAGGACCCCTAGAGACATATTAGAATCCTTCATATGGGTTGAAGGGGCTCATAGGGTGACCTATGACCCCCTACAACCCATTACATGACGACATATGTCCCTAGGGGTCCTAGGACCCTTAGGGACATATTAGAATCCTTCATATGGGTCGAATGGACAATATTATATTTAATAATTATATTATATTGTATATTTTAATATAATAATAATATATTATTAGATTAGATAAAAATAATAATCATATATGTTACTAGATTATAGATTTAATAATAATAATAACCATATATATTATTATATAGAATAATTTTGTCATATAATACTACTATATATATTTAATAATAATAATCATACATATTACTATAATGTAATAATAATTATAATAATAATATTAATGTCCACACTTTCACGAAATAAATTTTCTCTAAAACTATCTAAAGTTACCCTCTTAAGTTTATTTCCTTTTAAATTTGTCTCCCTCCAAATTTAAAATTCAAAAAAATCTCCCTTTTGAAATTTCCCTCCAAATATGGTGTAAAGTTGCCGGGCCTAATCGGATATCTGATTTGGAATCGGATATTCGATTTTATGTCGGATATCCAATTAGGCCTAGTATTTACCAAGTCTATTTGGTCAACCCAAAAAATGTGTTTGAGAAGGGTTTTAGTGACACTTAGACTTCGGGTAGCCATCTAACAATGTTATTTTGATCGAAATTGAATGAAACAAAAAGAGTTTTTTAATATCACTCTCGAGATTCCATCAATATAATTGCTGTCAAATTCTGAGTTCGATAAGTATTTATTAGTTAATTTTCAATGAAGATTGTTGTAAAGTGTTGATTGACATACTGATTAAGAAATAGCTATAACTTTCAAACGGTATAATATTTTTTAAATCTAAAAGTTGCGTCACATTCTATGCTTTGCCTAGTATAAGAAAAATAAAATAAAAATAAAATTTGGTAAAATTTTCTATAAGGTAAGGTGGTTAGACACAGGAGTTTTTTTTTTTTTTTGAAAAAGTTTTGGTAGAAAATTCATATTTAATTATTTATTTGGAATAAAATACCCAAAAATATGCGTCACATCTGGGCATGAGTCTAATTTTTATATCTATAATTATATTAAAAAAATATTATCATTTGATTTTGATTAAGGTGGTCAGACATACACCTACTTTTTATTTTCACCCTGAAATTTTCGTCGTATTGCATTAAAATTCAAACTTTTGACCAATCAATTTTTTTTTCTCCAAATAAGGCCTAGTAGTTTAGAAATTACATTCAATTTCCTACAGATTATTTTCTTACAAATTTTTGATATAAAGTCCATAACCACTTTAAAATTATGTGTCAAGTTGACATAACCCTAATTTGCTGATTTTTCACTGCCATTTAAGGCCATAGTTTTGTACAACATGATCCTACACATACCTGGGTATTGAAGATTAAGTTCCCAAGAGAGTTGAAGGGCATCAAATGTCAAAGGTCAATGATTGTGTTAGGAATCGAGGATATTTTTGGCACTTGGATGAGTTGTTGAAATGTTGTGTTGATGATAGGTTTTTTCATTGATGACAACATATGCCCTTATGTTCATGATAGACTCAAATTTTGTATATCACAAGCTATTGATCAAATTAGTGAGGATATTAGTTGACATATTTAGATATGTAAGCTTACATATATGTTGTAGAATGAGTGTATACATCATGTCTATATTCACTATACTTAATGTAATGTATTGGTTAAGTTACATGTTGATTAGTGAAGACTGGTAGAAGACCAATGATTAGGAAATTATGAGAGAAAGTTGCAAGTATTTTGTTATATCTTACTAGAAAACAAGAATTAATTCTAGTGAGTATGGAAGATGGTAGAATACTTGTTTGTGTGCATATGTTTGAAAGTGTGAGGCATTTGGATGATTATGTAAAATTTGCTACCGTGTAATGTGCAATGTATTTTATGTTGGTAGTTGACTATGTTATTGAAGTGTGTGGTTTATGATTGGAAAATGAAAAATTATTATTTTAATATGTGGGAAACTTAATGTGATGGTTGTACTGATGATTATGAAGGAGTGTAAGCCTTAGCATGGTCATATATGATTAATTTTATATTGGGGAAGCTCTGGTAGGCCAACCTAAGTAATTATTTGTAAAGGGTATGAAGGAAAGTTATTTTCCTTGTTTGCAATATATGCATGGATTGTATGGTATGATTTGTATGTCTGCACACATGTGATGCAAGCCTCAATTTTTGATTAGAAGAGAAGAGTAGTGATGATGTTGGATGATTGAGTGTCTTAGGAATAAGGTGTCTCAACCTTGGATAATTGCTATTCTTATTATTTGTTTCGTAGATGTATTTTTTGCAAATAATTTAATTAAGTCTAAGTGTACATGTCTAGTTGGCATGTTGATGTGTCACTCCACTTATGCATCTTTGGAAGATTTGATGACAGGTGAAGACGTAAAGACATGTGGCAATTGATCATTGAGTATTGTACACTCAAGTCTCCAACTCACACACAAGGTTCATATTTTTTTGGAGAATGGTAAAACCCTACTATGGTTGTTCTTTGGAAGTTGCCCTAAAAGGGAAAGCACATGGTATAATAATTTTTAGGGTTGTAGTTTGGATAGAGAGAAAGTGCATTGTTGGTATGGTATGTTGCTATTGAATTGGTCTTCTGTGTCCTGAAAGAACTTGCATTTCAAGTGTGTTGTAACCTTCTATGTTGAAGATAATACATTGTGCAGATTTTGGAGGGGTGGGGTTATTTTACTGAAAGCTTTTTCCCCATCAGCATTGTTCGATACAATTGATTAATTGTGTATTGTCTTTGATGTTACACAAATGTCATATTATTATTAGTCAGTCTACGTTGAGCTCACTTGGGCAATAATTTTTTTTTTTTTGTGTCTATCGAGCATTCTATGTTTGCCTAGTTCAGAAGGTAGTATCTATTGAGTTCAGTTGGGCGTCAAAGGATAGTCTGCAGAAGATGAGTGTTAACCGAGCTCACTCAGTTAATGAAGAAAATTTGGATGGAACCAATGTTAACCGAGCTCACTCAATTGCTAAAGGATTTTTCAAGTTTGCAGTGTTAATCGAGCTTCTGTTAGTTAACATAGGAAATCATTTCTGAGTTAGTGTCTACCAAGTTGGGTCGGCTAACAAAGGATTTTCTTATTTTGGCATATTAAGATTAATTGATTTATCTATTTGTTCTAGCCAACTAAGGTGATGAATATTAGTTATTCTAAATTGTATATGAGCCAACTTGACAATATGAAAGATATAAGTATAAGGTCAAGTTGTGGATTCAATGTAAGTGAGAAGTTATGAATATATTGAAGATTTAATGATGAAGAGAGGAAGCGAATTTGAAGGATAAGCAAAATATCCTTGTGGAGCATAAAAGATATATTCGATCAGGAAGGACCAAGTACAAGCTAGAACAGAGATCTATAATTAGTAATTTCATTGCATTCAAATTAGGTCATCTCATTATTTCTCTCTAACCATTGTAGCGGTGATCTAAATCTATTAAAAGAGTTGGCTTAACAACTATTTGTCAATCCTCTAACAAGGTGGTAGTTCTATTGAATTCTCTTAAGACCTCTAACAAGGCCACTCCTAATAGGGTGATTAAATCCTTCAATAGGGTCACACCTAATAGTGTGTTTTGTAACCTTTAATAGGGTTGGCTCCTAACAAGGCTCACTTCAAAAGAGTGAAAACAATAACTAGTTGTAATTGGTGGTTTTTCCCAAATTGGGTTTCCACGTTAAATCCTAGTGTCAAATGTGTTCATGTTATTTTCTTTTATGTGTTTGCAACTAAGTTAAAGTAAGAATAATCAAAGATAACATTTAAAGATTTGCATAATCAGTTCTTACCAAGTTACAACATTTTATGTGTGTTTACTGTGCATCAACCGTATTCAATTTTCGGACTTTATTTTGTACTAACATCTAAGGGATCTAGGATTTATTTTATTAGTAATTGATTCACCCCTCCCCTCTCAGTTACTCCTCTTATATTTCCAAAAATTGGTATCAGAGGTTTTGGTGCTTGTAGAGAAAGTTTCAAGGACCTAAGCTAAACATCATGATGTCTTACAGAATAGAGATTCCCAAGCTGAATAGAGACAATTTTGCAACATGGCAAGGACTTATGAGGTTACATTTGGCTACTACAGTGATTCAAGGTGCAAATATCTTGATGCTAAATACAAGACTCCCACTAGAACATTATTAGTTGAAGATATTGTTGAAAAGAAGAATCATAACATCATGATGATTGATATTGCATCTACTCTTAGTTATGTTGAATTTGATGAAGTCAAAGAATACAAAACAAATCATGAGATGTGGACCAAACTAAAAATACAGATATGGAGGAGATGAAAATGTAAGAAGAGCTAAGGCTGAAAGTCTGAGAGGTCATTTTGATTAGAGTAAAATGAGAGAAGATGAGATTATTGCAAAATATGTGGAAAGAATCAAAGCAAGTGTAAGTGCAATCAAAGCATTTGAAGGAGACATTGAAGAGAAAATAGTTGTAAACAAGGTACTTAGAACTCTTCTTCCTATTTATGCAATTAGATTGTCTGCTATTCAAGAGATGAGATGTGATCCAAATAATAAAATATCTTTGGATACTCTAGTTGGAATATTGACAGCTTTTGAGTTAGATAACTTTGATAACTATGTTCGTAGTTCAAAGGTTATTGAGTCTACTTTTAAAGCTAAACTCTCACTCAAAGAAAAGGGTAAGAAATCACACTCTAGTCAATTAGGAAGTGAAGAAGAAGAAAGAGAAGAACGTTTAGATAGTGATCTTGAAGTTGCTGAAGCCCTACTTGCAAGAAAGAATTCCAAAGGTAGAGAAAAGTACAAAGGTAAAGTTTCTCTGATTTTTTTTCCTTGTGAAGAAGTTGGTCACATTGTTGCAAGGTGTCCAAAAAAAGAAATCAAAGATGAAAATAAAAGTAATAAGCACAAAGGCAAGAAGGATTCCAAGAATTATAAGAGTTCTACGAGGACAAAGGTAAGAAATCTTGTTTTATAGCTAAAGATTCTGATAATAGTGAAAATGAAATGGTATATATTGTTGTAAAAGATGAACCTGATGATGAAGGAGGTAAGATGGCACTTATCTCTCATGTTAGAAAAAATGATATATGGATTATTGATAGTGGCTGTTCACATCATATGACTAGAGATAAAATAAAATTTGAGCACATGGAATATTATGATGGAGGTAGTGTGAGATTTGGAAACAATGAACCTTGTAACATAAAAGGAAAAGGATGTATTTCATTGACTAAAGAACTTGTATGTGACAATCTTATTGTGTTGAAGGACTAAAGCATAATCTATTGGGTGTGGCACAGTTGAATAACATTGGATTCAAGGTAGAATTCATGAATGGATAGGCCAAACTATTGGACGAAAAAGGAAATCTGGTTGGATCTGGCAAGCTAAAAAAATATAATCTATTTTATCTTGATCTCAGTGAATATTCATGTTCTATTGCTCAAGTAGAAGAAAACTGGTTATGGCACAAAAGACTATGTCATGTAAACTTTGATAATCTAGTTAAGATAAGAAAACATAGAAGAGTAAGAGGTATTCTTAGTTTGAAGAAACATAATATGGGTTTATGCAAGAATTGCCAAATTGGTAGGATGGGAAAGACCAGTTTCAAAAGAAAAAACTATTAGTCAAAAGAAGTCTTAGAAATTGTTCATACAAAATTATGTGGACCTATTGGAATAGAGAGTTACAGTGGAGAAAATTTTTTCATTCTTTTTGTTGATAACTATTCTAGAATGATGACTGTAATGTATCTAAAAGAAAAATTAGAAGCCTTTCAAAAAATCAAATGGTATTTGGCAAGAGTAGAAAAAGAAACTGAAAAGAGATTGAAATGTTTAAGATTAGAGAGAGGTGGTGAATTCATCTCCAATGCATTCAATAATTTTTGCATTGAAAGAGGAATTAAAAGACAATAATTAACCCCTGTTACACCACAACAAAATGGTATAACTGAAAGAAGAAACAAATCCATCATGGATTGTGGAAGAACCTTGATGATTAAAAAGAATGTTGCTATCAAATACTGGAAGAGAGTTATTAGCACTGCAGTTCATACCTTGAACAGAGTACAGTTGAAGAAGGATTCAAACAAAACTCCTTATCAACTATGGTATGGCTATAGACCTAATGTAAGTTACTTGAAAGTATTTGGCAACAAATGTTATATCCTAGAAGAATCTAGAAAAGGCAGATTTGATGTGAATGGTGATGAAGGCATATTTCTAGGATACTCTTATAGAAGTAAAGCATACAAATATTTGAATTTTTTTACTCATAAAATAATAGAAAGTGCACATGTTAGAATTGATGAGTTTGTAGAAAAGAGTGAAGAAGAAAGCAACAAAGAGCCAGATGATTATAGAAGATTTGTTTACTATGAACCTGATACCCTACCAAACCTATCTAAAAGAAAGGAGGCTTCATCTTCCAAGTCCCCAAAATCTCCAACAGTTACTGAGTTGCAGACAGTGCAACCCAAGTCACAATTTGAAGGACCCAAGTCATATTCAGAAGCTATCGAACTAGTTCAAATCGAGTCTGATGGACCCGAGTCACAAATAGTGGGACCCGAGCTTGATACTAAAGTTCATGATGAAAATGATGGAACTCATTCAAAACCAAAAGAGCCTATGTTATCAAGATATGTTAGAAGGCATCATGCACCTAATTAGATCATTGGAGACAAATCTGATGGAACAATGACAAGAAGAAAATTAAAAGGTACATGTTTACTTGTTGAATTTGAACTTATAAATGTTAAAGATGCTCTGGAAAATGAAAGTTGGGTTAAATCAATGAATGAAGAGATCAAATAGATAGAAAAGAACAAAACCTGGACTCTTATTCCTAGACCTAAGGATAAAAATGTAATTGGCACAAAGTGGGTGTTCAGAAATAAGCTATATGAAGATGGAGAAGTTTCCAGAAGCAAGGCAAGACTGGTATGTAAAGGTTATTCTCAAGAAGAAAGTATTGATTATGGTGATACTTTTTCTCCTATTGTAAGATCAAAATGTGTTAGAACTTTACCAACATATGCAACACATAGAGGATTTAAAGTATATCAAATGGAAGTTAAATCTGCATTCTTGAATGAAATTCTTAATGAGGAAGTCTACATTGAACACCTAGAAGGTTTTGTAGATCCTAGCAAAAGAGACGTGGTTTGCAAGTTACACAAAGCATTATATGGTCTCAAGCAAGCTCCTAGAGCTTAGTATGGAGGACTTCATAATTACTTGGTACAAATTGGCTTTCAAAGAACAAATGATAACAACAGTTTGTATATCAAAGAAGGACCAAACAAGAAGATTGTGTATGCATAAATATTTGTTGATGATACTTTATTCATAGAAAATGATGACTTGTGCAAAGCATTTTTAGAAGAAATGAGTAAAGAATTTGAGATGTCCATGTTTGGTGAGATAAAATTCTTTGTTGAGTTACAAATACAATAGAACAAAAATGGTATCTACATCACTCAATCTAAGTATATCAAGGAGACACTAAGTTTGGAATGGAAGATTCAAGACCAGTTGGAACCCCTATGTCTATTTGAAATAAGCTTTCCAAGAATGATGATTCCAAAGAAGTAGATTAGACCACATATAGATCAATGATTGTAAAATTGTAGTATGTAGTACATACACGACCTGATATTGCACTAGCAGTTGGTATGGTGGCAGATTCTCAAAAAATTCTAGAGAAAATCACATGATGGAAATCAAGAGAATCATGAGATATCTAAAAGGTATTGAAGACTATGGCTTATGGTACAATCTTCGAGGCAATTTGGACTTGAAGGTGTTTCCTGATGCAAATTGGGCAGGAAGTCTTGATGATAGAAAAAGCACTAGTGGTAGAGCATTCTTTCTTGGTAAAAGACTAGTCTCTTGGACAAGAAAAAAATAAAATTGCATCTCTCAATCCACATCAGAGGTAGAATATGTGGTAGCAACAGTTATTTTTTCTAAGATTGTTTGGTTCAAACAATTGTTGGAAGGAATGAAGATAGAGATCAAGGATCCAATAGTCATATACTATGATAACACTAGTGCAATCAATATATCAAAGAATCCAATGATGCATACCAAAAAAAAGTACATTGCTATAAAATATCACTTCTTAAGAGAGTTGGTGTAGGATAAAGAAGTCAAATTGGAATGTGTAAATACAAAAGAATAGATTGCAGACATATTCACCAAGCCATTACCTAAGGATGCATTAATGTATCTAAGAGGTAAGCTAGGGGTCATTCCCCTATCTGAAGCTCACTAAATATTTAGTGATGCATCAACCAGAGCAAGTTGAAGATCAATCAGTTGGTGTAGAATTGACAAGGGCATATTGAAAATGAATCAATACTTAAGGTACATTGATATTAATAGAGTTTTTGTCTTTGGCATGTGTTTTCAAAGAGGGATAAGTTTACTATCATATCTCATAGAAATTTGTATCATTCCAAAGAAGAAGTTTTCTATCATAGAAACTTTATGAAGAGATATCTAAGAGGGAGAATGAACTTGGTAGAAGCTATTGCGAATAGAGGAAGAAATTGAAGAAAGGGAGAGCTCACACTGATAGAGTAATTTCTCATGAATCAAACTAAGGATATGTTCCTTACTTTAATTCTTGTTCCAAAATTTCATTATGTTATGACATATTGTGTTGCCATCAATGCCAAAGAGAGATATTATTGGATATAATTGATTAATTATGTATTGTCTTTGATGTTACAAAAATGTCATTTCATTATCAGTCAATGTATGCCAAGCTCACTTGAGCATTAAAGACAATTTTATGTGTCTAACAAGTGTTTCTATGTTTGCCTAGTTTAGAGGGCAGTATCTATCGAGTTGACTCAGGCGTCAAAGGATAGTCTATAGAAGATGAGTGTTAATAGAGCTCACTTGGTTAATGAAGAAGAGTTGGATGGAACCAATGTTAATTGATCTCACTTAGTTGCCAAAGGATCTTTGCAAGTTTGCAGTGTTAACCGAGCTTCTATTGGTTAACACAGGAAATTATTTTTCAGTTAGTGTCTACCAAGATGGGTTGACTAACGAAGGATTTTCTTATTTTGGCATATTAACCTTAATTGATTTATCAATTGGTTCTAGCCAACTGAGGTGATGAATATTAGTTATTCTAAGTTGTATATGAGCTGACTTGACAACATGAAAGATATAAGTATAAGGTCAAGTTGTGGATTCAATGAAAGTGAGAAGTTATGAATGTATTGAAGATTTAATGATGAAGAGAGGAAGCGAATTTGAAGGATAAGAAAAATATCTTTGTGGAGTAGAAAAGATATATTAGATCAGAAAGGATCAAGTACAAGCTAGAATAGAGATCTGAAATCAACAATTTAGTTGCATTCAAATCATGTCATCTCATTGTTACTCTCTAGCCATTGTAGTAGTGATCTAAATCTCTTAATAGAGTTGGCTTAAAAGCTATTTGTAAATCCTCTAACAAAGTGGCAGTTCTATTGAATTGTCTCAAGACCTCTAACAAGGCCACTCCTAATAGGGTGATTAAATCCTTTAATAGGGTCACACTTAACAGTGCATTTTGTAACCTTTAACAGGATTGGTTCCTAATAGGGCTCACTTCATAAGAGCAAAAATAATAACTAGTTGCAATTGGTGGTTTTTCCCAAATTGGGTTTCCATGTTAAATCTTGGTGTCAAATGTGTTCGTGTTATTTTATTGTACGTGTTTGCAACTAAGTTAAAGTAAGGGTAATCATAGATAACATTTAAATATTTGTATAATTAGTAGTTATTGAGTTACAACATTTTATGTGTGTTTACTGAGCATCATCAGTATTCAGTTTTTAGACTTTATTTTGTACTGATATCTAAGGGATCTGGGATTTATTTTAGTAGTAACTGATTCACCCCTCTCCTTTCAGTTACTCCTCTTATATTTCCAACAGTCATATCTTTGTGTTTATGTGTTTTCTTTCTCTATCTATTTTCTGTATCCATGGTTGACTGCAATATTATTGTTTACATAATATCAAATCTGAAATTGTAAGTATTTAATAGGAATTTGCACAATACTTTCCTTAAAGGATTAGTATAGGAAGTTGTTTCCGCACCTGAGTTTCCTTACAAAGGGGACTTCAGAGGAACTATTTTCACAAGTAAGTTACAGAACAATCAGTTCATGTTCATTGGATATGTTATCCTAAAAGTATTTTCTTTCACTTTTGTTGGACCACTTAGATTGTGGGTCTACTTGTCCTTTTCATTCTTTAACATGGTTATAACCCTCTAAAAAGGGTTTAAGGTCTTCTAATAGGGATTTTTCATTTAACAGGGATTGTTGTACTAAATGAATTATATTTGACTCCTAACAAGGTCACATCCTTTTACAAAGAATTTATATATTAGTACAATATCTTGTGGGTACCATCCCCACTAGGGTTTTCCATCTTGTTAAATGTTTTCCTAGTCAACAAATCATTATGTTGTGGTGTATGCTTTCTTATTGGTGTGCAACATTATTGTAATTATTGGAGATCATATTTCTAATTTTGGATTTATTTATATTTTTTACAACCAATTCAAAACCCCCTCCCCCCCACCCCTCCCCACACACCCTTTTTCCCCACTCTTATTTGTGTGTGGAATTTACTTCTTAACAATTGTCATCAGAGCATTAGGTCCTCTTAAGGATGAAGCTCAGCAACTTGAGGAGATCTACTATGTCTAATAGCAAGTAGAGTCATAAATTTGGTGGTGTTAACTATAAAAGTTTGAAAAATAAGATCCAAAATCATCTAATATGTATGCAAATTGATTACACTTTAATCAAAAGAGATAAAACTAATGTTAAAGTAGAAAGTGAGTTATCTCTGTACACTAATGAGGAAAAGAAGGTATTTTAGTACAACATGATTTATATGGAAGCATTAATAAGTTCCCTATCCAAGTCAAAATTAATTGAGGTGAAGGAACTTGAACTAACACATTATATTTGGGCTAAATTAGAAAATTTATATGAAGGTTATGAATATACAAAGAAATTAAAGTTACAAAATTGGAAGTTAGATTGAAAATTCTAGATTGCAGGAAAATGAAACCAATAGAGCGTATGTGCAAATGATTACTAAAATTACAATAGAGATAAAAAATACAAGAGGAACTATAATAGAAGATGAATTTGTTCAAAAAATTCTTAGATCCTTATCGTTGGCCTATGAAGATAAGGTTAATGCAATTTAGGAAGTCATTTCTCTCATCAAATATTTTTACTAGAAAATGTTAATTATAAAGTTACAAGCTTCTAAAACTGCAAGATTGAAAGATTCTTTTCCTAGAATTGAGACTACAATTAAAGCTAGTGCACATAAGGATAAAATATTACTAACTAAAAGTGTAAGCACGAGTAGCAGAAATCATAAAGATTATGCCAATGAATAGGAAGGAATTTAAGAAGAGAAAATAAAGATGGATGAACTTGAAGCTTTGATTGTAAAGAGATAACAAAGAGGTAAGGGATTATTTAAAGGCAGGTTACCTATACATTGTTATAACTGCAAGAAAAATGGTCATTTTGGATCAAGATGTCCTACAAGAGAATCTAAGATTAAACCTAGACCATTTAAGCCAATATTTCCTAAAGATGTTTTTTATGTTAGTGATGATCAGGTTGACATCAAGGATATTAACTTTGAATATTGTGATAATGAGGATGAAATATGATTTTTTTCTATTAAAGAGGAAAGTTATGTTAAAGAGGAAAAAGGACTGATTTCACATGTTGAGAGAAAGAAAATAGATTGGATTATCAATAGTGTACGTTTACATCATATGAAAAGTGACAAAGATAATTTTGTGGAGCTAATTAAGTATGATAAAGGTTGTCAGAGTTGGTTACAATACACCTTGCTTGCTAAAAGAAAAGGGTTTGGTATCACTTGATGGTAAGAGTAACATTGATGACATTCTATTTGTTGATTATTTGAAACATAATTTGCTAGATGTTGGACAACTTGTACACAAGGGTTATCATATATAATTCACTTATAAGAAATGTTCAATCAAGTATAAGGAAGGAAATGAAATTGCAACTAGTACTAGGACCAGAGGTAATGTATTTTAGTTAAATCCCTCTAAGATAGGTTTTTTTATTGCAAAAGTTGATTCCAGTTGGTTATAGAATAGCATATTTTGTCATATAAATATTGATAACGTAGTAAAGGTAAGTAATTCTAATACGGTCATATAGCTACCTAATATTGTGAAACCTTCTATAATAGTGTGTAAGGAATGTGTTAAGGAAAAGTAGTGAAGAAGTACATTTCAAAGTAAAGCATTTACTATTGTAGAGAAGTTGAAGATTGTACACACAAACTTGTGTGGACCTTTATGGTGAGAAGTATTTTATACTTTTTATGGACGATTTCACTAGAATAATGTGAGTTTCTTTCTTAAGAGAGAAATCTGAAGCATTTGAGAGTTTAAGATCTTTGAAGTAAAAATTGAGAATGAATCAGGATTCAAGATAAATGTTTAAGGTCTAGTAGAAGTGGACAATTTATATCTAATCAATTCAATGCATATTATTAGGATAATAGAAATCACAGAAAAACTTTAACATCTAAACACCACAACAAATGGTGTAGCAAAAATAAGAAATATAATAGTTTGTAAGATAGCAAGAGTGACGTTACTTGAAGGCAAAGTGTCACATATACATTTGAGAGAAGTAGTAAGTGTTGTAGTATACACCATGAATAGAGTTTAAACTAGACAAGGAATAGGTAAAACACCTTATGAACTTTGGGTTGGTCATACACCTACTGGTAAGTATTTCACAATATTTAGAACCAAATTTTATATCAAAAGAAATGATAAAATAGGGAAGGAAATTTTGATGATAGGAAAAGTACTGGTGGAGGTGTATTTTCTCTTGGAGGAGGATTAGTTTCATGATTAAGAATGAAACAATATTACAATTCATAATCTACAATAGATGCAATATATGTAGTAGAAAAAAATTACTTTAAGCAATGAATGTTAAAGGATATTGGCATAACATTCCTTAAACCCATCACTATGCACTGCAATAATACAAGTACAATTAACATGTCTGAGATTCTATTTTTACGTTAAAAAACTAAGCATATTGCTATTAAGTATAATTTTTAGAGAGAAAATATTATTGAACCGAACAATGTGTTTTGTAACCTTTAACAGGGTTGGCTTCTAACAAAGCTCACTTCAAAAGAGTGAAAAAGTGGTAGCATGTTACTAGTGGTTTTTCCCAAATTGGGTTTCCACGTTAAATTTTGGTGTCGAACATTTGTTTATGATTTTTGTGTGTTCATGCTACTTACTATTTTTAAGTTTAAGTTTGTTATTGAGTGTAATAAGTTTTTGCAATTTGACACATATAGAATAAAGAGCTAAAATGGAATGAATAAATTGGATCATAGTGAACAATTTTAATCAGTTAGTTATTGGGTCCAATTTGTAGAAGTTTAAGTGTTTGATTTGTACATCTAAACCTAGGGATAACTGATTCACCCCCATCTCAATTATTCCAAATATTTGAATAATTGGTATCAAAGTTCTCGGTGCTTGTGTGAAAGTTTGAAGCACTTAAAGCTAAAGATCGAGATGTACAAGAGAGAGATACCCAAGCTAAGCAAGGATAATTTTTTAGCATGGAAAAGGCCAATGAAGTTGCATGTATCAGGTATTGGTGATTATGTACTTTACTATCTTGAAAATGAGTACATTAAATTTTCAAGATCTATGACTGTTGAATAGATGAAAGAGAAGTAGCAACATAACCAAATGATGATTTAACTTGCATCCTCTCTAAGCTATTCTGAATTTGATGAGGTAAAAGATTGTGTGAATGCAAAGAAACTATGGAACAAGATAGCACTAATTCATGGCAGAGATACAAATGTGATGAGAGCCAAGGAAAAAAGTATAAGAGAAAATTTTGATGACATGAGAATGAATGAAGGTGAGAATATAGCACAGGATGTTGCAAGAATTAAAGAAGTGGTGAATGCTATCATAACTGTTGGAGGTAAAATATATGAGGAGAAAAATCAGCAAGGTACTAAGAACTTTACTTCCTATTTATGTTATTAGAGTATCTACAATACAAGAGTTAAGATGCACACTTAGTGATGATCTCACATTGGATAGTGTAGTTGATAGACTCGCAATTTTTTAGTTGGCTAATTTTGCGATGCAGGAGCATCTTGGGTTTGCTTGCAATCCTACATGTTTGGAGGGATTTTGGTTAAGTGTTGTGGAGCTTAGAAGATACTGGCACTCGACATGGTCTTGGGTAGCTCGGCATGGTCTGGAGCTTGGCATGGTCTTGGGTAGCTCGGCATGGTCTAGAGCTCAGCATGGTCTTGGGTAGCTCGGCATGGTTTAGAGCTCGACATGGTCTGGGATCTTGGTAATGCTTGGAATTTTTTGGTTCTCGACATTGTTTTGCTAACACTCGGCTTGGTCTTAGTTGCTATTGGTATCAAGTTGTCTGTGAGCTGACTTTTGGCATTTAATTTATGTATGGGTTATTTAATTAGTGTTGTAGCCAACTTGTGGCTTGACCTATATTAAATATAAGGAATTTAATTTAGGTTGAAGTTAGTTGGGCCAACTTGTGGCTTAGTTGGGTATGAGTAAGGGTCTTGTGGAGTCTTTTAGATATGGGTGAGAGGATGGAATGAAGGATAGATGCAAACTTTGAAGAGCTAGGGCTGTGGCTTAGGAACTAGAGGATTGCTTGGTGGACCTGAGGGTACAAGTGTGGTTCCTTCTTGGTGTTCTTATTTAGTTGTGTATCTAGACTAGCTAGGTTAGGGTAGGGATTGGATCTTGAGGGATCTTGTAGATCTGTTATTTTAATTCCTATTGTATTTGGCGATAACCGGGAAGGCCTTATAGCCCGACACATTGCATGTATCAGTTATAGATAAAGAGTTGTGTTTTGGTACTAGATCTTGTGTTATTGTTTCTTGTTGTTGTGTTTTCGCTGCATGGTTGTATAGCTGGGGGCTAGGACATCTCCTTTGGGGATTTTCTTGCCTTGCACTGGATTAGGTGGTATCAGAGTGAAGGTTGTTCTTGAGTGTGTAGATAGATCACCAAAGTTGATGCAGTTTGCACCAAGACTTGGGTTGATTAAGGTTGATCTTGTGGCTGATTGATCTTTTGGTTGGTGGATTTGTTGCTTAGGGTTTGCTAAATTTTGGAAGATGCCTCCAAAAAGATTAGACCCTAGGGTAATTTCTAATCTTACAGATGTTGTAGAAGAATGTATTTTAGAGAAGATGAGAGTAGAGTTCAGATCTAAGATTACATCGATGAAGAGCGACATGATTGCTGAAATTGTGAGTGCTTTAGGTGGTGTAGCTAGGCATGTGGGTACTTGAGGTAGTTATGAGGAAGTTGCTAAAGAATTTGAAGTTGCTAGATCTAGTGGTGAGAATAGATCTGATCATGTGGAGAGACCTATTGGAATTAGGGTTGGTCAATTTGCTCGACCTGGATCTTAGTTGAAGCTGAAACATAAAATGGAGGTTTCTAACTTTTTTTGTACTTTGAATCCTAAAGACCTGATTGATTGGATTGGTGAATTGGAAGACTACTTTGAGCTTGAGGATATTGAGGATCCACTCAGAGTAAGGTTGGCACAAACTAAGTTGAAGGGCCATGCTACTCTTTGGTGGAAATAACTACAAAGAGACACAGAAGAGGAAGGTGAAATGAAGATCACTAGATGGAAGTTAATGGTGACTAAGTTGAAGGCTAAGTTCATTCCTGCTGATTATGAACTTGAGTTGTTTAAAAGGTTGCAAAATCTGAAGCAGAAGGATATGACTGTGAAAGATTATACAGAGGAATTTTACAAGTTGACTATTCAGTCTGGGCATAGAGAATTGTCAAAAGAGAAGGTAGCTCGATATATTAATGGTTTGAGATAAAATATTAAGGATGAGATTAGTATGTTGAATATTTTTTCAGTTGAGGATGCTTATCAGTATGCCCTAAAGATAGAGGATACATTGAAAAGGAAAGGTCAAGGTAATGCTAGGGGAAGGAGAAGCAAGATAGTTCAGCACAAGCTAAACCAAGTGTTGAAGGTGAGCCAAAACCTACTGACCAAAGAAGAAGGATAGGTGGAGGTGGATTTAAAGGTAATTGTTTCAAGTGTGGTTAAGAAGGGCATAGATCTTTTAAATGTCCAGTTGGTAGAATAGTTGTTGTTGTGAATGAGGTTGAAGTCCAGGATAGTCAGCCTAAGCAAGGAGAGAGTTTGCTAGCTCGGTGAGTACTGGTTGGTGAGAGGACATTGGATTCTTATTAGAGGACTAGTTTGTTTAAAACTTGTTGTAAGTCTGGTGGTAAAGTATGCAAGGTGATTGTGGATGGTGGTAGTACTGATAACCTTGTTGCTGAAGAGATGGTTCAGAAACCTGGTTTGAAGAGAATGAGACATCCTTATGGCTAGTTGCAAGGTGAGCATTCTTTGGAAGTGAGGGAGCAATGTCTTGTTGATTTCCAGATTGGGCAGTATAAGGATCAAGTGTTGTGTGATATTGTGGATATGAATAATTGTCATGTGTTTCTTGGTAGACCTTGGCAGTATGATTGTAGGGCTATGCATGATTGTGTCAAGAATGTGTTTACTATTGAGAAAGGTGGTAGGAAGTTTTCCCTGATTCCTTTGCAAAATGAAGAGCTTGGTAGAAGGAACCTGAGTATTGGCAACCGAGTTGAGTTGGTAGATTCTGAGAAGGTTAGAGATTAGAGTGGAAAGTAGACCTGTAGCACACCTGAGATGGATATGAAGAAGCAAAAGAAGAACAAAGGAAAGAGTGTACAAGTTGAAGACTTGGAGGATATGTATGTAAATAATCAGTTTAGGATTTATGTGTTGAATCCCAGAAGATGTTCTTCTAGCTATTGAGAACATCTTTTCAAACTTGGGGTGTCTAATTTAGGAGCATCTTGGGTTTGCTTGCAATCTTGCATGTTTCAAGCTTGGAAGATACTGGTACTCAGCATGGTTTTGGGTAGCTTGGCATGGTCTGGAGCTTGGCATGGTCTTGGGTAGCTCAGCATGGTCTGGAGCTCAGAATGGTCTTGAGTAGCTCGGCATGGTCTAGATCTCAGCATGATCTAAGAGCTTAGTAATGCTTGGAATTTTCTAGTGCTCGGCATTGTTTTGCTAACACTCGACTTGTTCTTAGTTGTTGTTGGTGCCAAGTTGTTTGTGAGTCAACTTTTGGCATTTAATTTATGTATTTGTTATTGAATTAGTGTTGTAGTCGACTTGTGGCTCGACCTATATTAAATATAAGGAATTTAATTTAGGTTGTAGTTAGTTGAGCCGACTTGTGGCTTAGTTGGGTATAAGTAAGGATCTTGTGGAGTATTTTAGATATGGGTGAGAGGATGGAATGAAGGATAGATGCAAACTTTGAAGAGCTAGGGCTGCGGCTTAGGAACTAGAGGATTGCTTGGTGGACCTAAGGGTACAAGTGTGGTTCCTTCTCAGTGTTCTTATCCAGTTGCATATCTAAACTAGCTAGGTTAGGGTAGGGATTCGATCTTGAGGGATCTTGTAGATCTATTATTGTAATTGCTATTGTATTTGGTCGTAACTGGGAAGGCCTTACAACCCGACACATTGCATGTAAAAATTATAAATAAAGTGTTGTGTTTTAGTACCAAATCTTGTGTTATTGTTTCTTGTTGTTGTCTTTCCACTGCATGGTTGTATAGCTGGAGGCTAGGACATCTCCTTTGGGGATTCTCTTGCCTTGCACTACATCATTTTGACAATTACTCCTTTACTAATGTTGAAAGTATTTTCAAAGAAAAATTGGCTCTTGATGGGTCTAGAAAGGAAACAAAAAGAAAACATGTGAATCTTGATAATGACTTAGATGAAGAACTTGATGAACTTGAGGTACTAAAGGCTAAGAGGCTACCTAGAAGAAAAGGTAAATACAAAGGTAAACTTCCTATTATCTGTTTCACATGTAACAAAGTTGGTCATATTTTGCAAGATGTCTTAATAGAGAGGATAAGGATGAGTGGAAGGATAATAGGTATCAAGATAGGAGAGATGGTTGAGGTAATAGAGATTACAAAGGAAAAGGTAAGAAATATTGTTACATTGCCTAAGAAAGCTCTAGTAGTAGTTCTAATGAAAATGATGAAGAAGTTGTGTATGTTGCTATGAAAGATGATTTTGATGAAGATGAAATGTGAAAAGACTATTCTAGTTTCACATAAAAGTAAAATGATAGACGGATAATTGATAGTGGATGTTCACATGATATGACTTGTGATACAAGTAAGTTTGAAAGATTGATTCAATAAAATGGTAATAGTGTTAAATTTGGAAATGATGGAACATGTTATGTGAAAGGTAAAGGATCAATTATTCTAAATGATAAGATCAGGTGTGATAATGCATATTGGGTCGATGGTCTAAAATATAACTTGTTAAGTGTGGCACAATTGATTAGTTATGGCTACAGGGTTAAATTTTTAAACCAGAAGGCAAAGATCTATAATGGTAATGGTGAATTAATTGGAAGTGGAGAGAAAACCAGAGGTGATTTTTTAAATCTAGACCTATTTGATGATACATACTTATTCACACAATATGAATATGTTTAGCTATGGCATAAAAGGTTGTATCATGTAAACTTTGACAATTTGATTGAGATTAGCAAGAAAAAAAGAGTAAGAGGATTGCCAAGATTAAGTTAAAAAAAAAGGTGATGTGCAAACAATGTTAATTGGGAAAAATGACTAAGTCTAGTTTCAAGAGCAAAATTTTTTCTTTTGATGATATTTTGGAATTAGTTCATACTAATTTGTGGTCCTATTGGAGTACAAAGCTATGATGGAGATAGGCATTTTATCTTATTTGTTAATGACTTCTCTAGAATGATGACTATAATGTTTCTTAAAGAAAAATCTGATGCATTTCAAATGTTCAAGTGACATTTGGTGTTAGGATTAAACCTTAGATAGAAATAAAAATTACATGTAAATATAAACAATATCAGAAAATAATAGATCACACAAGAAAAGAACACAACAAACCAAGATTTAATGTGCATCACCCAAACCCCTAGGCTACGTCCACCAAACAACAAGTCTAATATTATTACAATGTAGTGATTACAACCTGATTACAATCTATAATCCCTTATAGCTTAGTACCGCCATAAGAAGCAATTTTCAATGACACAATCCCTAACCCTAAGCCCTTTTATACAAGTATTTTTTCCACTTTAGGGTTAAAATTAATTACAACATGTCAGCCATAAATTGGCAAATAATTGGCCATATATTGGTGAATAATAGCCTTTGGAAAATAATAGTCATTACTTCTCCAAAGAATTTATGAAGTATGTACAATACTTCCCTGATCAGTCACCACAAACTAATAATCTCCCACTTGGGGACTAATCAGACTCCACACTAGATAACAATCTCCCACTTGGAGATTGATCATGTAGCTATGTTGCTACTCCATGAGGCTCCCACTGGATCAAACCACCCTAGACTCTGTTGTTCTTTTATTATATTTAATCTATAAGACCAACCAAAGCTGAAGAGGAATTCAACTTCTCCCTTGTCACTACCTTTGTAATCATATATGCTGGATTGCCATTTGTATGCATCTTGTCCATCTTTAACTATCCATCATCCAAAATTGATCAAATGAAATGGTACTGCAGCTGTATGTGTTTTTACTTTGAATGCAGAGCAAAATTCTTCACAAGATGAATGACACTCTGGCTATTTATAAACAAATAATTATCCCTCTGAGGGTGTCTCAATTCTTCCAAGAAGAAATGAAGCCATATCATCTCCTTGGCTGCCTCTATAGTAGCAACATACTCTGCCTCTATAGTGGATAAAGCATTCACCTTCTATAACCTAGAAACCTAGCTCAAAGCTGCCCCACGAACAATAAATACATAGCCTATAGTACTCTGCCTAGTATCAATATCTCCTACCAAATCTAAGTCAACATAGCCCTATAAATTAGTAGTAGAGCCCCAAAATGTAAACACTTACTGAATGTTCCTCTCAAATATTTGAGAATCCATTTAATTACATTCCAATGCTTAATTCCTGGATGACTCATATACATGCTAATGACTCCAACTACATATGCAATATCTGGCCTTATACATATCATAGCATACATCAGGCTTCCTACAACTAAAGCATAAGGTATCTTGGACATATTTTCCTCCTCTTCTTGTGTCTTTGGACACATATCCTTAGTCAACTTCAAAGAACTAGGTAAAGGTGTGCTGACAGCTTTAGCATTCTTCATAGAGAAACATTGCAACACCTTCGCAATATAATCAGCCTAAGATAATATCAATTTCTTGTTCTTTTTATCTCTACAAATATTCATAACAAGGATTTTTTTTGTTGCCTCCAAGTCCTTCATAGAAAATGCATGTGCTAACTGGTGTTTTAACCCCTTAATGTGATCCATGTTAGACCTAGCTACAAGCATATCATCAACATATAAACATAAAATAATGTAGCTATCACCATCCAACCTCTTAAAATAAACATAATGATGTGAATGAGACCTACTATATCCATGCTCATACATAAAACTATCAAATTTTAGATACCATTGCCGAAGTGCTTGCTTCAAGCCATATAAACTTTTCTTCAATTTGCACACTAAGTTCTCCTTACCTTTGACCTCAAGTCCCTGTATGAGCCATATATATCTCTTTATCTAAATCACCATGAAGGAAGGTTGTTTTAACATCAAGCTACTCCAAATGCAAATCTTCAGTAGCCACAATACTTTAAATAGTGCGAATGGAAGTCATCTTAACAATAGGAGAGAATATCTCATCAAAATCAATGCTCTTTTTCTATACAAATCCTTTTACAACTAACTTGGCTTTAAATCTTTTCTTACCTCCATCCTCTTCTTTCAACCTATAAATCCACTTATTCTATAAATCCCTTTTACCTGTAGGCAACTTGCATAAATCCCAAATCTTATTTTTTGACAAAGGGTCCATTTCATCTTTCATTGCAGACTCCCACTGACTCTTAGTATCCACTTGCATAGCTTCATCATAACATTCAGGTTCACCAGCATCTGTTAGTAAAATAGAGTACAAAGAAGGAGAAAATCTTTTTGGAGGTCTACTTAACCTTATTGACCGTCTAACATTCACTGGTGTTTGTGGTATTTGTTGTTGTGGTTGTTGCACATCATGAGGAATTTATGAAACATCATCTTTTGGAGTATCATCCAACACTACATAATCATATTTTTTCTTCTCATGTTGCTACAATAGATCTTTTTACAACATTTTCTCATTGAATATGACATCTCTACTTACAATTTTATGATTTTTAAAATCCCATAGCCTATAACCAAATCAATGCCATATCCAACAAATACACATTTCTTTGACTTAGCTTCTAGCTTGGTTCTATTTTCAGAATCTATATGAGAAAATGCTTCACAACTGAAGGTTTTGAGAAAAGAATAACTCACCTTCTTACCAATCCATGGTTCCTCTAGAATACCACAAACCAAAGGAGTAGAGGGACCTCTATTGATCAAATATAAAATAGTATTGATAGCCTATGCCCACATGTTTAAAGGCAACCCAACATGCAATCTCATGCTCCTTGCACACTCCATTATAGTCTCGTTCATGCATTCAACCACTTCATTTTCCTATGGAGTCCTTGGAATAGTTTTTTTAATCTATGAATACTATTAGTGGAGCAATAATCTTCAAATTCATGATTACAATACTCACCACCATTATCAGATTTGAGACATTTTAATTTATTACCAGTCTCATTTTCAACCAAGCATTTCCATTTTTTAAAAGTTTGAAATACATCGTATTCTATCTAAGGAAATAAATCCATACTTTTCTAATTGCATTATCAATAAATGTAACATAATAATGAGAGACACCGAGGGAAGATACTTGAGCTAGTCCCATACATCTGTATGCACAAGCTCTAATTTCTCACTTTTATTTACCTTCACAGTCTTCACAAAACTCACTCTCTTTTGTTTTCCATACACAACTTTCACAGAAATCCATATTAACACATTTCAAACCTGGTAAAACTTTCTTTGAATGAAACACTTTCATACCTTTCTCACTCATGTGCCCAAGTCTTGTGTCACAGTGCTATATTAGAATATTTCTACTGCTCAACTGTAGCAACTGTTCCTGAACATTCATTTTTTTCTAAAACAATTAAAGTAGAAGGAACAATATGACCTATACAAAGATATAAGATGTCTACTTTTACACCTTTTTCTACTATAGGGGAACTTTTTGAAACCTTCCAATTTTTATCATTAAAAGTAACTACACAACCCTCATCACTGAGTTTCCCTATTGAAATTAAATTCCTACTCAACCTTGAAACATGTCTTACCTCATCTAGTAGCCAAAGACTCCCATTCTGCAACTTAATCTTAACTTTTCCCTTTCCAACAATCTGACAAGGTTCATTATCCCCTAAATAAACAAGCCCAAACTCCCCTTGGACATAATCAATAAAATAACCTCTATGAGGTGTAGCATGAAATGAAGCACCATAATCTAAAATCCATGGATCATCAACACTTTCTAAAGATAGAAGCAGAGCATCCTCTTCGGATTTGTTACTTACCACATTTTCCTCCTTGTTCCCTTCTAGTTTATCTCCTTCATTTTTCTTTCAAGTCTAGCAATCCTTCTTCATATGCCTTGGTTTCCCATAATACCTATAGTCATTTGGTCCTCTTGATTGAGACCTCTTCCCCTTTGATTTTCCTCTTGATTTCCCACGATTTTAGGAATTATTTCCTCTCTTAGTCATTCTGTCTCTACTTTGTGCATTCAAAGCACTTCTTGATGTAGATCCACCCAAAGTTTTGCTATGAGTTTCCTCACTCAAAATAACACCGATCACATCATCATATTTTAGGGTATTAGATCTAGAAATAATATTACTCATAATGATTACCAAGCCATTCTAGCTTTCAGGCAAAGAACGCAAAATCAAGAGAGCCCTAATTTCTTCATCAAAATTAATACCCATAGAAGATAATTAATTAGTAATAGTATTAAACTCATTTAAATGATATGCAATAGATCCACTTTCTACCATTTTCATAATAAATAAACGCTTCATGATAAATATACCTTATTTAAAGCAGAGAGCTTTTCATACAATTTTGCTAAGATTTCCATCAACTCTTCTATCATCTTTGCTTTTGTAATGTTAAATGTCACTGATGGTGCCAAGCATAATTGAATACTTCCAAGTGCCTTTCTATCTAAAATCTCCTAGTGGACTCATTTTTCATAGTTTCATGGTTCTTAGTTTTTCCTTCCAACGACTTCCGTAAATCCTTTTGATAGAGATAGTCCTCGATTTGCATCTTCCATAATTGAAAGTTTTTCCCGTTAAACTTGTCAACCCTCATCCTTTCCTCATCTGCCATCACTCCCACTCAACTATGAGACTCCCACTCAACCATGAGACTTTTTTGTAGAGGATAATTGAAAAAAAAACCTCGCTCTAATACCACTTGTTAGGATTAAACCTCAGATAGAAATAACAATTGCATGAAAATATACACAATATCAAAAAATAATAGATCACACAAAAAAAGAATAAAAGACATCAAGATTTAATGTGGTTCACCCAAAACCTTGGGCTACATCTACCAAACAACAAGTCCAATATTATTATGATCTAAGGATTACAACTTGATTATAATCTGTAATCCCTTATAACTCAATACTGCCACAAAAAGAAATTTTTGCATCACACCTTATTCAACAATCCCTAATCCCAAGCCCTTTTATACAAGTATTTTTTCTGCTTTAGGGTTAAAATTAGTTACAACATGTCAACCATAAATTAGAGAATAATCAACCATACATTGGTGAGCAATAGCCATTGGCTCATGACCTTGGAATATATGGACATGCATGTTGGTAACACATTCAATTTTATTTTTCATTATTTTATCTCTTAACTTTATTGATATTTCTTATTATATTGATCATATGTGCATTGTCTCTACCTTTCCTCTCTTTGTTTCCCAAGGACGGTCAATCCTTTGAGTTAGGGGGAGGTATACAATTATTATTACATATCTTTTAATACCATCTCCTTTTTGAATCCATCCATATTTATCATTCCATCCTTCATGAGGCCTATCATTTCATCCATTTTACACAAGTCAAAAGAAAAGATAAGTTTTCATAAAACCTCCTATACATAAGCATTTGAAATATGATGCTATAAAAAATGAAGAAAAAAAGGAAAAAAAAAACACAAAGGAAGTATTAGTATTAGAAATAGAAAATTGTAAAATAAATTTATATAAAGAAAAAATCTTGTCATGTGAAGCAAAGAATGAAATTGTGTTTATACATAAGTTATAATGGTTGAGGGTGGTGACAAGGTCAAACCTATAAATCCAAAAGGCTACTAGTTCATCTCCAAGACCTCCTAGATCATATTGATTGCACAAGGATGTGCAATATGAAGGATGTATAGTACTTCCTTGATTAATCACCACAAACTAACATTTGGCTAGAGTATAAAAGGAAATAGGTAAGATCCTAATGTGCTTGAGATCAGATAGAGGTGAAGAGTTCATATGTAGAGAGTTTGACTTATTATGCAATGATATAGGATTCAAAAGGAAAATTTTTGCACATAGGACTCCACCACATGATGATATAGATGAAAGAAGGAATATATCCATAATGGATTGCACAAGGAAATTGATGATGGAGAAGAATGTTCCATCAAAGTATTGGAGATAAGTTGTCAGCATTGCAATGTATACTTGTTGGAAATAATTCTTCAATTGTATGTTGTCATTAATGTTACAAAAATGTCAGTATTAACCAAAAAATGTAGAGTTTGTAGTATTAACCTTGTCTATCTTAGTATTAACTGAGAAATTAGGTAAAAAAGACTTTACCAATAGTAATCAAGAAATTGGTTAATGAAGGGATTCATGCTTGCAATATTGACTGAGTGGTCGAGCATCAAAGGACTTGTAGTATTGACCAATCGTTCAATCCCAGTATTGATTGAGTGACAAAATAATCCATTTTTCTAACACTTAGTTGTTTGAGGATAACTATTTGGATGTTTATTGATTATTTGGATGGGTATTCAAGTCGACTTGTCCAATCTTATGATATATAAGAAAGGTCAAGTTGTAAGGACAAGATGTACAAGTGAAGTATGAAATAAGATGGATATGTGAGCAAAGGAAAAGATAGAGCAAGAAAGATTGGAAGATAAGCTATAATGAACATCTGATCAGGAAGGATCCAAAAGTCAAGCCAGAATAGAGATCTAAATTGACAAAGTTATTTGCTTCTTCAATCAGGTCAAATTAATGTTACTTTCTAACCATCGTAACAGAAAAGAAATCTCTTGACAAAGTTGACTTAACAATCATTTTACAAATCATCTAACAAGGTGACAATTCAAGATTGAAGTGTTTAAATACCTCTAACCAGGTTACTCCTAATAGGGTGATCTAAATCCTCTAATAGGGTCATACTTAATAGTATGTTTTGTAACCTTTAACAAGGTTGGCTCTTGACATGGCTCACTTCAAAAGAGTGAAAAATATTGTAACTAGTTGCATGGTGGTTTTCAAATTGGGTTTCCATGTTAAATCTTGGTGTCATCTGTGTTCATGTTATTTGTTTTATGCTTTAAGTTTTTGTAACTAAGTTACTAAAGGCTATAAAAGATTAATAATCTTAAGATTGCTTTGTTATTCGAGAGATAGTAATATTTTAGTGTTAACCAAGTTGGATAGTATTGCATGATTAGTGAAAGATTGTATTGACATCTAAGTGACAAGGAATTGTTTTTGTGGTAACAAATTCACCCCTCCCCTCTGTAGGAGTTGATGAAATCCAACTCCACAACTTGCCAAGATCACCTGCATGCAAATAAACTATCAAAGGGAAACCAAGAAGGAAGAGGTGGAGCTTGAAAAAACCCTAAACGGACATGAGAGAGAACATATTGCAAAACAAAAAAATGTATTTACAATGAAAATGTGAGTATTAGTTTACAATGAGAGAGAAATCAAATATAAAGGCCTCATGAAAGCTTGTAGAACAAGATGGAAGGTGGTAGAAGATAAGGTTGACAACCAAGCATTCACAAAAAGGTGGAACATGCTAGAAAGGAACAAAATTTTGTGTTGTCAACAACTCATTACTACATTCATTAAATACTAAATATTAAATAAATGCATTAACCTAAGTAAGCTTAAGTAAATAAAATAAATAATAAATAAATAATTATTTACTCTAACACCCCCCCTTAAGTGCAACTTAGGGGAATGCCTTAAGCTCACAAAACTAAGATGAAAATGCAAAATGGGTCTTAGAAATGAGGCCATGTTAGGTACTGTTAGAAGTTGTAATCTTTCCTTGGTGTGTTTATAAACCAAGGTTAGACCTCCTTTCTTTATTGTTATAATATATTAGGATATAAGCCAAGGTATCCTAATATATTTCTTTTTTGTCCTTTTTCCACTGCATCGTATTTTGTTCTCTAGTGGAATATGTGACGACAAATATTTATTGTAATTTGTAATTTAGATTATTCCTCCTTAAGAGGAATCTCACACTTGGCCTCACACACTTATGAATGGTGGCATTCATAGACATGGGAGTTACATTCTAACTCCTCTCTCTCATCTCTATTTAAGAGATGACCCTCCTCTCTCATTTTTTATGAGGTTTCTTCCTCTTCTCAATTATTGTATGAGTGATTGCTCTCTCTCTCTCTCCCCTTAGGCTTTTCATGCCTCATTCATAATGTCACAAGGGGTTTTCTTTGCTTTCCCCTTTTCAAATATCTTGTCTCATGGTGTTGGAGCTTGAAGCTTTCTCTCTCCTATCTTATGGTAATATCTTTTCATGCATTAACTCGCTTAGATTCTTTCCTAGTATTGCTTATTTACATATTTCTTTTTCCATTTCTAACATGGTATCAGAGCATTTAATCTTTGTTTTGAGTGTTTGCATGAAGGTACGATTCGAAGGAGACTCTTGAGAGAGATTTCACTAATTTCTTTTTTAATCTTTTTAAGTTGGAAGAAATTGGAATATTTTTTTGGGTTTGGCTAGTTTACCACCAAACCTGATTAACTCCTGTTTGCTCTAATTTGTGTAGGTTTTGATATATTGTTGATAAAGAAAATAATATAAATTTAAAGATATCTCACTCCTAATCTAGTAGATTGTTGAGAGAGTTTATTCTAATATATTTCATTTTTTTAACTAATTTAATTTAATAGAAAAAATTTAGTACCTCCCCTTACTTTGTTAGTTAAGTTTTTTTTAGGTTTCTTTATGCTCTTTCTTATTATCTAACATTTTTTCCTTTCTCTTGCTTTGGATGGTTTACCGCCAAAACAAAGAGAAATATTGCTTTATTTGCATCATTCATTGTAAATCACTTATTTCTCTTTAGTATGCTTTTTCAAGAAATTAGTTATTGCATTAGTCTAATTTAATTACACTTTAATTTTTTCTGAATTTTGTCTATTTACATATTATAACTTCAAACATGTCTTTGCAATTTTTTTAAATTTATTTGTGAGACTTCTAATAATACAAAATCAAATCCATCATTTTACTTATAATAAAACAAAGTACATCATTTTTTTCTTTCCTTCCTTCTTCTTCTATCATAGATAAACCTAAGCTCTATGCAATCCTAAAACCTTTTTTTTCATTTTTTTTACCACCCTATACTTGATTTGTAGAACCCACAGATTCTACTACAACCCCTATATTATCATCTCCTGAAGAGATCCTCATCTGAGGAGGACCCCTTCGACTCTCACAATATCAAACCACCACTAAGATTGCATCAAATAATGCATATGCCCTAGCCACCATATTTGTTGGTAGTAGCCCTGCAATATGAATCATTTCCCTTTTGAAATACATTTGATTCCTTAGCAGCAACCCTATCCTCATTGTATCCAAAAGGGTCATTCATACCATATCCTCATCAAACTTCTTGATGGGAATAATTCCTCCCACCCATGCCTTTGATCCATGCAACAAATAACCGCTGATTACTTCATCCAATATGGCCGCATTCACAAAGGATGGATTTATGCAGATCTCTTGAATCTTCATCAACATCCTGTACTCAGAGAACATATTATATATGTTTGAGTACAATATGGACAATACTTGAGTTTGATAGATAGGGCACGGTGCCCTTGGCCTCAACACTCCATCTCCTATTATGCACCTTATTGCATGCTCCACCTCTCCAGGCATTGCTTGAAATAGTTCGTCGAAATCTCCCCTAAGGTGTGTTGATTCCAAAGGAAATTCCTATGCTAAAATGGGAATCTTCACTCGTAAATTTAACACCTTATGATCCTTTTTTTTTTCAAAGTGCCCTGCATTCCATAAAAAAATAAAAATGAGAAACTCAAACATCTTTAATTTTTTCTTATTTATTACATTTACAGAAAATAAAAATATTGAATATTTAATTCAAAAATTGATTAATCTATATATATACTTGCAGTATTTGTTTCCTTAAAATTTTGGGCAATCAGTTAATCTGTTTTGATTAAGGGGGGGAAGAAACAACTATTTTTTTTATAATGGTGTGATGATATAACTTAAACATTGCATTGATATTATAACATTTTTTCTTAAGTTTTTGTGGAAAAGCTATCTATATTACTACTGAAATCAATGTATCCACTTCAAGTTTTACTCTTGCTAATGTCTTGAGACATTTTTTAATGGTCTTTTTTACAAGAGAGATGATTAGAATAACAAATATAGCTCTTATGATTTACCTGTTGTTGATGACAAATTGGTATATTAGATATGACAGGAGTTTAGCCAAATCTCTTCTAAAAATTCATCAATCTGTTCAAAAGATATCAGTCATTCTGCATCAACACTCAAATAGCATCAAATATAAAAATAACTTTGAAAATGCTTCACATAGCTAATTTCATATAACTAGTAACAACAACTGAAACTCAAACCGCTTTGCTACTTCAAACCTCTTATCTTCAGTTAGACGTCTGTCTTGTCACCCCTTTCAATTCTTGGGTTGAATGTCGCCTTTGGTTGCTTCTTATTCTAGTTCACAACAATCTAGAATCTTCAACATCATTCCACTCCATTATAACCACCCAATGCATTTTGTTTAATTCTTTGGCTATCCTGCACCATTTTTTATTATAGGCTAGAACTATAACGTTCTTTTGTTTGTTTGCCATTATTTTTGCTATTCAGTAACGCATTTCTTAATCTATAACTTGGAATTTGTTTTACAAAAGTAACGTTATTATTTGGTGTAGCTCTATTCTATTTGGCATGCATCTTGAGATAACTCTTTGCCATTCGCTCCTTCAGCTGACTCAACAGTTATGACTACAGATGCTACCATTAATTCTTGGACGTATTGGAGTGTTTTTAGTTTAGTTTATGGTCATTGGATGCAGAGGGAATTTATTGATTATATAGAGCTTTCAATTTTTTTTTTTGCGCTGTTTATTTTAGTAATACATATCACGTATAATTAGAGGCATTACTAACAGACGTAACTCCTTTATCAACACAAAAATATTTTAGAAATCTTTCGCACTGTGTACTTTCGTTTAGGAGATATTGCATTTCTGACATTGAAATTATGCAGTATGCCTCCCATGTAATTGGTTTGCAATCCAGCAGCTACGATTTTTCTCAGAACCATTACTAACACCTCTATATAGAATCTGATGCCTCTACGACAAATTGTGGACCCAAAGCAAAACCTCCAATCCCCACAGATAGTATTTGAGTAAAACGTCCCGTCGGAGATGATGGTGGTTTAATCTTGCCACACACAAATAAAGATTTGAAACTAATCACAGAAGCAGAAAAGTAGTTCCACCTAAACTTGGTCCACTTAAGGAAAATATGTTGCTCAAATCCAATTCTTGACTGCAGTCAATGTGATCAATAACAACTTTGGTGAAACAATTCTGGATAACAACACCACAAAAATATCAACATGTTTCACCTTAAATAAGCAAAATAATCAGCTAATAAAAAGTTTCATCTTTTAGCGTCAATCACCATCAAAATTTGTTTGCATCTGCTTTGATGTGTTTTGGCCAAACAACAACCATAGATGACATCGTCGGCAAACTCGCAGATGGCATCAAACGTTCTTTTAAAATTTTATAAATACATTTTGTATATGATTAAGAAGCTTTCATAATCATATTCTCTTGTCAATTTAATTTTTTTTACTTTTCAATTTTTATTAATATTTCTTACACAATTGAGTTTTAATGATTTCACACATTGATCTTGTCCACAATTTGATTAGCCTTTCACATCTCCTATATTGATGCCTACCAAAGTTTTTGATCTTATTTGTCAAGTTCACATTCTTAAAATTTTATAATCCACTTTAATAAATTTGAATTTGGAGAGAAAATGATAGAAATTTTATCATTTTTTTTGTGAATTTAGGTATTTATATTTTTTTCATTTTAATTTGATCAAGCATCAAGGTAAGTACCTCAAGTCTATTTCTTTTAGAACACGTGTTTATGTTCCATCAATAATTTGGCTTCCATGTGAGCTAGATATGACCTTGTTTCATTGTAGGATTTCATATTTTAAGTATATTTATTCAAGTATATATGGGGGCCCACATATATGCCAAGATAAATATACAAGCTATTGTGATTTTATTAATTTATAAAGTTTTTTTTCTTCTCTAAAATACATATGCTCAAGACTCCAATGCATAAAATCACTTAAGTACTCATGTTTACCCTTAATGGAGTTGTCTACTTGATATCTAATAATTTATGCTTATTGCTCATCCAAATAATTCTTATTTATCTCAAATTATTTAGGTTTATGAGTTATCTTACGCTATTGCCTTCATTATTTAATGATTTGATTTCTCTATGTTCTATTGATCTATCTGCACATGGTTGTAGTTGTATATGAGCAATGTTAGTATGCTAATAGAAAACAAATTTAAATAAAGCTTCTACAAACTAAACAAAATTCATAAACTTCAAGATAGACTAAGATGAACTCTCAATTGAGAATATGAGCCATTAATGGACTCTCTCAATAAGAAGCTCTCTTGTTGAGTAGCTTTATCTAAATGGATAGGATGTATGCTCAATATCCTTCCAAAGTCTTCAATGGATGATTGTGGATTTTTAGTGTGGATTAATGGCTTTAGTATGGATTTGGCTCTCAAAATAGCATTATAACTTTACTTCATGGATTGTGTTAAAATGGCTTGGGAGAGGATTCCTTAAATAGGCAAAGGGCTTGAGGGATCAAGGGCTAGGATGCAAGGATGGGAAAAAGCTCATGGAGGGCTCAGATTGCATGAGAAGAGAGCACATGGATTGTGCTTCCTTATAGCCAATCAAGGAGTGACACATGTCACATGGTGAGAGGATGGAGGAAAGGGGAAGGATGAGTCAACAAAGGAGACTCAAGGGATAAAATCTTCATAAAGACCCTCATAATGACTTGTAAGAGCAATAAAAGGGCTTGTAAGAGTCATTTATGACCTAGTGGACTTCATAAAGTTTTATGGTTGAGATATTTTGAGAGTGATGAGAGAAATTTCGACTTGGACTTGATTAGGAAGGTTTTAAGCTTGTTTAGGCTTGTGCAAATGATTAGAGGATGGATTAGGATGGTTTAGGATTAGCTTAGGGATAGGCAAGTGGATGGCATTTAATGAGGGTGGGTGAAGGAGGAGATATTTGTTAACTTTGGCTTGAGTTAGCAAGTCTTAACCCATGTTTAGGGAATGTGACAAGGTTAGGAGGGGATTAGGATTAGGGTTAAAGACATCTTCTAGAAGAGTCTAGGCTTTGGATGAGGACGAAGACTTTCTAGAAGAGTCTAGAACTTCCTAGGATAAGATTTTATGAAATAAATAAAGTTTTATTTATTTCAAGGGTTTGGGTTGAGGAGATATTTATTAAAATATTTTTAATAAACATGAGGATTAATATTTAATCTTGATTAAATATTTTGAGTTGGGATTAGGGGTAGGAAATGATGAGATTAGCCTTTAATCGAAATTAAAGAAGGATTAGAAGATTTTGGAAGAGGTTATTGGTCTTAAGGAAATTGGCCAACTTTTGGGAAAAAAATAAATAAATTATTTATTTTGGGATTTTTGGTCAATTTATTAATTAAATAATTAATAAATAAGGAAATAATGCTTAAATAAGATTTAAACATTTTTAGGAGGGATTCCTTAATTAAATATTTTTAATTAAGATAAAGGGATTTAATGGCATAAAAATAAATTAATTAATTAAATAAATAATTAATTAATAAATGATGATGTCATCAGGACTTTTTTAGAAAATAAAAATACTTTATTTTCTAAAGGAGTTTTAGGTGTCTACAGTAGTTTTATGCTTTTATAACATCTCTTTATGCTCATAGTAGCATTTCATGGTTTAATACCATTCTTTTATTATATATTTTTTTAAGTTGCATCGGGAGCCAATTTGTCAAGGTTAACTATGGTGGACCCGACAGTTTTAAACTGACTCATAGTTGCCTTATCTTGCCCATGGAGTATCCCTGCAACCTATAATTGGTGTGCACTTACTTCAATGGAGTTTCCCTCCATTCGTCCTACTTTGTTCCTCAATGCGAGGATGATATTTTTATGGGGATTTCCCATTCCAATCTCTTTGTCTCCTTGGTGTATGCTCCTAGTTTTATTTTATTCATGGTATGACTTCCTACACCTTGCTAATTTTTTAGTGTATAGGTGACAAGGCTACCATATCTTGGAGCACTCCAATATTGGAGACTCTATTTGAGAAAGTTGTTTTGACCCATGTTGATCTATTTCCTCGTGGCAATGATGTTGCTTGTCCATGATGGATTTCTTATTTGAAGGCAATATGTTGTTACTCCTCATAAACCCTTCCTTTGGTCCACATCGGCAATCATTCTTGGAAAAATGTAACTTGAATTATTTGGTGCTTGAGGCACATGTTCTACTTATTTATTTTTGTCTCTCTTATATTTCTTTGATAAATATACAATGTGATAATGTTCTGCATACTTTATTGCATAGATCATGGGTCATGTAGGTGATGGAGTCACGACCCATTCACCTGTAGTGGGATGACTCATTAGTGGACTATCTATATCCATGTGATTGACGCAATGTTGATGCAGGTTTCATTAGTTGGCCTTGTCTATGGTCATTTGTGCATTAGTATGCTCCTTTCATGAGAGATTTATTGCATCTATTATGATCATTTTGAGCTTATGACTTATTTTAGATATCATGTTAACTCCATTGCATGTTGGTAAACACATTCATTTATCCTCATCTCTCTTAGTTTCTCCTTGATTAAATTATTATAAATTCATTTTTTTTCACTAACTTGACCATTCAATGTAATTCTACTTGTGGATAGTTGTCTTGTTTTTGTTCTCTGCCTTTTTTTTCAAGTGATCCATCAAGGAACCTTCTCGATTTTTCACATATGAAGATGTGTCTATGCTTCCACTCTATCACATTCATACGACTCATGTACTTCTCTTGGATCTACAAATGTACCATATGTCTTGAAGACAATCAAATTACTTCATATTGAAGATTAAGTTGCAAATTGTTGTAAATTATGGGTTTGATACCCCTTGATATAATTACCCCAAGTAAAGATTAAAGGGGGGTGTTAGAAGTTGTAATATTTCCTTGGTGTGTTTATAAACCAAGGTTAGACCTCCTTTCTTTATTGTTATAATATATTAGGATATAAGCCAAGGTATCCTAATATATTTCTTTTTTGTCCTTTTTCCACTGCATCGTATTTTGTTCTCTAGTGGAATATGTGACGACAAATATTTATTGTAATTTGTAATTTAGATTATTCCTCCTTAAGAGGAATCTCACACTTGGCCTCACACACTTATGAATGGTGGCATTCATAGACATGGGAGTTACATTCTAACTCCTCTCTCTCATCTCTATTTAAGAGATGACCCTTCTCTCTCATTTTTTATGAGGTTTCTTCCTCTTCTCAATTATTGTATGAGCGATTGCTCTCTCTCTCTCTCTCTCTCTCTCTCTCTCTCTATCTCTCTCTCTCTCTCTCTCTCTCTCTCTCCCCTTAGGATTTTCATGCCTCATTCATAATGTCACAAGGGGTTTTCTTTGCTTTCCCCTTTTTAAATATCTTGTCTCATGGTGTTGGAGCTTGAAGCTTTCTCTCTCCTATCTTATGGTACTATCTTTTCATGCATTAACTCGCTTAGATTCTTTCCTAGTATTGCTTATTTACATATTTATTTTTCCATTTCTAACAGGTACCCATGTACAATGCAAAGAGATGCAACCTCTTAAAATGGGGAAAGAGAGAAAACCACATGGGAAAAACCCTCCCCCAAAAAGAGGTAAGAACCTAGTGAAGAAGTGAAGAAGCCTCCAACTAGGGGAATGTCCCATAAAATAGAAACAAAGAGAGATCATGAAGAGCACCACTGAAGCATGAAGAAGCTACAAAATCTACCATCTAAAAGAAACTACTGATCTGAAGAACCTCCATGGATGAAGAAGGCATGAACCGAGCATGTCTATATCACTACTACATTTAACATCATTTTTTGACCAAAAATTTTGTCCATCAACTAAATAAATTTAGGGTGGTCAAAATGTAAAGGCAAAAATTTCTTTTTTTTACATATAAGACCCATGTTGGTTGAAATTTTGACCAACACAAGGCTTATACATTCGCAAAGTTAAAAAAACATTTGTCCTTTTATGTCTTTCCTGTGCTCGGTTTCATTTCACATTTTTGGAGCATTTTTGCATGGTTTTTGGAGAGCCCAATTTCGTTTTAGGTTTTCTTTTCATTTTTGCATGGTTTTTGCAAAGCCCAATTTCATTTAGGGTTGGTCTTCAAAGCGAATCAAACCAGACTTTGAGGGTTGCTAGAGAGAATCTGGTAAGTTGTTTTGTGATAAATTTTTTGTTTTTTTTCAGTGACTAGAAGTGAACATGGAAAATAACTTACTCTGAGCACGTGGCTATATTCCGCTACAATCAATAGAGTTTTTGGAATAGAACCTAGTATCGATCTTTTGGGATTTGGGAGTCAGTATTGTGTATTTTTGTTGCATCATTGCGACCACTTCTCCCATGGGAGGTCTCGGAAAACTGTTCCCTTGAATACACACAAATTCCACCCTCACCAAAAATTCTACTTGTTCTAGATCAACCTCACTACCCAGCCTTGGATCTGACATGCCCACAAAATTTCCAGCCACCATCTTGTTGAATAGCCAGTTTGGATAATATTGCTTACTTTGAATTTCTGTTGGATTGAAGTTTTTCCTTCTGCTAACAAGCTCCAACAACATTTGGCCATAGCTATACACATCCACTTTCACATTGATGGGAAAACCGCTTATCCAATCTGGTGCCATATATCCCCTCGTTCCTCTTAAAACTGTCAAAGTGTTGCTTTGTTCCTATTATTTGAGTAATCCCTCTTTCCACTCTGTCACAATAAATAAATAAAAAATTATTTTTTCACCTCACACATGGCTAAAATATTTAATAATATTAGTATTTAAATATGCCCGAAGCCCCTAAAAATGTTCCAAGAATAAAAATATCTAAAGGCACTTTTTATTATAGTTCCATTATTCTCTCCACCGAGCCCAAGAATATAGCCAATCTAGATGCACACATCCCTTATTTCCCTCATGGTTTCAACCACTTACTATGATTAGTAAGCTCATCCAAGCTATTCACAATTTAAAACCTTCAATCTCCACCTTTCATCTTCACCTTCATCCTACGGGGATCCTGTCAACCATCCTTCACAATGATCTCATCATTAAATCTTTACTATCCATTCTCCATTCCAAAATTCTATAAATTGAGCCACTCCCTCATCCATTCCAAGAATCCATCAAGTTTGAGGAAAGTATATGTTGTTAAATCAAGTCATCCTTAAGAAAATGAGCATCTGAATATCAATTAGTCAAGGAGAATATCATTAAACAATGGAGGCTTTGGTAACATTTGAGTTAGGTTTTTGATGGTAATGTTGTTTTCACACTCTTTTGTTGAGCTCTATTTGGAGGTTTTGTTTTAGCTTGCACAAGAACTTGGTTTTTTTTAGTTTGATTCTATTGTATTCAAATCTTTTGACATTACACAAGTAATTGATAGATGGATCACACAAGGTTTCGAACCCAAGTGAGTTCCACATGAAACATAATCATAGGTCTTGTTCATTAGGCCAATGGGTAATGGAATAGTCTACCTTGAATCTAAGGTTTGATTCAGAATTGATGTTCAAGCCACTTTTGAATCAATCATCTTTATGTAACTAGATTGTAATTCCAGCAACTATAAAACTAAATATTCCTAGAAGTCACATAAATATTGGTTTCTGTCACTTTTGCATGAACTCAGTTGGTAACTAATTGATGGTTTGCTTCTCTTTCGCCTGAATCTTGTCCAGAATTGATCATGACACGAGTCCAAATTAATTCTTATTCACAATTTTTATATACCATCAAATCAATTTTGGAGTCAAATAAATATGATATTGAAATGTGGATGATTGATTATGACAAACAAGTTTCAATTTTCATATATGATATAAAAAATGAAGTTGAGATTTTGTCATAAACAAATTTAGTGAAATAAGTACCTTTCAGTTTTAAATTCTAATCAAAGAAGTATCAGCACAAACTCATGATTCCATATTGAAAAGGAAAATGAAGTATGACATAAACTTATGATGCATATTAGGAAACAAAATAAACTTATGAAATCTTCCATAAAAGTAAAAGACCCAATGGCAGGGGAATGGTGTTGAATAACATGTGAATGGTGTCGAGTATCAGGCCAAATCGGTAGCATTGGTGGATGGAGAGAATAAAAGTGGTAAAAGAAAGGAATATCAGTGATGAATTTATCTTTATCCTTCAATGTGACCCCTGATTCATCCCTTCCATCTGATGAATTTACAAATATAATAGCCAGACAATGCACAATTTTGATCCCACACATTGAGAAAAAGAGGATGCTTTGTGCACAAGTGCTAGGTCAGTGTGCACTAGCCATAAATCATGACGAGACTTGGGTGGTTTTGTGGATTCCCAGAATAAAATCCATTTGGAATGAATTACAGTGTGGAGCCCAGTGCTTAACTCAATTTCATAGAAAAGAATCCAAAATAAATTATTTGTTAAGGTGTCTTCTTACCTAGAATTTTACCTCAGACAGTTTAGTGAGTCCAACTTTTTAAGATTTGTCCAAGATTTCATTGGGAACCTCATTTAAAAAGTAATTCTAGGATAGATTTGAGGTAGGTACCAGTCTGCAAAAATAAGATATGTGTGGGGTAGACATTCCACCAAATAAAAATAGAATGAAAGATCAGTACAGTCTTTTCAAACCTAATATTTAATGATTAAATATATCAGGCTTATCAAAGAAACTTTTTGAAATTGGCAAACAAATTATGTCTGCTCATTTATTTTGTTAGAATATTGCAGCCACTTCTATTAGCAAATTAGATTTTATTTGATAAATTTGGTTCAGGTATACTTTTCACTTGATGAAATCAACCATTTTAGTTTTCAAGTGATGTCATAATTTTAGATCAGCTAAAAAACATACACTAAACTGTTCATTCAGTTTTTTGTCTTCCTATATAGTAAGGCTAATTATTTTTTAAATTTCTAGTTCATTGTACATATTTAAACCATGTGCAATTCAACTTTTTTGGCAAATTATAGTTTTATTAACTACTTATGATCTTAAATGAGTACAATTAAGCTTGCCCTATGATCAAGCTTATTGCATGTAAAACATTTGCCATTGAATTTCTATCTGTTGGTCTGATTTGTAGGCATCTCATTAGGTTTCTCAATTTGATATGCTCTAAAATTTGTTGTCTTAGAACATTCTCCTTGTTCATAACACAATCCTTGCTTATCTCCAACTGGTTTTTTCCTTTTTAGCTTCTCATAAAGCTTTTCAGTGCTCAATTTGAATTCATGCTTGAATTTCTTTGCTTTGGCTCTGTCATCCCTTAAGACTTCATTCACATTCTCAAGTTCTTGCTCATTGTGCTTTGTTTCATTTAAATCAAGTTGTATCTGATTTCTCTTTTAAGGCCTTTTTAAGTTTTTCTTGACTTTCTTGCCTCTCATTCAATTCCTTAGTCAAATTGGAATGTCAGTACTGATTTTGGATATACAAAACAAATGACAATCTATCAATGAATTTGAAGACTAGTGCCTTGTTTACTTGGGCAACAGAGTCTATTGCAATGTAGATTATTTAGGTACAACTTTGTAGGAAAATGCTATTTTTAACATCAACTGTTTCGAAGTTATAGAACACAAGAGGTTAAAACATATATGCTATCCACTGACACTCTAAAGGATTTTAACTTATTCAAATAGAAGATCAATCAAACAAGGATGAAGAAGTATACATGAATCTCTTAGTTACCTTGATTATTAGACACATTCTAATAAAAAAGGGAGGGAGGTCATTAAATTTTTTTTTTTTGCATACAGAGACATTCTTCTTATAGTGTACAGAGCATGTTGGTAGTGGCTTGTGTAGCTTTGGTGTTTTGATCTAGTGGGTGCTAAGGAGGAAGAGTCTACTGAAAATGTCTAGCCAAGGAAGTATTAGTCCATACAGAACATGAAGGCAGGAAGATTGCAAAACAATGAGTTGTTGCAAGAGTGCATCCTTGGAAAGGCTAGACTATGGATAATATGATGTGATTAATATCAAATAAGTAAAACTAGGGGGATGTATTTTATTGAGAAGGGAAGGTGAACTTTGTGGATTGGGGAGAAAAGTAGGTGTTTTGGATATCCTTCAATCGTAAAAAATGAGTAAAAGCAGAAAATTGTCAGCAAAAAATTAATTTGATCTCTTATTCTGCTGTAGTGAGAGGTTCTAACATTTATACCAATTTCATTTGTGGGATACACACTCTTGATAAGTTAGTTAGCCTTGCAACTAAGGTCGATGGGGAATGTTGACACATGCAACCTGAGCATGAGTTTGAATTTGGTATTTCCTTGGGGATATTTACTTATTTGCCAAATAGAAGGTATCATCTCCATTTTGTCTGTCATGATAAGTTGTCACAAGTTTTTTGAATGAATTTATTTTCTTATGTGTATTTCTTCCCATAGAATGAAATTAGCCGAATGAAGCTGAACATGTGAATGCTTGATGACCCAATTCAAGAATATTGTGTATATAGGGGCCTTGTACATTCTAGTATAATTTCTCCCTCATATAAGGTCACTTATGGATTTAGGAAAATGCAAGATGCATTTTCAAAGGGTGTCTTTTGTTAGTTTTGAGAAACCAATAATTTTTGAAATAAATAATTTATCCTCAACAAGATATTACTTCAAATTGTCATAATCTGTGACTTTTGTTGACAGGTTTAGATATCTCTCTCACAAGTAGATCATTGAAGCTAATTACAGATGATACTAATCCAGATAGTACATGTTCAAAGGAATTTTCTACTATTAACATTAGGAGTGGATAAGAGTAGGTAGTTATTAACACCATTTCAAATGATGTGGTGATGTGTGAACTCCCATTAAATTTATCACATAAGCATGATTAAGATGTTGAATTGAGATCTCCAATCGAACATGTTCATGGTAGTAAAGTTTGCAGCTCCAACAAGACTTGTCATACTGATAAATTAGGAGTACATCTAGAAAATAATCCTAGGTGGAAAGGGAGACATAATGAGAGTGAATCACAAGGGAATTTAATGGTGGATTCTACCAAACAAAGAGATCATAATCAACTTCTTTTTGGAGTCAGTAGTAAGACTCTTGATCATGTACATGTGAGAAAAAAAAGATCAATTTTCCCTTAAGGAGATCATGTTTTCTTAGATACTTACCCTCAATTCTTTTTGATCTTTTATTTAGGGTATTTTGAATTACAATTATGCTGATAAAATTCAATTTGTATTGGAGATGTAAGAACTGGTAAATAAAGGCATATTTGTTAAGGTTGTTAAAAATATCAAGTAGTGGAATTCAAACTTCTTTGAGGAAAATCTTGTGTTTCTATTTCAACTAAAGAAAGTATTGAGATGTTCTCATTGATTATAATTTTTAGTATATTTGATATAAAAGGATGGTCAATTATTTCTTGTTGGTTTAAAGAATAATTTTGATAGCTGAGTGTCAATACACTTAACCATTTTTCACTATACATGCCGAGCAAAGAGTAGGTGCCGAGTGATAACAAGTACCGAGCAACATAAGGTGTCGAGCAACATAAGGTGCCAAGTAACATAAGGTGTCGAGTGATAACAAGTGCTGAGCAACATAAGGTACCGAGTAACATAAGGTGCTGAGTAGCATAAAGTGTCGAGTGATACAGTTTTGTTTAGGTGCTGAGCTATCTAGGAAATAGCATGTGCCGAGTATCAGTAATGCTTCAAGAGCCGAGTAACTCAAGATATCAGCATAAGAGTTTGTAATTGCATAAACCATGATGTAAACCATTTGTGTAGCCGACACAAGGTAAATCTCGAAAGATATTGAGATAAGAACGAATCTTTTACATTTCCTATGCAATCTGCATGCAGCCAATTGGAAAATTGGAAAGGCATGCAACCAATCAGAAAAAGGGAAGTATTGAGCGAGAAAATTGAGATTCAATATGGATCGTAGATCCATATCTAACCCTAAGTCTTTGAAGTCTTTTTAAGGAAGATGAAAGTTTCACTAAAGAGAGAGATGATAGAAGTAGAGGAGAGTTAAAAAAATAATGAAATTCAGTGAAAGGAGACATAGAAAATAAGAGCAACAATTCAATAATCAGTTGATCAGAACAAAGCAAAGAAGAAAAATAGAAGTCAGATCTCAGAGGATCGAAATCAGAGAAAGAGCCAGAACAAGTACCTGCATTCAGCAAACAAGGATTGCAAAACTATTAGGTTTATAATACCTAATACTCTCTTACCATTGTATTAGAAAGGAAATCCTATGTAGATAGGTTGGCTTAACGGCTATCTGTAGATCCTTATCAAAAGGTGAATAAATCCTTTAACAGGGTGACACTTCATGTTAAGTGTTTGAAATCCTTTTGTTGGATACAATTGGTTAATTGAGTGTTGTCTTTGATGTTACACAAATGTCATATCAGTCATCAGATAGAGTCTACCGAGCTCAGAAGGTAAGCATAGTCGTTTACAGAGTCTACCGAGCATTGCTGTATATTACACTGTAAAGATAGATTCTACTGAGTTAACTTGGTTAAACAAAGGAAGTTCAATACATACCGAGCTCACTCGGTGATCGAAGGAAACTGTGACAGAGTGTTTACTGAGCTGGGAAGGTAAGCAAAGAAAAGTTAGTGTTTACCGAGCTGGGAAGGTAACTGAAGAAAAGTTAGTGTTTACCGATCTGGGAAGGTAAACAAAGGAAAGTCAGTGTTTACCGAGTTCACTCGGTGTCCAAAGGGAATTTGGCAAAGACAGTTTCTATCGAGCTCACTTAGTCATCTATACTTACCGAGTTCTCCCAGCGATTGAAGGGATGTCATGGAGTTCGCTGTATTAACCGAGCTCAGTCGGTTAACACAGGAATTATTTTCTGAACAGTATTAACCAAGCAGTGTCAGCCAGTAAAGGGATTTGTTAGTTTTTAATTTTAATTATTTCTAGCCGACTATTGTATTTGTTTGATTATTGGTCAGTGATTAGAGCCGACTAAGATAATCTGTAAGGTATATATGAAAGATCAAGTTGTGAATTCGTAAGATGCAAGAATTTGGATGCATAAGAGTGCGAATATTGAACATATGAGCAAATGTTGAAAAAGTGTGATGGAGGATCAGATGCATTGAAGGAGTTGCAAAGTTGTATGTGATCAGTAAGGATCCAGTCAAGCATAAACAAAGATCTGCACTCAGCAAAGATAAGTTGCACATTATATCAGGTCATTTCATTGTTGCTTTCTAACCATTGTAACAGTGAACTCAAAATCTCTTAATAGAGTGGGTTTAACAACCCTATTGTAAATCCTCTAACAAGGTGACAGTTCAATTGAATTGTTATAAAGACCTCTAGCAAGGCCACTCCTAACAAGGTGATTAAATCCTCTAACAGGGTCACACATAACAGTGTGTTTTGTAACCTTTAACAGGGTTGGCTCCTAACAGGGCTCACTTCAGAAGAGTGAAAAATAGTAACTAGTTACATTGGTGGTTTTTCCCATATTGGGTTTTCACATTAAATCTGGTGTCTTTAGTGTTCATGATTGCTGAATTGTTTTGGTTACCAGTTCTTAATAATTATTAATATTTTCTGCATTATCAAGTTTCAGTAATCTGTAACCAAGATCAAGATTTTAGACATCTAAGGGACTGTGAAATGTTTTTGTAGTAACTGATTCACCCCCTCCCCCTCTCAGTTACTCCATTCTCATTTCCAACACCTTTAACCAGGTCACTATTGACATAGTGTAAAGTCTTTAACAGGACAGGCCTTTAACAGGGCAGACCATTAGAAGTGGTTGAACAATATTGCTATAGTAATTTTTGTGGGTTTCATCCCCACCCTAGTTTTACCTTCTTATTCCTGGAGGGTTTCTTGGTTACCAAATTCCAGTGTTATGTGTTGTTGATGCATGTTTTAGTTTCATATTCTCTTGATGTATTTACATGCATGCAATTTACTTTCAGTTAAAAAGTTTTATTGGTTAAAGTACAATACTTCTGATTCACCCCCCCTTCTCATAAGTATTCTTTCCATATTTGAATATTCCAACAATTGGTATCAGAGCCAGTTAGGTTCTCACAAGAAAAATCCTAACAGCTTGGAGGAAATGATCTAAAGATGGAAGCTTTCAAACTTGGAAAGATCATTGAAAATTAGGTGATAGATGTGCAACTTGCTTTGCATAGCTTGGAGGAATCTAGAAACAAGTTGAGAAACTCATTAAAAAGAAGGAAGGATTTAGCCATAGCCAAAAATGAGATAAACTACAAGGAGATTGATACCACCAACATACTTTCCAATGGAGATACTAAAGAGTTTGATACAACAATTGCATAACTGATGGAGAAAAACAAAGTTCAAGCAGATGAGATAAGATCTCTTAAAATGGAACATGAATCACAGGCCATAATGTTATGTGAAATCACTGAACAAAAGAAAAGAGCAGCTGAAGATAAAGCCATGATGGAAAATGATAAAAGGAATCTTGCAAATAGGCTTGAAGAAAAATGTACTGAATTGACAAGGATCTCAAACATGCAGATGGATACACTTGCCCAAATAATGAACCTTCATCATGAATTTAATGTGAAAGACATTGAGATATCTACACTGAAGATCCAGAATGAACAATTGCAGAATGACCTAAGAAGAGAGAAGGAAATTTCAGAAAACTTCAATAAACCCAATGAAGCCATCAAGTATTTTGAACAATTACTGAAATCTCCAAGATCAACCCATGATACATCAGGACTTGGATACAACAACACTGAAGTTGGAGAATCATCAAAGAGTGCAGAACAAAGAAGCGATAAAGGTAAAAATGTCAAACCTACATGTCATTTCTGTGGAAAGAAAGGACATACATCTAATGTATGTAGAAGCAAGAATGCCCATCAGCATGATAAACCTAAAAGTATGAACCATTGTCATAAGTGCAAGAAGCAAGGTCATCAAGCATATGAATGTAGACCCAAGACTATTAAGACATCAAGATTTGAGGGTCACTATCATAATTGCAAGAAATATGGACATAGAGCTTTTGAATGCAAATGAAAGCCTATGTGGACATCAAATCAACCAGCAAGGACATCAAACCATGATTTTTGGGATTACAATACCAGGTACAGTTGTCACTATTGTCAAGAATATGGACATACACCCCAGAATTGCATAAGAACACATTTCAAGGGGAACTATAAAAGATGGTTGAGTCAAACTACATGTTTCAGTTGCTTAAAAATTGGTCATGTCAGCAGGAATTGCCCAACAAGGTCAAAGGCACCAAGTTCTGAGTTCAGAAATAGAAAGGCAAAGATAAATGTTGAACACATCAGAAGTGAGATGAATAAGACATGGAAGAAGAAAGATGAGAGTAGCACATCAAGTGCAGAGATCACTTCACCTAAGAGATCAAGTGATCACACTTCATCAAATTAAGCAAGTATAGGTGTGTGGGATTGATAAATTAAGTTACATCAAACATCAGTCCCAAAAGATAGAATAACTGCAAAGAAGAAAACAACATAAGCAAAGATGCTAAGTCAAAATTGAGAGTCTTGCAAAATCTGTTAAAATTGTCTTCAGGTGCCGAGTTGCTAACAACGACCGAGTTGATAGATGATGTTGAGCTGTGAAATATTAATGGGAGCTGAGCAAAGTGAAAATACAATAAGTGCCGAGTTATGTTGAAATCCTTCAAGTGCCGAGTAGACATTTGTCAGGACACTAAGCATTAATTACTTTTTTTTGAAGGGTACATAGTTTGATTTTCAATCATTTTTTTTTATTCAAACGCGAAGCAAAGCTGAGAAGAGCAGAGAAGATCAAGGACAACTCATAAGCCATTTGTGAAGATTTCAACAGCGATTCAGCACAAGTTTCATCGATTTGAGGTATTTTTCTTAAGTGTCAAGCTACGTAGAGTCTATAAACTTGCTTTAAACTGTAAACCCTAGTTTGATAGATAATGGCATCTAGGTCTAGAACCAATAAAGGTAAAGAGAGTCATGAAATACAGCTGGTCAATAATGAAGTAAAACAACCTGAATTCAAACCCATTCCAGAAGTAGCATACAAGAATGATCCCGCAGGTGCATTATCAGTTATTCCTAATAAAGTTGTTATGGTCCAAGATGTTCATAGATGTTATAACTACAAAATTGGAGCCATAGGAGATTTAGAAATTTACAATGCATATGATAAGCTATGTGAGAACAAGATATTGAAAGATGAGTTCTCAATAGTAGAAAGAAAAGGATTAACCAAAACCCTAGAATTTTTTATTGTTTTCAAAACTGAATGGGTACGCTTAGTTTTGAGCAGAATACATGATGGAGCCTTTTGGTTAGAGTCAGGGCCAGTGAAATTCACAAAGAGAACTATTCACAGGGTTATTGGTATTCCAACCCTAGATCGGCCAAAGACCCTGTGAAGTGATAAAAGGGAAGTAATAGAGAAAAACATGGGTGCTAAATGGAATAATAGAGGAATGACTATTGATACAGTCATAGATCCTTTACTAGATTTTGTTGTGAGAATCATTTCACACAAATTCTATCAATCAAGTAGGTTAAACAATGTGCCTTGTATAGCAGTTGATGTTGCATACAAGATAATTAAAAAGGATCATACCTATGATCTAGCAGAGCTCATGTTTCAACAGATTAATGAGAATTTGGGAGCTATAAGGAAGAGCAAGGGAGCTCAGTGAAAATTTGGATCAGTTTTGGTGTGCATATTTTTCTATCTGATGAAAGAATTCCCTTCAGTAGGTAAGGTAAGATGGAGTCTAGACAAAATAATTGTTGAACAAATCAATGGATATATTGAACAAATGGGTGAAAATTTTGATGCCCAAATGACTAGTTACTTTGAGGACTTTAAATAGTCCATGAAACAAAGAATGAGGATTCCAATCTCATTGACTGAGAGATATGAAAAAGATATTTGTTTTCTTGTAGATATAGATTATACCTATATACAAGAAATCATACCTAGAATAAGATGGCTTAGGCCACTAGGCTATGAACTCGACATTGATCAAGTCTCTGTAGCAATAACAACCCTTCTTGCAGAAGAAGTTGATAAGAATTCAAAAGCCTTTGGAACCTATGATTTTGTTAAATCAAGGGTGATAACAGATTTGAAAACTACCTCAGCAGTAAAGAAGAAAGAAAAAATGGTGAGATAAATCAAGAGAAAATTTGGTGTTGAAGGTGAAGGAACAGCAGAAGAGGAAGAAGAAGATAAGGGAGATGAACCACAAGGTCTGACTCAAGGGTTAGGAGAAGACAAAGAGGAAAATGCTAATGAAGAAGAAGCCGAGGAAGCACAAGTTGAACCCAAGGTCACAAAAAGAAAGGCCACAACTCCTCCTGCTCCTCAACCCAAAGGAAAGAAAGTAGTTGCTCCTGCACCAAAGAGACCGACTACAAGGGTTGCAGCACAAAAAGCCCAAGAGGAGGCAAAAGAGAAAAACAAAACTCCAAAGAAGACTACTGTCGAGCCTAAGAAGAAAAGAAAATTTGTTGCCCAGCCTGAAACAGATGAGGAAAAGACAGAGTCAGAGGACAACAGCCAATTTCAAGTGGTAAGGCACAAACCTTAGACTACTATTGATAAATTATTCTCAAAAATTAGGAATGATGATTTGAAAGGTTTAAAGAACCTAAATTTTTATAAGCTCACCAAAGAAGAGAAAAATAAATTAGAGGAATCTATGTATGCTATGATCCCTGAATATAAGCACACACCTCTAGAATTAGATGGATCAATGCCTAAAGAATTGTACAAAATTGTAGAGGACAAATGGCATTTTTGTTTACAAATGGAAAGGGAGATAAGGGAGTCAAAATTAGCAAGATTGTTGCCTAATTTGACTAAGGATTAAGTAAAAAATGCAATCAAGAGGCATAACAATAGATTCACTCCCAAGCATAGAGCATTCATCATTTTACAGAACAAAATTGAAGAGGTAGTTACAAAATCCACAAGATTGTGGAAAATAGTTTACAAGAAACTAGAAGATGTGTATAATGAAGAATATAAGGTAGAGGCAAGTGCCAAGATAAAGGAGAAGAAGGCATCAGGAATCAAAGAAAAAGAAAAGGAACAAGTGGAGAAGAAGGTTGAAGAAGAAAAGGAAGAAAAGACACATACAGAGGAGAAAGAGGAAGAGAACGTTATAGCTAAGCCACAAGATCAAAGAGTGCAAGATACACAGGTATCCCCTCCTATTCCTCCTCATGCCACCATCACACCTACATAGATTATAAAAATCAAGGATATTACAGACACTTCAAATCCAAACATCAATCCATTAACTGCAGAGGATTTAGAAATCCTTGACCAATTATTACTAGTAGCAAAATTGTGTTCAAATCCAATATTGGTCAGTGTTGATGAATTACAGAATCCAGAAGTCAAACCAACGACAATCAAGGTGAAAACACAAGTGCCACCTTCGACCATACAAACTACTGGTATTCCATTCCTTCCACCACCACCTCCATCAAGTGTAGTCACTTATACACTTCAAATGTCGAGTACAGTAGCAGGGGAAATAAAAGAAACATCTGAACAACCTGCAAGTTCAACCCCACCTAGTGATCATCAAAAGGATACACAAGTTGAAGAAAAAGATGAGACAAATAAGAAGGAGGAGTCTGCAATACAAACACTGGTTGCATTACCAAAATCTAGTACTCCAACATAGACTCTTCTGTAGCCGAGCACTGATAGGTTACAATTACAAATCAGGGCACCAGGCTCGAGCTCATCAAAGGCAGTTAGGAAACTTCACTATGGAGTTCCTGAACTTGATGAAGAAATAAAGATTCCATATTATGAATCTAGCACTCTCACTAAAGAGAAGATCAATGAAATTTAGAGTGCATTGGACAGAAGGAGACAGTAAGCACTAAGAAGAGAACACAAGCATAAGCTTACCTTGAATGAAATCAAAGACATATTCACAGAAGCTTTCTGCTTACAGTCTCTAGATGAGTCAAGACCAATTATAGAGCAACTATCTGATATAGTTGACCAGGTGACTAGTGAAGACTAGGAAACAAACGACAAATTGCTAGAATGGTCAGAAAGAAAGTTCCAAGGCAAGGTAAATAATAAAATATCTGGTGATATAGCACTATCACAAGTGGAACTGGCTAAGAAAATTGAAACAGTTAAAACTGTACTTGGAAACATTTTTTCCCTGTACAACAAGTTGTGTGATTTTTCCACATTCACACAGGACACTAGCCAGAAGATACTGAGCTTGGAGAAAAATTTGAAGATTTCTAGCATGCAACTCCCTACAAATCTAGCTCAGAGTGAGAAGCATTTTTCCCAATCGCTTCATGCACAAAGAGAGTTAGCTGTCTTAGCAGCAGAGGAGGCAACCACAAAAGCAAAACTGATGCAAATTCAATCCTCAATTACTCCTCATTTGGAATTACTTCACAAGGAGCAGATGAATGCAGAGACAGTCGTCAAGAAAGACTCCAATCTTTCTACATCTAATGGACTTGTACATCTAGCAGTAGAGATTGTCATCCAGCATAAGTCATTGGATGTTGCACTAGCAAATTGGGATGCAGCTCTTAAGGTACTCCTTGAAGTAAATAGTACATTTTTGGCTAAGTATGGCATTTCCCTCTAGAACCCTTGACATAAGTGTCAAAAAGGGGGAGAATAACTATGGGGGAGGGGAGTGTTAAGTAGAGATTAAATATGGGGGAGTTAAGTACAGGAATGAAATGGTAAGTATGATAAAAGGGGGAGATAGCAAATTTTGGGAGAATTTTTGACAAATTTTGATTAGTCAGAATGCAAAAAAAAGGACAGAAATCACTGAGTGTACAATACATGATCAACTCACAAGGAGTCATAAGGTATATTGTTATTTGTTCCTAAATTTTTTGTAGCAAATAAAAAGATACATGCAATAATGACAAAGATATCAGGATCTTAGTTAAGTGTTTTTGCCACTCATGTCAAAGGGGGAGATTGTTGGTTTAAAGAATAATTTTGATAGCTGAGTGTCAATACACTTAACCATTTTTCACTATACATGTTGAGCAAAGAGTAGGTGTCGAGTGATAACAAGTGCCGAGCAACATAAGGTGTCGAGCAACATAAGGTGCCGAGTAACATAAGGTGCCGAGTGATAACAAGTGTCGAGCAACATAAGGTGCCGAGTAACATAAGCTGCCTAGTAGCATAAAGTGCCAAGTGATACAATTTTGTTTAGGTGCCGAGCTATCTAGGAAACAACATGTGCCGAGTATCAGTAATGCTTCAGGAGCTGAGTAACTCAGGATATCAACATAAGAGTTTGTAATTGCACAAACCATGATGTAAACCATTTGTGTAGCTGACACAAGGTAAATCTTGAAAGATATTGAGATAAGAACGAATCTTTTACATTTCCTATGCAATCTGCATGCAGCCAATTGGAAAATTGGAAAGGCATGCAACCAATCAGAAAAGGGGAAGTATTGAATGAGAAAATTGAGATTCAATATGGATCGTAGATCCATATCTAACCCTAAGTCTTCGAAGTCTTTTTTAAGGAAGAAAAAAGTTTCACTGAAGAGAGAGATGATAGAAGTAGAGGAGAGTTAAAAAAATAATGAAATTCAGTGAAAGGAGACATAGAAAATAAGAGCAGCAATTCAATAATCAGTTGATCAGAACAAAGCAAAGAAGAAAAATAGAAATCAGATCTCAGAGGATCGAAATCAGAGAAAGAGCCAGAAAAAGTACCTGCATTTAGCAAACAAGGATTGCAAAACTATCAGATTTATAATACCTAATACTCTCTTACCATTGTATTAGAAAGGAAATCCTATGTAGATAGGTTGGCTTAATAGCTATCTGTAGATCCTTATCAAAAGGTGAATAAATCCTTTAACAGGGTGACACTTCATGTTAAGTGTTTAAAATCCTTTAACCAAGTCTCTATTGACACAGTGTAAAGTCTTTAATAGGACAGGCCTTTAATAGGGCAAACCATCAGAAGTGGTTGAACAATATTGCTGTAGTAATTTTTGTGGGTTTCATCCCCACCCCAGTTTTACCTTCTTATTCTTGGAGGGTTTCTGTGTTACCAAATTCCAGTGTTATGTGTTGTTGATGCATGTTTTAGTTTCATATTCTCTTGATGTATTTACATGCATGCAATTTACTTTCAGTTAAAAAGTTTTATTAGTTAAAGTGCAATACTTCTGATTCACACCCCCCCCCCCCTCTCTCATAAGTATTCTTTCCATATTTGAATATTCCAACATTTCTATGTTCACAATCATGACATTTTTAGACTACTAGTTATGATATACAAGTTGAGTTTCTTAAATCATGACAAAAGTGGGGCATTTTATACCCAATTCATTTGGAAAGTTAAATGATGCACTAAGTGATTACACAAGTTCAGCCCATCCTTAATCATTTCCATAACAATGCCTTACCTTGACTTGCCAAGTGTTTGGCCACTCTAGATGTACCAAAATAGGCTTAACTATTTGGGAGTTCATGCCTCCATTATTATCTTAAGCCATATGTTATAAAGAAAACTGACTATAACTTTGTATGGTGCATCAATTGACAAATATTCTATGCTACTAAAACTCAAATTTGTTTGGAATTCTTAGAGGCCTTTCATGTGCCTTCTCTTTTTGTTGGGCTCTATTAGGGCTAACATAAAAAAATTAGCCAAAATTCTGCACTAATTGACATAATCTTTCATCATCTAATCTATAATTTGTTCACCCTCGAGTGAAAGTCCAATAATAAATCTTGATTTTTGTGTAACCTTATGATTCTGGACTATGGGAATATTGCCATTCACACTTCTATACTCCAATGCCAAGGAAAAGATAAAGAATCTTAACATTCACATTCAAGGTTTGCATTATTTTTCATATTTGTGCACTCTTCTATGCATAAACAACAATCAAAATCTAAATATTTTGTGATGTAGATGAAGGGAAATACAATGAGTAGCTAGGCAATATTGTAGGTTATTTGTGCATGTCAAAAGTGCTCTCCGCATTAGAGTTCCAGACTTCCAAAATATTTCCAAAAAAAAAACTAAATATCTAACTTGTGGCCACAAACTAGAATTTCATACCATTGAGTAATTTTTTGCATTTGATGCAATTTTACATGCACAAGAGAAAATTGGAATAGAGTCTTCCATCACTTTATGGGCTACTTCACTAGCACCAATTGTTATTGCTAGCAGACCTGAAAGAATTTTATAAATTCTTTCATCTCCCAAATTAGAAAATCTTGTGGAATAGCAATAGAGCTACTATGTAAAACATTTCTAACTATAATTTACCTGCAGCATGTGCAACAAGAGCCACCTTAGAAGAAGACCCTTTTTTTATCGATTTCATAAACATATCGAGCAAACTTTCATTTCTACAAGAAAGCTAATGGTTTAGGCAAGTATCCAATTTACATAACAATTGTCCATAATTTTAAATGTGTATTATTTTTAAGTCCTTTGTAAATGCTTACAATGTTTTAGAAAATCACTTATTTGTAATGTTGTAGTACTATAATTTTGAGTATTTGCTCAATTTAACATTTTTGGTCTATTTTGTCCAATTCTGATTGTTTTAGACCCTTGTATGTCATGGAAAATAATAATTTTGGCAATGTCCATAAGTATATCAATGGGTATAAAACATAGAAGTGGGAATATTATCCAAATAAAGACAAACATAAGAATTAAACATATGCCATATTTGACAAAGATGATATTCTTACTTGCTTTTTACAAATTCATATTGAAAATCATTCATGCAAGCATTGATAAAACCTTTCAGACCATTTTATCTAGTTGATATTAAAAGGAGAAAAAGTTGTTTGTATTAGATATCCATATCACAAAACTACCATATTTTTCTCAGTGGATAGTTCTGCCTCATTTCGAGGCAACTATACTCAAATGTTAATTTGTTTCTTGGATCAATTTTGTGATAGTTTTTAACATCAATGTTTTGGATCATCCTACGTGATCTATTAATGTTACTCTCTTGTATCCTGATGATGGATCATGTAGTATGATCCAAAATGTTGATGCTAAAAACCGTCACACAATTTATCCCATAAACAAATCAGCATTTAACATGGATTGTGAAGATCTGGTAGACTTACCTGTATTTAAGTCACGTTAATTATTCATGATACATTCTTGGACATTTATTATTGTGGAATCTGCTTCTACATAAACAAGATAGGAAAACATGGTTTCATGCCAAGCAAATCTTCATGCTAAATCTTATAGTTTAAATCTCATTGTGATGATAAAATAGAAAATGTCAGTGTACTTCAACCATGAACTTTACATTGGTTAGCATGGAGAATAAATAGAAAGCAAGCACAAATTAGTAATATATGCATACTTTTGATTTGTATATTTAGCAAATAAGAAAAGAACATAGATTAAATATGAGGGGTTCCAAGCAGGCTAGTTAATACCAGTCTCTTTCTAATTTATTCCTCTGATACAAAACTTTAGGAATACTCAAAAAATTGTTCCTTCCTGGTATCCAATTAAACATCTTCACATTAGTTCATAAACCCTAGGTCTGAAACTGAATACATGCATGCTGAAGAAGTTATAAAAAAAATTAGATAGAACTCAACATATCTTAGGAAATTAAAATATACATCAATCTGGTATATTTGAAATAGGATTGAAGCATTTCACAAACCTTTATAACTACTCTAAAACCTCACACTTGGTAATGGCATCTTTGCATTGCATGCGCTCCTCCTGAAGCTCTAGCTCCAAAGCATCCACTTTTTCAGACAACCCTTTCATCTCAGTTTTGGTTGCCTTGAATTGAGATTTAATATCTGATTTATGTGAAATCATGGCTGCTAGTTCATTCTCTAATAACTACTTTGATTCCTTAGTAGATTCAAGCTGCATTTGCAAGTTTGCTAGCATTTTTTCCAATTTAGTAAGTTGACTTTCTGTATGTTCAAGTTTCTCTTTAGTTGCAGCTAGGACTACCTTTTAGATTAGCATTGTCACTCTTCAAATGCATAAGTTGTTCCTCCAACTCTGTAACTTGATGTTGGGTTTGATCAAGCTTCTCTTTTGTTACAGTGAACACTAGTACATTTGAGGTCATTTTTCGACCATCAATTAATAAGGTTTTGACTGGTCAGATTGTAGAAGGAAAAATTTCAATTTTTAAAAATCTAAGCCCGTGTTGGTCAAAATTTTGACCAACACAGGCTTAACTTTAACATGCAAAATTATTTTCAATTTCATTGACGTTGAACACACGAAGTAGCTGGAGCTACAGAACCTTGGGTCAACCCATGCTAGTGCTAATTGCTTTCCCTCTGTTGGCTCCTCATCTAGAACACTGGACTCCATCTCTCGCATCCGGCTCTGAATCTAGCACTTTCTGCACTTAAATTGGTATTTACCTCATACATTTTTTATGTTTTCATATGTTTGGTTGATTATTTCATTTCTTCTAGTAGTTTGAGTTGTCTCACACTTAGGCGCTTACACTAAATATGGCATACTCTTCTTTCATGAGGTTTATTGAAAACCTAAAGCCTTCCACCGGTAATGCCATTGGTGTAATGTCATTAGACTGAATTACATTGCACATTTTACTGTCACAAAATGCCATTTGCATCCCCTACTCTTGTCAATCTTGCACCATACTGCCCATTTATAGAGGACCAATTGAAGGAGACACTTCACATTTTGCTTTCAACACACGAACCCCTTGAAGATTGCTCCGCAGATGTCCAATGCTTGCAAAATTGCATTGAATAGAACACCTTTTTTATAAGGTGAAAATGTCCTCCTATTTCCTCACTCATAGGCAATTTTTCTTTGGTGTGTATCCTAGTCATAGGTTGTTTAGTGTTCTACCTTGCCTAAATTTGGTCTTGTTTTTGGGCTTCTTCCTCTTGGATCTAAGACACCTTTGGGGCATATCTTTGAAAGGGTTTTTGAAAGGTTAGCGATTTTTATGTCTAAAATGTGTAGAAGGAAGTTCCCTTGGAGATTATCTTTTGATGCCCTAATTTGGCCTTTCATGATCCTTGCCTTGGTGTTTGAAGTACTCCCCCCCCTAAGTGCATTGTCCAAAATTGTAGTTGAAAAGAGGGTTTCCCTTGAAACCCTCTTTAACATTGGCCCAATAACAGGTCACACATCAGAAGTACCCTTGTTAGTTTTGGTTTGACACCCTTTATTCAAAACTAGATTTTAGATCATTAGGTTCTAGGATCTCATTCTACCACTTATTCTTTTTCTCACAGTTGGTATTAAAGAAATGATTTTTGCATACCCAAGCCCTTGTTATAATGTTCATCAAGTGATTATCTTTTGGGGGAATATTTTCCTCTTTAATCCTACTCCAACATCAATTACCTAAGAACATATTATGGATTTCAATATCAAAGCTTCAAGTTTCCTTAATCCTTGTTAAGTAACTTGTGAATGAGTAATTAGAAACCCCGAGGCTTGGACACAAGTAATAATTCAATTTGGGTTTTACTGAGATTTTGTTGGCTTTGTATACTAATAAAATATTATCTTGTAGGAAAAGATAGAGTCGAGAGCATAGCTTCCTCATCATCCACACCAGTGGAAACCCGACACAAGTATCATCAAACCCATGGGAAAGAAGAGAAAAGTTGATCAAAGAGTTTGAAAAGGTAGTGCTAACAATGAAATATATGAAGGATGATGTGCTCCAAGTGTTGAAGCTAGAGAACTTGGTTTGGTTTCTAATGGACATAGACATCAAAGAATGCAACTTAAGAGGAAATCAAGGAAGATGTACACAAAGGAAATGTTTCTCAATAGGAATAGTATACCAACCTTCTTAGTCTAGGATAGTTTAGAAATGTTTCTTTCCTACATACATTCATTGTCCAAAAATCAGCAACACCTTGGACAATAATTACTCACCAGCTACATGATTTTGTTCCCTACCAGACAATACTATCATTGTTGCCTTTGATTTTGTTGCTCTAGCCTTGGGCATCTTATTTTCTTATCTTTGATGCCATGCCACTTGCGGCATCACATCAAAGAGGGGCAAAATGTAGACACCTAAAAACCTTTAGAAAATAAAGTATTTTTATTTTCTGAAAAATTCTTGATGACATCATCATTTATTAATTAGTTATTTATTTAATTAATTAATTTATTTTTATGCCATTAAATCCCTTTATCTTAATTAAAAATATTTAATTAAGGAATCCCTCCCAAAAATGTTTAAATCTTATTTAAACATTATTTTCTTATTTATTAATTATTTAATTAATAAATTAACCAAAAAACTCAAAATAAATAAAAAATTTATTTTTTGCCCAAAACTTGGCCAATTTCCTTAAGACCACTAACCTCTTCCAAAATCTTCTAATCCTTCTTTAATTTTGATTAAAGGCTAATCCCATCATTTCCTACCCCTAATCCCAACTCAAAATATTTAATTAAGATTAAATATTAATCCTCATGTTTATTAAAAAAGTTTTAATAAATATCTCCTGAACCCAAACCCTTGAAATAAATAAAACTTTATTTATTTCCTAAAAATCTAATTTATCCTCATCCTAAGAAGTTCTAGACTCTTCTAGAAAGTCTTCATCCTCATCCTAGGAAGTTCTAGACTATTCTAGAAAGTCTTTATCCTCATCGAAAGTCTAGACTCTTCTAGAAGATGTCTTTAAACCTAATCCTAATCCCCTCCTAACCTTGTCACATTCTCTAAACATGGGTTAAGACTTACTAACCCAAGCCAAAGTTAACAAATATCTCCTCCTTCACCCACCCTCATTAAATGCCATCCACTTGCCTATCCCTAAGCTAATCCTAAACCATCCGAATCCATCCTCTAATCATTTGCACAATCTTAAGCAAGCTTAAAACCTTCCTAATCAAGCCCAAGTCGAAATTCCTCTCATCTCCCTCAAAATATCCCAACCATAAAACTTTATGAAGCCCACTAGGCCATAAATGACTCTTCCAAAGCCCTTTCATTGCTCTTACAAGCCATTATGAGGGTCTTTATGAAGATTTTATCCCTTGAGCCTCCTTTGTTGACTCATCCTTCCCCTTTCCTCCATCCTCTCACCTTTTGACATGTGTCACTCCCTAATTGGCTGTAAGGAAGCACAATCCATGTGCTCTCCTCTCATGCAATCTAAGCCCTCCATGAGCTTTTCTCCATCCTTGCATCTTATCCCTCAAACCCTCAAGCCTCTTGCCTATAAAATGGATCCTTCCCCTTTGCAAAACAACACAATCCATGAAGTAAAGTCATAATGCCATTTTAAGAAGCCATTTTACATCAAAACCATACACTCACACCCAAATTCCAACTCCATTTGAAGCCCTTTTTGAAGCATAAGCTTGAGCATACATCCTATCTATTTAGACAAAGCCACCGAACAAGAGAGCTTCTTATTGAGAGAGCCCATTAATGGCTCATATTCTTAATTGAGAGCTCATCTTAGTCTATCTTGAAGTTTATGAATTTTGTTTATTTTGTAGAAGCTTCATTTAAATTTGGTTTCTATTAGCATACTAACATTGCTCTAGTACATTTTGGCACGCCCAGTGGGACCCTGCATGGGTCATCTTCATTAGCTTTTTTAGTCAAGTTTTGTATGTCATTTGCTAATTTTGGCTAATTTTTCTTGTTTTTGTGATTGGTAGGATTGTATAAATTGATTTTGTAGGTCCACATGAGCATGAAGAAGACAAAGGAACTCATAGTCTATCTCATAGTGTTTGCAAAATTTTCAAGCTTATAGGTGGACAAAGCACTTGAAATTCTTCTTCCTCTTCTTGTCTATATTCTTCTTATTCCAGCTACTTCTTCTTCTTCTTCTTGTGGGAGAGCTTGGCCATTTTTTTTTTAAGGAAGCAAAATCATACACACTTCTTTTTAGTGCTTAAAATGAACCTCTAAATCATACTTAAATCCATTAAAAACTAAAAATTTGCAAAAAAAAAAAGACTTTTAACAAGTGAAACTAAACCAATCCAATCATTTGCATCCTTGCAACATCAAAGTTTTAGATGCATTCATGCAAAGTTAGAAACACTTCATTTTTGAAAATTTAAAAAGAACTTCAAGTTTCCATTTCAAAAGGTTCAAAATCAACACTAAGTGCACACTAAAATCTAAATCAAACTCAAAGCATCAATCAAGGATAAAATGAACCTCATTTGCAAATATTTTAAAGTTCTTTTAAAAATCTCATGAAAACTAAGAGTCCTAAATGGCTGCCAAAATTTTCCTAAAAGCTTTGTTATTTGTTCCAAACAAATGTCTTGTTGCAAAATCTTGAATATTTCTTAGGTTTTTCATGCATCAAAACAATCTAGGAATATCATTTTTGGGCTTAAAACATGCAAACTAGAACACAAAATCTTGAATGTAAAGCAAAGTCCAAAGAGTCATTTTCACTTTTGAGTCCAAAACAATCTTGAATGATCTAAGGTTAAAACAAAGCACTTCAAAGTTCTTAAAACAACACACAAAATCTCAATCTTGAATGCTCTAAGAAAAAAAAAAACTTGAATGTATAATCACTTGTCTTTGAATGAATGTTGCTCAAAATACACTCTTGAATGCCATGGATTAAAATCAATTTTTTCCTTGAATGCATGATTAAAACAACAAATCCAATCTTGAATGCAAAGGATCAATTAACCATTGCAATATCAAACACTTCATTTGGAGCTTTTAAAATTGAACAAAACAAATCTCTTTTCCACATGCAATTTAGGCAAAGTTTGATTTTTGGACATTTAAGAAACTTCGTTAAGTTAAATACAAATTTGCAAAAATCAATTTGAGTAGTTCCTTGGACTCACCTCTTTTCTAATCACCCATCAATTCAACCATTGGTTGCAATCTCAGTGCCATTTATGGGGATGGGTCTACTTGAAAAAGGTGTTAAATGTTCCACAATCTAACTCACTCACTTGGTCTTTGAATGTTTGCTTTACCTTTATCAAAATTCTTAAATGACCAAAACTCTAGATTAAATCGATCACACTTCAAGTTTGGGCACTAAAATTGAACAACTATTGATGTGGAGGGCCTCCGGGCATGCGCTTGACAATCAAGTTTCACACACCTTTATTTTGGGCTTAAAACAAAATCACACCAACTTTTGAATGCTTTAAAGGAAATTAATCGATACTTGACGTGGACGGCCTCCGGGCGTGCGGGTTTACTTTTTTTTTGACCCTAACTCTTCTTCTTTTATTCATTCTTCGCTCGATTTTTCTTTGTTGGTGCATTTCAAAGTTGGAATTGAGCATTGTCTCTTAAACATGAGTGCTCGTAAAGTCTAGATCAGCACACATAAGAGTCAGTTGGTAAAAGAACAAGCGTGTTTTTTAGCCCAATGTCATCCAAGTCTTCTCTCTCCTTGTCGTCTTTCGAGGCCATCTTGGGTGCATAAGATTAGGATCCAAAACCTTGTTTCTCTTTTTAGGAGGCCTGCTTGGGGATTTCATCACCCCTTGGGATGACCTCAACTCCAGCGTTCCGATGGAGTATAAAGATCGGGAGGTGAATCCAAAGACACCTCTCTTGGAATCAAGATTTTGTCACTCAGGCTAAGCCTCAAGGAACTTTATACCCTTGAGAAGTGAAAGAGGAGAAGTGGGTTACCGCTCCTCTCGGCTGTGTGACATCTTTTTGGTTTCATCTATGGATTTGGGCCTCACGTACCTTGGGTATATCGAGGACTCCCTAGCCAAAACAACTGTCAGCCTTGTAAACAACCATCTAGGGTGTTAATGTGTTTGAAGTGACTAATCAAAAAATTTGTAAAACATACACACTCCTCGGCACAAGTATCACATTCTAAGAATTAAAAACTTCTATATGGTTGTTCCTATCTATTGCTTGATTTTTTATTTGTTGAATGAATGTTTGCCAAACTTTGTCAATCCTAGCTTAGGGCACACTTAGCGTAGTCACTGCTTATTCCAGAAGTTGAACAAGTTCAAGAAAAATAACTGAGGTCTCTCAAAGCCAAGCAAATTCAAGAATCATGTCAGAACAACCCAAACCCAAACAAAAGTTCCACAAAGTTAAACTCAAACCATCTCAGGCATACCAAGAACTTTCAACCAAGAGAAAGGAACTAACACCAAGTTCTCGAATTTCCAAACTCCACAAAGCAGAGGACAAAGCTGTTGACGAAGCCCTTCAAGATGCCTGGTTAGATCGCACCATCCAATTTAACCAACATCCAAGAGTTAACAATGCTTATGCCTTACCGACTAGGCATGATTTCTATGATTAGACCCCCTTGTTTCTGCACATCTTCTTGCATAAGCTTCACTTTTGCATTAGAGTCATCTTTGTAGGAAAGCCAGCCATCTTTAGTCATCCTCTTAAGCATTTTAGCTCATCCATCTCATTTAGAACCAAACCATCTAGCCAGCAATCCAAAAACTTCACATCCAAGCCTTCAAAAATTTTGTCATTTTGCCAAAAGTTTGCCATTCCTAAAATCTTCCAAATCCATCAATCTCACCAAGGTTATCCCTTTCACAGAGCTTTTTCTAGGGTAATCTAGCTTTGTCACTTGTCATCCCTCATCACCTTGAGCTAAAGGTTGGGATCCACAAGTGGTCAATCTCGTGTTCTTCATAAAGGATCATCAGTCTATCCTAAAGTTGACACAATCACCACCAAGCTTGCACATAGGAAAGTACACCTTTCGTGCTTTGGCAACATATCTTTGAACTTAGCATCCCCAACCCAATCCTCCTTAGGTTTTTTCATATAGCTTTGCCTCAACCTAGGAAATCATTTGCATAGAAAAGCCTTCCTCTTTTGCATCCATCAGCATTGTTGCATCTCATCCCTAGGAAACATTTTGCATTTTCATGCCACCCGTCACTCGCTTAGGCAAGAAGAAGAAGGAAATAATGGAGCCCTATCATTTGGATCCAACAACATCGCTCCCCTTGAGCACTCAACCATCCTTTAGCCCAAAGAACTCTATACCATCACCTACTAACATTGAAGCTTTCATGAACCAACTAGGAAATGCAGTATTGGTGAACGCCATTATAGACAAAAACAAGGAAACAATCATGGCTAACTTTCGAAGGGACAACATTGGAGCCTTCGACTTTGGAAGACCTCCCCCCTTATCAGATCCATCTCACCCCTTGCTTGAGCAACTCCCACCACCCATAGGCTCTTATGATTCGAATTATCCTCAATATGTGCCAAAAGAAGAGCCTCAACCCACCCCATATGATCCAATAGACCCAAACATACCAGCCTCCACTCAAGTTGAAATCTCCCTTTCACAAGCCAATCCAGCCACCACCACTCCACCATTGGTCCATAACACGTCATCCCAAACCCCCTTCACCCAAAACACCTCATCATTCACTCCCTTCACTATTGTTGTTGCTGCCCCCCAACCCAGCCTTTGAAATCCACCCATCTCCCAAATTAGTGCTAGCATCTTTGGCCAACCGCAACAATATACAACTAGGATGCCACCCATGCGGCCAAGTAATCAACCTTTTATCACCCCCAACCTGTTTACCTCTTCTCAGAACATAATTCCATCATTTCCAGTAGGTCCTTGGAGCTTAGTGCCATCAACCACAAATCCACAAACTACTACCTTCACTCCACAAAGCTATCACACCCCACAAGCTACTACTAATGTTCTGCCAAGCTCTCAAGTGACCCAAGCTCTTGCCACCACTTTACCAAGCTTTCAAATCTAGCCACCAAGCTATCAAACCCCATCAGTTCCATTCCCAAGCTTTCAATTCCCACCACCTCCACCACCAACCAATCCATTACCTCCTATTACCAACTATTTTTCTATGCCACTTCTAGGAGGAAATCCACCACCACCAACCACCAATTACTTGGCCTCTTTTGCCATGCAGACACCTTCCCAAATAGGGGCACACCCCACATATATTAGTCAAACTCCTCAAATCCAAAGTCAAGTTCCACAAGCTCCCCGATCCTTTCCCCAAGCTTCACACCCATCTTATACCTTACCTTCACAAAGAAATCCATTTATCCCACAACCAGCTTATGTTCCTAAATCCCAACCTCAAATCCAATATCAGCAACAAGCCTCGCAACATATGCAGCAATATGTGCCAATTCCACCTCAGCAACCCATCATCCACCATTCAGTTGCCCAAGCCATGTACAATCCCTACCAGCCCATACCTTAAAGCCATCCATATTCCATTGCCCCATCTAGCACATACCTACCTCAGGGCACTCCTACATTGGGGGCACCCCAGATGTCACCCATTAATTCAGAATGGGAAGCCATGAAAACAGCTTTGAAGAACATCCAAGAGGGAAATGATCCAAAAGCCTTCAAGTTTGAGAATGTGTGTCCTTACCCATTTGACAGAGCCATTGCCATGACACCATTTCCCAAGCATTTTAAGACACCCAAGTTTGACAAATTTAGAGGAAAAGGAGACCCTATCACACATATCAAAGAATTTTACATGCACTACCAAGAAGTGGCATACGATGACATCTTCCTCTTGCGTCTCTTTCCCAAAAGCTTGGCCAGACTAGCTCTTGAATGGTTTTATAGAATCCCCTATGGCACAATTAAATTTTTTGTTGAATTGTCTGAGGCATTTGTAGCCCAATATGCCCATCTTGTTGAAATAGAGCTATCAGTAATTGATCTTGTCCACACTAAGCAAAAAGGTGGAGAAAGCCTTCCTGAATATCTGCAAAGATGGCAAACCCTTACCACCCACATATCTTGCACCTTGCCAGAGCGCCATTTGGTGAAAATGTTTATTGATAATGCCCATCCTAGCTTGGCTCACCACATGACCATGAACTGTTTGTAGACCTACAAAGATATCAAAGAGAAAGGAATGATCCTTGAGCAAGGACTCATTAAAGATGGTGTGGTCAAGATTTACAAGGAAGCCAACCAAAATCAATCACATTCCAATGACAAGTCTAGGTATTGGAACAAAAATAAGCATGTTGCAACAGATGGCGTCACTGACACCAGACATGTGAATATTGTTGGTCCTTCCCAAAATCAGTCTAACCCACAATATCAATCAAACAATCAACAAGCTATCAACTACCAATAGAAAAATAACCAAAGCTATCAAAACCACAATCCAAGACACAACTTTCAAGGGTCTAGCAATCAAGCTAATGCCATCAATGTAGCTGTAAGGCAAAAGCCCAGATTCCAACCTGCACCTAGAAATTAGACACCCCTTGGTGAACCTTTGGATGTCATTTTTGAGAAATTAGTCAAGGAAAACCTCATCAAATTTCCTCCTACCCAACAAATTGACCCAAGCCAATCCAAAGCTGCATGGTACAAAGACAATGAGTACTACAAATTTCATAGGGTAAAAGGTCACACTACCCTGAGATGCATGAAATTGAAAGATTATGTGCAGGACCTCATTGATCACAAAGAAATCACCGTTGGTGCCCAAACCTCTCCCAATGCAGGCTTACAGATATATCAAAATGCTTTTCCTCCTCACAACAACCAAAATCCTAGAAAAGCACCTATCCAAGCCAACAACAACAACACCAACAACCGCCAGCCAAACCAACAGCATGGGAAGAACAATGACCACACTTCATCCTATATAGACTATGGTAGCCTCATAGGTTGTATATCCGAGAAAGAGCCTTCTGTCAATGTTATCAATATTCGAGGACCAAACAATGAGTGTGCAGTCACCACTCGAAGAGCATGATTTAACATCACAGGCCCACCAGTTTCACCAGCACCATCAGCTCTATCAAAAAGCCAGTACAATATCTTGGAACACCTTGGGAACATGCCAACCCAAATCTCCATTTTAGACCTTCTTCACACTAGTCCCGTGTACAAGAACATCCTTAAAAGTGCTCTTATAGAATCTTGTGTCCCTTCAGATATCAATGCTACTAATTTTTGTAATCTTGTTGGACACCTATCCTCCTCATGTGCCCTATCTTTCAAACCCACTGACATACCCGTGGTCGAGCCAGATCACACCCTTCCGCTTCGCATAGCCATCATGGTATCCAATTTTTCTATGAAAAGAGTAATGATAGATAATGGATCAGCCTTGAATATTTGCACCCTAAAATTCATAAAACAAGCTGGGTATACTGAGGCAGATATCATCAGTGAGGTTATCACCATCAAAGCTTATGACAACTTGGAAAGAACCATAGAAGGAACTATTTTGCTGCCAATCAAGGTTGGGCCAGTCATCCAAGAGACACTTAGCCATTTTATTGATCTAAACCTACCATTTAACATCCTCCTCGGTCACCCATGGATTCATGCCATGAAATTCGTTCCATCCACTTACCATCAGTGCGTCAAATTTTTGCATCAAGGCACTAAGGTAACCATCCATGCCGATCTAGAACCCTTTGCTTACTGCAATGCAGTTGAAGCTTCATATACAAACCATTGCCTGGGAATTGATATCGGCACATCCATCGCCAGCTCATCCCACACTTGTAATGACCCATAAACCATCCTCGCCTCTACCCTGTCTACCGTGAAGATCAATAAAAAAGGTTGTGGAGAGTATAGTCTGTCGGGGCACTCCCACTTGATCCACATGCCCATGGATGACCAAAATATCACAAAGCTAAGGAGATTCCACCTCCTCAATACAAACATTTTGGCCCAACAAACTTTGTATCCTCGAAAATCCCTCTTCATGAGGAGCTCACTCAGGATATCAACAATTGGTTACATAAGGATGCACCTCAAAGAAATCAAGGACGCCTTGATCACTTTAGCTAGAAGTATCCCCAAGAACATAAGCTCATCACTGAAAAATGGAACTATCAAGGTGGTGGTCTAGGACCAGAAGAAAGAGGCATGCAGTGCCCCATTGATGCACACAAGTGGGAATCAAAGTCAGGTCTTGGCTTTGGCATACCCACAACTGGGGACACCAATACGGATGGTCACGCTTTTTCGAACATTCACCATGACCTTGTCGAAATCGAAGAAATTCCTGAGGAAGTTGAAAAGAGAGCCTACGATGATATCCCAGACCAAATCTCCCTCGAAGACTCTGTTCTCCAAGAACTATCCATCCACCTCATTGACCTACCACTCGCCCATCCACAACTCATAGATTGGGACCAACCAAGCGTCATACACATTGATGAGTTCACATCAGAGGAAGCACTTCTAAGATTCATGGGAGCCAAAACTCCTCATAAGAAAACAAAGCCAGATTCTACCTATATCTACAAGCTAGATCCCAAGGGGTATTTTGGAGAAAATCCCCAACCTAGTTTCGATACACCCAAAACTGGAACTAAGGTGAATCCGAGACTAGCTATGGCAGTGAAGAGAACCCCTCAGCAAGAAAATCCAGAGCCACAAGCAGAACATGAAGATTTAGCATTGCCTCCTCAAGATAATTGACTAGAGGTGTCTTCTATTCTAATTGAGGATACTCGAGAAGTCAACATTGGTTCTTCAGAGATCCCCAAACTTGTTCACATTGCTGCATCCCTATCACAAGACCAAGTTGATCTCCTCTTTGAGGTCTTAAGAGAGAACATTGGCTAATTTTCATGGTCATATCAGGACATGCTAGGACTTGATCCAAAGCTTGTAGTTCATCATCTTGCAGTCGATCCAAAGATCAAGCTCGTCAGACAAAAGCTTAGAAAAATGCACCCCAAGGTGGCATTACTGGTCAAAGTTGAATTAGAAAGAATGTTAGCTGCTAAGGTTATTTGACCTATCGACTACTCAGAGTGGATCTCCAACATGGTCCCCATCACTAAACCTTTCGGTGACATTAGAATCTACACTGATTTCAGAGATCTTAACAAAGCTTGTCCAAAAGATGATTTTCCCTTGCCCAACATAGATATGATTGTAGATCTTACAGTTGGACATGAAATTTTGTCCCTCATGGATGGACTTTCTAGGTATAATCAAATCAAGATTGTAGAAGAGGATCAACATAAGACAACATTTACTACCCCTTGGGGAACCTTTTGTTACAACATGATGCCTTTTGGCCTAAAGAATGTTGGGGCTACCTATCAAAGAGATATGACAGCCATTTTTCATGATCTCATCCATAGCATTTTGGAGGATTATGTGGATGATATCTTGGTCAAATGTCATACCTTCATGGATCATCTTGCTGACCTGGAGAAAGTGTTTGATAGGTTAGCCAAATATCATCTCATGCTGAATCCCAAGAAGTGTGTCTTTGGGGTCACATCTGGCAAGCTTCTAGGCTTTATAGTGTCTAAACGAGGTATAGAGATCAACCCCAAGAAGGTCAAGGCTATCTTAGACATGCCTCCTTCCCAGGCACTATGACAGCTTTGCTCTCTTGAAGGAAAGCTTCAATCTGTCCGGCACTTCATCTCCCAGCTTGCAGATAAGTGTACACCATTTTCACATTTACTAAAGAAGGATGAGAACTTCAAGTGGGATCCTTTATGTCAGCGTAGCTTCAATCAGCTCAAGCAGTATCTCACCAATCCCCCTATCTTGGTTCCACCAGTTCCTGGTCGTCCCTTGATTTTGTACATATCAACAACGCCTACTACTCTAGGGGCACTTCTAGCACAACTCGATGACTACGGTAGAGAAAGAACCATCTACTACATCAGTAGAACCCTAGTTGGTTATGAACTCAATTATACTCCTATGGAAAAAGCTTGTTTGGTAGTTGTTTTCTCAACTCAAAAGCTTCGCCACTACATGCTAAGTCATACCATCCAACTAGTCTCCAAGATTGACCCTCTCAAGTATATGCTCTCCAGAACAGCACTTACAGGTTGTTTGGCCAAATGGGTTATGCTCCTTAGCGAATTTGACATCCAGTATGTGGACAAAAAGGCAATCAAAGGGCAAGCTATAGCAGATCACCTAGCTGATGCACCTCTAATAGATGCTTATTTTTTGATCACATAATTTCTAGATGAGCATATCTATCTAATTGAAGAATAGCCCCCATGGAAACTTTATTTTGATGGCTCATACACATCTCATGGATCAGGGGTAGGAATATTGTTGGTCACACCTCAAGGAGATTACATTCCAAAAGCCTTCAAGCTACAATTCCCTAGCACCAACAATATAGTTGAATATGAGGCCCTCATAGCAGGATTAAAGATAGCTGCAGAATGGAACATTGTTGAGTTACAAATCTTTGGCGATTCTCAACTCATCATCAAGTAAGCCCTAAATGAATATCAAACCAAAGATGAAAAGCTATTACCCTACAAAGAGCTAGTTGATCAGCTAACCTAACATTTTACAAGGCTTCAGTTTACACAAGTGCCTTGAATATAGAACAAAGTAGCAGATGCTATGGCTACTATAGGCTCACTCTTGGAAATTCCCTAAGCAGCTACACAGTATGAGTTTTTAGTGGAGCAGCTCCTCCCACCCGCCTATGCGAATGATAATTCAAACTGTGTTTGTATCTTGGTTGGTCTCGAATCCCCTTGGTACCATGAGATTCACGCTTACCTTAACGATGGTATCATATCCCCTCACCTCACACATACCCAATGCCAAAACTTCATCCAAAAATAATCCCGCTATGTTATCATAGCCAATATCGTATATCATCGAGGTTATCACGATACTCTCTCTCGATGTTTAGACCAAAATGAGGCCGTGATGGTGTTAAAAGAAGTACACTCTGAACTTTGCGGTGCCCACATGAGTGGTATTGTCCTAGCATGAAAAATCCTTAGAGCAAGCTACTATTGGCCTACGATTGAAGAAGACTCCTGTGACTTTGTTAGAAAGTGTCTCCCATGTCAGCAGCATGCAAATCTTGTGCATGCTCCAGCATAGGATCTACAGCCTATTGCACCACCTTGGCCTTTCGCTTGTTGGGGCCTTGATCTAGTTGGAACTATCACACCCCTCTCATCTAATGGACATAAATGGATAATAACAGCTACAAACTATTTCACTAAGTGGGTGGAAGCAGTCCCCCTTGTCTCAACTACAGAAATTCAGGTCTCCAAGTTCATCTTATACCACATTGTTTGCCGCTTCAGCATCCCATCCACCATCTTCACCGACCATGGAGGTAACTTTGAAAATCTCAACATGGAAGAATTATGCACTTCCCTCTACATCCATCATCACTTTTCTAGCCCATATTTCCCACAAGGTAACGGCTAGGCAGAGGCAACTAACAAAACCCTCCTCAAAATCCTAAAGAAAGTTGTCAATGATTCTGGTCGCGATTGGCATCTACAAATAAATCCAGCCCTATGGGCCTATCGAACTTCCTTCCATACATCCATAGGCACAACTCCATACTCCCTAGTCTATGGTGCCAAAGTGGTACTATCTATAGAGGTTGAACTTCCCTCCTTGCACATATCTTTGCAAGGGCAAATATCAGATGAAGAATACAAAGTAGCTCAGCTCACCGAGCTAGATCTCTTAGATGAGAAGTGACAACAAGCCTATGATCATCTCATCGTCTATCAAACTCATCTCAAAAGGAATTTCAACAAGAAGGTGCTTCCACGACACTTTCAGCTAGGTGACATGGTCCTCAAAGAAAACATGAAAGTCCAAGCAGATCGAGAAAAGAAAGGCAAGTTTGAACCTACATGGCTTGGTCCTTATGTTGTCACTGCATCCTTTGGCTCCGAAGTCTATCAGCTATCTACACCAGAAGGAGAACTCTTGAATGATCCTACTAACATCATTCATGTCAAGAAGTTCTATGCTTAAAGATCCTTGGTATACCCAGCTTTTGAAAAATAAAATAAAATAGTAAAGATAAATAAGTGTCCAATGGTGAAAACTTGGCAATTCAAGCGCCTTGGATAGGTACCTTGGTGAAAACTTGGTAATTTAGGTGCCTTGTATACTAAGACTAATCCATTATCTATCACTATCCTATCCCTCATCCATTCACCCACCATCCCATAAAACACCTTCTTGTTCCCTTGGTTTTCCAACCAAATATCCAAAATCTAATGGAGCTTGTAAATACCTCCTGTACAGCTTGTAAATCTTGTACCTCAGCTTGTAAATCTTGTACCCCAGCTTGTAAATCTTGTATCATCCCTTGTATCATAGCTTGTATATCCAAATCTTGTCCAAAGCTTGTACCATATTCTAGCTTGTATTATATGCCAAATCTTGTATCCTAGCTTGTATCCTATCACATGCACACAAAGAATCCCATTTTCACTTAAGCTTTTCGCAAACCATCTACCTATCCGGTTATCAACTATTGCAGACATCCCACCCTTCACAAACATTTCCATCTCACAAAACCCAAACATGAACAACCTTGTACATTTGTAACATATCTTGGTCCGTCAGCTTGTACATCCTCTTTAGCTTAGAACCATTGTATCTATCCAATTTTTGTGTCAGATCGTCCTTGATCGACATCTTGCACACATCGCACAACCCTTGGTTAGCTATCCCAATGCATCCTTTAGCTAGATCTCTTGTCACCAAAGTTTTATCCTTCTTAGTTCAGCTTGCCAAATGCATCACTCATCCAGATCCACCAGCTTAGGTGCTCTCTGATAGATCCTTGTAGGATATAGCTTTCCTCATGTCTGATCTTGGTCCGTTAGTACCTTGTCCTACCCATCTCATTGGCAAATGTTTCTCTTTTGAATTTTCACTTTCTTTTGATTTGGAATCTTCCCTTTTGGGTCTTGAAGTATCTTTTCCAAACAATCTTTTTGTTCCCTCCTCAAAGTTGCCATGATCTTCCATATCATGGTATACTGTGAATGGGGAAATCTGGACGTAAGGTCTTGATCAAGTCTTTTGTTTGTTTTTCTTTTTTGCTTGTGGGTTACCCAGTGTCGGTTCCGCTCTGATTCTTTTGAGATTCATGTGTGATGTTGGGGCAATCCTTGCGTGTTTTTTTAAGTCATTCCATTAGTCCTTTGGATAGTTGGTGAAAAGGCCTTGATGTTCTTGGTAACCTTGGCAATTAACCAAAAGTCCTATAGCAAATCTAGTGCTCAACTACATGGTGGTACTTCTCTTTGAAGTATCCCCCCGCTCAAAAAGCTTCAATGGTTTTCCTTCATCTCCATTATCCCCCATCCATATCCAGCATCCGTCTCTCCTACCCCAGCTTATGCATCAGTATCTCTTTGAATCACTCCTCACCTTTAGCTTTAGGGATCCACAATCCTAGTCTTAGGGATCCACCAATCCAAATCAATCCACCAAGCCTCATCTTTCAAGATCCACAATCCTAGTCCTAGGGATCTCCGAAACCCATCTTCCACCAATCTGACTCTTTGAAATCTTGTTGCATCAGCTTTTTAATCCCCTCATCCATCTCCCCATCCTAGATTCCTTTTAGAGCACTCTGCTCCTTCATCCTCTGCAATCCTTGAGATCTTAAGCTTGCTTCCTCTTGTGCCTTTGATTCTCCCTTTATCATTCTCCCGTAGTGACAGTTTGAGCTAACTAAACCTCTTCTCTTAAGCCAATCTGAGTCTTCTTGCTCATCTCAAATTCTTGTACTTTTCAAGAAGTCATCGAGCCTCGCTTTCTCTCCTCGCCGCCTTCTTGAGGGGGCATCTTACAGTCCATTCTCTCCTCTTCTGCTCTAGCCTTGGGCATCTTATTTTCTTATCTTCGATGCCATGCCACTTGCGGCATCACATCAAAGAGGGGCAAAATGTAGACACCTAAAAACCTTTAGAAAATAAAGTATTTTTATTTTTTGAAAAATTCCTGATGACATCATCATTAATTAATTAATTAATTCTTTAATTTATTTATTTATTTTTATGGCATTAAATCCCTTTATCTTAATTAAAAATATTTAATTAAGGAATCCCTCCCAAAAATGTTTAAATCTTATTTAAACATTATTTCCTTATTTATTAATTATTTAATTAATAAATTGACCAAAAAACCCAAAATAAATAAAAAATTTATTTTTTGCCCAAAACTTGGCCAATTTCCTTAAGACCACTAACCTCTTCCAAAATCTTCTAATCCTTCTTTAATTTTGATTAAAGGCTAATCCCATCATTTCCTACCCCTAATCCCAACTCAAAATATTTAATTAAGATTAAATATTAATCCTCATGTTTATTAAAAAAGTTTTACTAAATATCTCCTCAACCCAAACACTTGAAATAAATAAAACTTTATTTATTTCCTAAAAATCTAATTTATTCTCATCCTAAGAAGTTCTAGACTCTTCTAGAAAGTCTTCATCCTCATCCTAGGAAGTTCTAGACTATTCTAGAAAGTCTTTATCCTCATCCAAAGTCTAGACTCTTCTAGAAGATGTCTTTAAACCTAATCCTAATCCCCTCCTAACCTTGTCACATTCTCTAAACATGGGTTAAGACTTACTAACCCAAGCCAAAGTTAACAAATATCTCCTCCTTCACCCACCCTCATTAAATGCCATCCACTTGCCTATCCCTAAGCTAATCCTAAACCTTCCTAATCCATCCTCTAATCATTTGCACAATCCTAAGCAAGCTTAAAACCTTCCTAATCAAGCCCAAGTCGAAATTCCTCTCATCTCCCTCAAAATATCCCAACCATAAAACTTTATGAAGCCCACTAGGCCATAAATGACTCTTCCAAAGCCCTTTCATTTCTCTTACAAGCCATTATGAGGGTCTTTATGAAGATGTTATCCCTTGAACCTCCTTTGTTGACTCATCCTTCCCCTTTCCTCCATCCTCTCACCTTGTGACATGTGTCACTCCCTGATTGGCTATAAGAAAGCACAATCCATGTGCTCTCCTCTCATGCAATATGAGCCCTCCATGAGCTTTTCCCCATCCTTGCATCTTAGCCCTCAAACCCTCAAGCCTTTTGCCTATAAATTAGATCCTTCCCCTTTGCAAAACAACACAATCCATGAAGTAAAGTCATAATGCCATTTTAAGAAGCCATTTTACATCAAAACCATACACTCACACCCAAATTCCAACTCCATTTGAAGCATAAGCTTGAGTATACATCCTATCTATTTAGACAAAGCCACTCAACAAGAGAGCTTCTTATTGAGAGAGCCCATTAATGGCTCATATTCTTAATTGAGAGCTCATCTTAGTCTATCTTGAAGTTTATGAATTTTGTTTAGTTTGTAGAAGCTTTATTTAAATTTGGTTTCTATTAGCATACTAACATTGCTCATATACAGGGGGATTGTGAATCGTAAGTCTCTGAAATTTTTCAAGAAACTCATATTCAGCACAACCTTATTCTAAGAGACCAAAATTTTTTGATGCTTTATGAGAGACTGTTAAAATTCATTGTTGATACATCCACATTGGGATGAAAATCTGTGAGGGCAGGCACAACCACGGTTATTGGGAAAAAAAAATTCTATCAGTTACTTTGGTCTATGTCCATACCTTCCGTCTACACACCTCTATATCCATATTAGAGGTCTTTAAAATGGTTGTGTCAGTATCTAACATTGTAGTCGTAGGACTGTATCCATGTCAATGCAAAATTGGTGTTTTCTCTTTCCTTTCATTAGTGTTTTCTTTTATAGATGAAATTATACTATATAAATAATATTAATTACTAATAGATCTTTATTCTTGAACTAGATTTCTCTAGGGTAACTCTTTAGTTAAACAAAATTATAGTAATGACAATGCTTAGAATTAACGCTATAGATAATATAGTAAATTATAATTTATTGGTCTTGGAGGGATTTCACTTGCTTCTACTAGATATAGAATGGAATGATTGCATTGATGAAAATCATTTTGAGTAGATTCATATTGGCTGTTGTGATTCTGTAAGTTTGATAGTTTATGCAAAAGAAATTAGTTTATTGAATTAAATTTAAGATTTTTAGTTTTTTAAATTAAAAAAATTGAGTTATTTTTAATTTGCAATTGAAACATTGGGATTTACATTTTTCCCACTTGCCTATCTCATTCCTCGGGCCTCTGTTAAAAAATAATCAATGGCATGAACTTTTCTTTTGGAGATTCTGGCATATATGATTACTATTGCAATCTTGTACTTTAATGTGGCTCATACTGTTTATAGGCAGAACAATTTTAATGGCTTTTTTGTAATTCTATTTGTTGTTTTGTAGAATTCTATATCCTTAACACAATAGTTGTAGTTTTTCAATCAATCTCAATCCAAACTAACATGCATAGTAGCTTTTCCATCAATAACAATCCAAACTAGCAAGCACAGTGGGATAGAAAAATGCTTCATCTACTGTGTCCCAAGCTTTGCAAATCCTCAATTCTGGTGCCATTGATTTCAAACATAACTATTACATTAGTTCTTTTCTCCTCAAGAATTTCATTGTTTCATAGTACATAGCCACTCTTAAACTACCAATGGTCTCAAGATCTGTTCAGGGAAGTCTTCTTTCTTCTTCCAAATTTCCATTTTCTCTTTAGATTTTATCTTTTTAGTCCAGTAAATGACCCCATTCTGAGGTTTTTCCATATGTCTATAAGCATATTACATTTTGCAGAGGCCATAATATGTTACAATTGGCATTGTAGATGGTAGACAAAGGTATCACAGATACCGATGCAAGAATGTACATAAAAACTTAGTTTATGTTAGTAAATTGTGCATCGATTAAATAATAGACTTTTGAGCAATAGATGATAAATTTTAACAGTCCACATGCCTTGCTATGTTTTCAAAATTTGCATGCCTTGAAGATGTGGCCAATGCTTAGAAAATAGGGAGTTTAGTGATCTCTTCACGTCTCTTGCAGTTGTTTTCATATCATGTGTTCTCATGGCTCCATCAAAAAAGGATAATAAATCTTTGCATTGTGTAAATTCCATGAGAGGAGAGAAAAAAAAAACGTCTTCCATGCATAGGATTTTTCATAATTTTTGTGGTTGTCAATTTTGAGTTCTTTGTATTTCTGGGATATTTCTTCACATTTTTTTTTAATTAGTCAAAAGAATATTTTCCATTATTGATTGTAGGGGATGAATTGAATAAGGCAGACAAAGTGATCACTTATTTGGGCTTGGTAATTGTCCACCTCTATTGCCCATCTTGTTCTGATTTTCTTCTAACATACTGTGCACGCATCAAACATTGTTCATTTTTTCATATATTTTCTACATTAGTCTACACTGTTTTACTAGAGCTAAATGCAGCTAAGCTATAGATCTTAGATGTTAAAAATATTATTTAAGGAAAGCTCCTTGATGTTGGATCCCCTTTTCAACCATTAGTTAAGGAATATGATCTACCAATCCCCTTTTCCTTGAAAACTTGACAGCCACAGTGCTAAAGAAACATTGTACTTGAAACTTTTGTATCAAATATCAATTTCTAAACAACAATTTTAAATTATGAATAACTGATACACTATTAGACATTGATATATGTGTGCATTTTCAAGGTGCAAAATAATATTGCACCACAAGTTATTTGAGTTAGTGTTGTTTAAAAGGCTATCATGATTAATCATATTGTTCCTTCTAGTCTCACATATCCTAATGGCTATATTAGGTTTATCTCATGGTTAATATAATTATAATTCCTAATCTAATCTATTATTTCTACTATATCAATCTTCCAATGCAATTTTTCTTGGCAGGAATTGTGATGCCACTAGTACATTAGACCTCCATTTTTGAATTGTATCTGAAAGTGTACAAAAAATTCTCAAGCAATCCAGAAAAATAATATCAGCTTTAAAGGAAGATTAAAAACAGGCAAAATTTGCAATTAAAGAAAGAGAATACATAATATCAAACCATAAGAAAGCAGGTTTGTATGCATGTAGTGTTATTTAGTAGATGTAGTTTACAGGATATTCTTAGATGAGACTTACATTTGGGATGTTGTATGGTGAGTAGAAACACTCTGACCGAGCAAGCCTTCACACCTCTCTTTGATTTGGAGAGATCTATTAAAGACATTGAAGGGTTATTTGCTAAAATAGGTATGTTGACCCAGGCCTTTTCAAAGATTCAAAATATTTTATGACATTGCAATGCATAGATTGTTAGCTGGACATTTTTGTTCTGATTGTGTCAATTTATAGAAATGGAAATCAATATAGGGAATGGATTCAGAATTCCATACCCTGTAAAGTAGTAGTTCAGTGCTTAAGTAATAGTTAATAGAACAGTTTTTTAAAAGATAAATAAAATTTGTAGTGTGTGCTTGATATTATCACATGTTTGTAACTCAAATTGTTGTCAATATAAGAGGGAGAATTCCTTTCAAAATTTGTAAGATTTCAAAATGCAGCCAACTCAGCATTAGTAACAATCTTGACTTATGTCCTATCACATATGTTTCTACTACTCAGTCCCTTCCAGCCCTAAAAGTTTAGATGTATAGTTGTACTGATGATGAACATTTATTGCCCCTAATTTTATTTTATAAGAAAAATTGGGTAGCAAATGGTAGTTAAGTCAGTCACGAGGATCACAATGCATGAATATGGAGTTGATTATTTAAGTCACATGGGTGTGAGTTCTTAGTGTCTTCATGGGAACTCAGCTCACCAGCTATGAGGCTCCACTATTATCTTTATTGTGTAATCATCACAATAGCTTCTGACAGAGACACTAAATGCATCTTTAATTCACTTTTATTACTCTTTTTGATAACCCTACAAATGGAGCAATTTACTCACCTATAACCAGTTTGGACCAAAGAGTAACTTAGAATGAATACAAAAACAAGGACATTGATCAAAGATGCCTTGATTGGTGGTTAAGTTGTGCATATGTAACTCAGTTGTTATGGTATCTTTCTACCCATTATATTATGTAGGTGTAGATGGAGCCTTGGAAGATTCTCTTTTCAATATTTCCCTGTTTCGCCTTAAGGGTAGTATTACTTGATCTTTCATCAACATTATCTTTCTCAATGCCCCCCACTTCTTAAAAATATATTTATCTTTTTACACACATACACATCTTCGTGCATAAGAATTTAGAAGGAATCCCTCAAAAGGAACTGAACTTATGATACAACTTTGAAGAACTTTGATTGTGTACTTGAAGGTGAATGCATTAAAATCTTAGAAACAACTGAGTTTTAGCAATGAAAAGATAAAAAAATTCTATGAATGGTGAAGCTTGGGAATCTTATACAAGTAGAAAACTCCACAAATATCCTACACCACTCTAAGAGTGCGGCATTTTTCTGGATGGGTGTTGTATCTTAGTCTAATAAAAGGTTCGGCTATCTCTACACACCCTTCTCCCATCTATCCTTATTGACATGTATCTTAGCAATCTCATGCTATTGTCTTCTATGTTTTAGGGCTTGATATGATTTCCAGCATATATGCTCCCTGGAAGATGAGAATGCTGTTGATTTTAGGGGATCAAGGGAGAATTTTGAGATGCCAGACCAAACAATTCTTTACTCTATATTTGAGAAGCATATTTATTAAATATGTATCTTTCTGAACCATTCAAAACTTCAAAGCAACATCATATATGTGGATTTAGATGATTATAGGGATTTGTACCCCTCAATTGTCCTAGAAAATATCTAACATCAATCTTTTGACTGGATTTCAGGAAGATTTCAATTTCTAGTTCACTGAATGACCTCTGACAGTTTTCCAGCAAATCCTTTTGCATAAGAAGCTTGAAAATAACCACATGATTGATGATTGCCAAATAGTGCCAACATACTATGTGGAAAGGCCATTTATAGATCATATTTCAATGCAACAATTTATCAAATGATGACACTTTGATCTTAGGCTCACAAGTTTTTGAGATTTACCCATCTTTTGAGCTCACATGTTCTTGATTGAAGATCGCATTAATATGTTTCAATATTTTAGTCATCTTCATTAGTTGATGCATTAATCAGATTAGTTATTGCTATCAAGATTAGTCATGGCATGCTGCTGTTAGCACCTAAGTAACTTTCATCTTGTTACATCTCTTTGAGGCATTTTGTAAATAACTAAGATACATTGTCTATAAATCCACATTTTGCAAACATCTAGGCCTTCTAGAAATTATAGGATCATTTTAGTTACATTTGAAAACATTAATCAACAATTTCCATATATGCAGATATAAACATTAACTACAACATGTCCAATTTATTTGTAGGTATATTTTCATGTGAAGAAAGACCGTGTCTGACAATATGAACCCAGAACAAAATAATGAGACAATGGTTGCATTGTGGGCTTAGTTTCAAAGAAAACCTGATAAATGTTATTGTCCTTGCAAAAAGTGTAAGGGCTTAAAGCATCGAAGAATTCTAATCACAACAACCCAGAGTCATTGTAGGCAATATGGTCATGTTGAAGGGGGCCATGATTTTTGTCCATTGCTGAATGCGGATTTCCTACTGGAGGAACATGGAGGTGTGAATATCCAAGCTGAGGATAACACTCCCATGGAAAAAGATGATAATGTGCCAGAGGACATGATTAAAGAAGATGGTATTGGGGCAGGTGATGAAGAGGCTCACAATGATGGTACTAGTGAATCTAATAATAATGATGAAGATGGTCTTGATATACCTTTACTTGAGAAGGCAAACGAGACTTATACGAAGGCTCCCAAACAACTCTACTATCGGCTATAGTGTTGTTGGTGAACTTAAAGGTTATGAATAGTATATCCAATGTAGCAATGTCACGTATGCTAAGGTATGTCATTTTTGTCATCTTCAATGTTAGCATACAATTACTATTTATTATATTAATAATGCATATTTGTTTTTGTAGGTTGATTAGTGAGTTTTTGTTACCACCATCAAACATTTTGCCTCATTTGTACTAAGAATTATCTAACATTATGGATCAGATTGAAATGAAGTATCAGACAATACATGCATGTTCCAATGATCACATTCTATATCATAAACAACATGAATTTGCAATAGAATTCCCTGATTGTCATGTTAGTAGATATCGGTTAGATCAAATAAATAAAAAGTGCCTCACAAAGTTCTTTGGTATATTCCCATTATTCCACGTCTTGAACGGTTATTTAGGTGCACTAGCTTGGCACAATTTATGGATTACCATGCATGCAATAGAAGTCAGGATGACATTATGCGAATGCCTATCGATGGTTCTGCATTTAAAGAGATAGAAGAAACATGGTCACACTTTAAAGAAGAACCTCGTAATCTGAAACTTTCATTGGCGATGGACAATGTCAATCCATATGGAGATATGAGATCTGTTTACTCAGTATGGCCTATTTTTGTTATTAACAATAACATTCCTCCTTGGATGTCCATAAAGAGGGAGCACATAATGTTGTCAATGATTGTGCTAGGTATTTTTTTATTTTATAGTTATCTAAATTAATTTATAAATAGTGCATGAAAATGGTTATAATAATTATGTAATGTTTATGTTCATTTAATTGCTAGGTAAATACCAAGTTAAAGATATGAACGTGTATATTGAGCCCCTAATTGATGAGTTGTTGAAGTTATGGAATGGCATCACTATGTATGACATCTCTAGACCGATAGGACATTGACAATTTCAATTCCATGCAATGCTTTTATGGAAAATACATGATGCCCCTGGGCTAACTCATTTTTGCGATATGTTATATTGTTAAGATCACATATTTTTGGTTTGTTATAGTGCTTATAGATTACTATCAAATGCTTAAGTTGCGCATGATAATTGTACATGATCCAATTATACATGATGTTTTAGGTCTTCAAACGAAGAGAAAATTTGCATATCCAGTTTGTGGTCCGAAGATGAAATGTCATCATTTGAGAAGTTTAGGAAAGCAGGTGTTTGATGAGTTTAAACACTTTCTCCACAATAATCATAGGTATCGAATTGTCGAAAAATATCTTTTCAATGGGAAAGATGAGACATCATCAAGGCCATGAAGAATGACACCTCATCTAAAGTTTACAATCTATATTTTGATATTGTCTTATATTTACTAATGCTGTAATTGATGCTTGTGAAGGTCATCAAGGCATAAATGACCAACTTCCTAGAGGAATGAAAAGTTATCCTACTCAATTTAGTAGGTTACCATACTACAAGGATCTCCCAATCGCACATTTGTTTGATGCTATGCATATTGGAAAGAATGTAACAGAGACACTATGGAAAATGTTGGATGGAAGGCATGATAGAGAATAAATTGCTAAAATTTGTACTGACATTCATGAATCCAATCATGCACTAAAAGTTTTCATTGAATCAAATGGGAATGGAGACCGCATAAATACAAGTGCCCTTCCTTGGTTATTAACGGAGCAACAAAGTGATGCATTAAAAGAAGTCATTAAAAAAACAAAATTTCCAACAGAATTTGCTGCAAATATAAGCACTCTTCTATCAAAGAAAGGTGATTTTGGGCCACGGTTGAAAACACATGATTGGCATCCCTTCCTGAAAGTAAGTCATGTTTTCTATTTACAGTATATTTGTAAGATTAAATGTAGTACCAATTGCATTATTTAATAATATATTGAAATGGTCATTTTTAATGATTGCAGTTCGTCCTACCTCTATCCCTTCCACAATAGTTTGACAATAGTATTAAAAAATTTATATATGATTTTGGAAAATACATGAGGTTAGAAGTATTTTTTTAAAGATCTGTAGCTTTTTATCTGAAATCTATTGTATAATTTTATTTGAAATCTCCTTTATGTGTTTTTGTGTGTTGAATATCTTTTAGGTGGTTATCATCTAAAGAAATTGATAAAAAAGATATAAAATATTGGAAGAGAAAACTTCCACAGCTTATGTGTGAAATGCAAAAGTGTTTACCTCCAATGTTTTTCAATGCTCAAGAACACTACCTCATACATCAAGTTGAGGAGATTGAATTGTGTGGACCTTTACAAGCTAGATCAATGTGGATGGTTGAGAGGAACTTGGAATTTATGAAGGGCTTAGTTTGACAAAGAGCACATCCTAAAGGTTCTATGATAGAGGAATATATGATATACCAGACCATGGTGTATATTAGTGAATATCTTCCAAAGTTTGTAGCAGGTATCCAAGTAGATCGCATTTGGGATCCCAACTGTAATGACAAATTCAAAAGGGAGTACCTAATGGGGAAAGGTAGATTGAGGAGGGTGAGAGGTAATTATAATTTTTTTTTTTGTAATTTAACAATTTTTATCCATCATCAATATATATAAGTTGTTTCTAACTGGTGTAATTGTCTTCTTTATAGTTGGTCATGAGTGGGGTGCACTACACTTGTATATTGCAAACAATCTTGATTGGATGACAATATGGATTGAACAGTCTCAAGAAAATGGTCACTCATTAACATGGGATGGTGTTTCATCGTTGGTTAAAGAAGCTCATCGTAATGGAGATCCCAATGTTACGCCAATGGTACTTGATCTAATATATGGCTTAAGAGATACAAAGGTATGCATAAGATTACTAATTATGAGACATAAGTTTAATATCAACTCACAGATCAATGAGAATATTTTTGACATGTTTGAATAATTGCAGGTCAAACACCACAAAGCTATGTACTACCATGGCTATAAATTTTGCACAAAAAAGTTAGATGAAACCAAGAAAACGTGTGATTTCGGGATAAGTGTTGTCTTCGTGGTCACCAATATTTCATCTAGAACTGACATACATCCTCAACAATCTGAAAATCAATACTATGACATTTTGGATGATATACTTGAGTGCGACTTTAATTCATTCAAAATAGTTCTATTTTTTGTCAAATAGTTTAGGTTACGACTGAATTGAAATGATCCCGATAGGACTGTTATTGAACGTGATAGTGGATTTACTATGATTAATACAAGGTCATTTGAGCCAGTCAAAGATAAGCCCTATGTTCTTCCAAGCCAATGCGAGCAAGTGTTTTACTTTAGTGTTCCACACAAACTAGGTTGGTCATTTGTTGTTAGAAATGACCCAAGAGGAAGGCCGGTAAAGTATAATGTGATTGAAGAAGAAGATATTGAAGAAGCACAAGAGGAAGTAAATAATTATCAAGAATGACAGTTACCCAGTGATGAAGAAGAAGAAGATGGTGATGATTTTGGTCATGCTAATGATAATGGTGATGATGATGATGATGATGCTGATGAAGATCATGATCATGGTGATGAAGATGGTGATGATCATGGCGATGATGGTCACGATGATGATAGTGATCAAGAGGATGATGATGGTGATGAAGATGGTGGTGGTGACGACGATGATCAAAGTGACAAGTACAATGATGGTGATGATGATGATGATGATGATGACATGGATGAAGATCATGATGATCAATGAAATTTCCAAGTAGGATCAATGTCAACTATGATGGGGTCTTGTATGACCAAAAATTTCTTTCCAAACCATATGTGCACATATAAACATTAAGTAGAACATGTCAAATTTTTTTTAGATATAAACATTAGTTACGCTAAATTTTTAACTTAAGACAAATGATTTACATATACAATCTACTTTATTATTAATATTTTTTTTGGTAAGTCTATTACTTTAATTTCGCTGCTGATTTCTAAGACTTACTAATTTTTTTCACAGGGTGATATGGATGCACCATCTCAGACACCTTCAATAGAGGTAAACATTAATTATTGTAAATTTTAATGTTAATATAGAAACAAATTTCATATTATTATGTTCTTTTCTTTATGGCTTTGGAGTTATTTTGATGAAAGTATACGAATATTTGATGTTACAAATTATAGGAAAAAGCTACAATGATCGCTGATCAAATGCAATCTGAAATATGAGCATCATATCTACATGACATTGGCCTTAGTACTGACCCTGTATTCATCACCCAACAAATTACGCAAAGATACACTAATGAACTTGTTAACATTATCATCAAGGGTGACAAAAGTGAGGAGAAAGAGGAACTGAGAATAGAATTGGACCGTAGAATCCAATCTTTGAAGGTAAGCAGTAATTTGACTAAAGCGATAATAGAAGTTCAATAGATATTAATATTTTATAGTATCTTATGGATCATGATCTTTGATTTTATCTATTCTTGTATATACATATGTGCTAGTTGCGACATCACATGTTGAACATGGTCAGGGTTGTTTCACAGTACCTTCATGTAAGTAACACTTTGTTTGTTTTGATCAACATTATAACACTTACCTTTTTCTTTTTGTGGACATTTCTCGCTAGTATCCCATTTGATCTTTATCCATTGCAAATGTCTTTGCTAACAATATTCTATCCTTCAGCTCATGATGAAGTGCGGACTCCTCCTTCGGTTGGCAGTCCACTATTGTCTGTTGCATTGTTGGCAACAAGGACCATGCAAACATCATCATCTATGCCTAGTAGAACTGGTAAAGCTTTGTTTTGTTATATTTTGTAATGTCTTTCTACAAGTTGATGAACAACGAAGTAGCATATCAGTGCTTAAATGATGTCTACAGAAGCCTGCATACACACAAACACATGCATACACACACCACACATACATACATACATACATATATATATACCCATACATAGAGATACATGGACATAGGTAGGGAGGTAGACCAACAGAGAGCAGTACTAAAATTTTCATTTCATTTTTATGATGTTTCAATTGATAGACTGACAGAGAGGAGTACTACTGAAGCTGATCCATTTCCTAGAGCAATTCATGTCATTAGTACTGGTTCGTATGAAGGGACATTGTTGCTAAATAAGAAAACTATGTTTCCATTAAAAGAACGAAATCTTCCAGGTGCTTCAAAATTGATATTATTTAAAGTGTAAATTTAGTTTACTTTTACATTACTAATTTTGGACTAATAAATCCTTTATGTTTTTGTAGGTAATAATTCTTTCTTTGAACATTTTTTTCATATGACATTGAGACTATTTGGACCCACCATATGTAAAAGGTACGTAGTTTCATATCATTGCTACATAATTTTTCTTTTTTTCTATTTATTGTAATATATTAAAGTTATTGATCTAACAATCTATTTGTTTTTAAAAAGGTGGAATTTACAAGCTGTGGAATTAAAAAATCAGCTGATTGCATCTATTGAGGAGAAATTTGGGAAAAATATTTTTGACATTGGCCTACTTTTGAAAAGATTAGCAAAGCATATAAAGACTGTGAGGGATCAATAGAAGGGCTCTTAAGGATAACCCAAAGTACGAATGTCCTCCTATGATTCCACAAATGGAGTGGAATGAAATAATAGAAGATGCAAAGGAGAAAAGGATATGTGAAGATAGAGATAATGAAGCAGCACATGGCAAAAAGAGGTATGTCATTATAGTATTAAGTACATTGTAATCATACACTAATTATTGATATTTGTAAATATATAATCTAAGATGTTTGAAATTGTTCATAGATTGTAGGACACATTTGTGGCTACAAAAGCGAGAGTAGAAAAGGTTGGCCAACACAAACTTGGCTCTGGTGGATATATGAATCTGCAGTCTCAAATTGTAAGTAGAGCAATGAATTTTTTATTTATTTTTAATATAATGTTGCAACAAGTTTTGTTTAATGAAACCATACATGGAAAACTGACGTTATCAAGAAAAAAACACAGGGCACAAATTTCAATGTGGAGATCATAGATGAAACTAGAAAAATTGCCTTGAAGGAAGGCTATAAAGTTGTGGTTGCATGCCTACGTGAAGAATCTGTAAGTCTTGCCCAAGAATCCAGTGCACCAAATGATATCTCACAGGTAAATTGGTCAGATGAAAAGTTAAATGAAATTAAATAGTTGAGAAGATTCTTTTTTGGTATTAGTTTTAAACGTAAATTGACTACATAACAATGTGCATAACATTTTACTGCAGCCTTCATATCCTACCATAGAACCTGCTCATGACGAAGGCCACGATGTGCATTATAGTGGTGGAGGTATTAATTTGCTATTGGAAATTAATTATGCAATTATGAATACAATTTAACATCTTCAATTGGAATTTGACATGTATCCTATTTTTGAATATTTTAGAGCATGTTGAACATCATGCTGTAGGAGTGGACCATGTTCCAAGTGTTCAACATGTTGACGCGGTGATAGATCAAAATGTTAATGTACATGATGTGGCATTGTCAAGTAAGAAAAATGCATTTTATGTTGTACTCGTACTTAATTACAAACTTGTAACAGTTAGAAAAAGAAAAAGAGTATGCCAATTTATCCCATTCACTTGTTCTTGCAACAGAGCCCCCTTTAGTGCAGCAACCTCCTGCTCCTCCAAAGAGAAGGAGCCATCATAATTTGACATTACACATGCCAAAAGAGGAGGAGAATGAAGCAGATATGGATGCTCCTATGAGCACTTTTCTTAAGAGAGCTCAAATAAACAAAAAAAAGAAATGATGTTTTTAGAATCTTCTTTGATAAACCTTGTTGGATAATGAAAGAACCTTGTTTTAAGTAATTATGTATGAATGATGCGTATTAATATGGATTTTTTATTTTATGTTAATGAATATTGTTATGTGTTAATGAAGTTTTGATTAGTATTGTGTATTAATGAATTTTATATCATATTAATGAATGTTATGTGATTGTATTGATTGAATGTTATAGTTCATAAATGGATGAATGAATAAATGAAGTACGTAATTAGATGATAATGGGTACTTTAGATTGATGTTAGGGGGAGGGGGGTGATGCTAGATGAGCTTCCACCTTCATGTGGTTGGCCTTGTTAAGTAGAGAATATTATAGTATTCTTGAAACCAAGTGAAGCTCAAACTAACATAAAATGGACACTTTACATGTCGTAGGTCTAAAATGATCCACAAATACTGCTTCCCATAACATACAATGCAAATGTGATATGGGATTTATGTGTGGCTACCTATAATGTTTGATATTTGATCATTGTGTTTCGTTTATATATTTACCCTTTTTTTTTTTGCCCTCAGCAATAGTTGTCAATAATGATATTCTAAACTATGCATTAGGTGACTTAAATGACCATTATGGGTAAATACTACAATATCATTCTAATAGAAATGGTTGATCAAAGATTCATCTCCATCTTTGGGGAAGAATGCTGACAAGATTGCTGAGGAGGGCACATGCTTGCTTGTGAGTGAGCTAGGTTCTATAGCTATATGTCTCTTGTTTTTCCTCTTGATGTTAGCTCAGTTGTTGAGGTGAATTGTGTTTATAGGCTAGGTCTGTTTAAAATCTTTGATTAGAATTGTCCTACTTGTGAGATTTTTGATGCAACAACAAATACTTATAAAAAATATATGCAGTTGTGGGAAACACATAACAACTTTGATTTTTTTTGTCTCGAGACAGATTCCTGTCAAAGAGTTTTCTTGTTTTCCACACAGTCAATTTTCTTGTTCATTGTGGTGTTAACAAAAATAGTGAGAAGCGATTACAAGGGTTTGTTCAGAATTTATTTTGATGGGAAGAGTAATGGGTTGATTGTATTTTTGTCTACACGATCATTACATCCTGATCTACTCTATTCATTGGCATTTTCTTTTCTAGTTTTCTTCATCACATTAAATCTTTAGTTATATTTGTTTTCAAGTGAGATTCTATACTCATTTATTATTCTCTTTCAATTCCTAACCTTATCCCATTTTTATTCACTTTCAATTCTAAATAGGTTCAATAAGCCTCCTAAAGTTGTTATGGGTTGTTAAAACTTCTAAATAGACCATCCTTTGTTTTGGCATTTGTTTTATCTCTTTTCTGATGCCTATTCATTTAGTTTCAGTGAAAATGGTTTGAGCCAATAGTGATAATGATTTGAGCCAAGAGCAGATTCTCCATGTTTCTCTTTTGTAAAAATAAAGATAGCGCAACAGAATCTAAAGTCATTATGCCCTAAATGTTACAGAGCGCTAAAGCATTTGCATGAGCACTGCGATCCATCTAACATTCACTGTGATTTGAAATCATCAAATGTTCTCCTTGATGCAAACTACAATGCCAAAGTAAGTAAATTTGATTGTAAGGGAATGCTCATCAGGGCAGAGTCCAAACTAAAAAACCTTTTACTTGATTGTTGAATATGTTAAAGAAGAAACAAATGCCAGTTAATTTACAGACTGGAACTGACCAGAATTGCTAGATGTATTTTTCAAATGTTGAGATGCATATACTAATGAATTTTTTGTTCCTGCAGGCCAAGCCACAGCTGACAGACAGGTCAAAGCTTCCAACTATTGTGGATCATGTGATTAAAGAGTTGCTGAACTTGAAACATCTTCAGCAAGTAAGTTTCATGCAAAATATTTCTTTTGAAGGGAATTGACATTATTTTTTAAAGTACATTTAGTTTATACAATTTTACTCATGTTTTGGTGGATAAAAACTTAACGTTCTTCCACATTTCTTGCCCATTTTATTTCATATCTGAAATAAGACATAATCTTGCCATTTTCCAATATCTAAATGTCTTTAACTGTGATTGGAATTTGGCATAAAATGTATTTTTAAGGTTAGATTTTCAGCTAGTTCTAGTTGATCTCCATTTGAAAATTAGAGGTGCTAATCGTTTCATTGAAGAGAAAATTTATAGTGCACTACATATCATCACACTTACCCAAAAAAGTTGAGCCAAACTCTGAAAGTCCCACTGAATCTGTAGAAGGAAGAGAAGAAATTGATTATCTAGATTGAAAGTCATTGTCCACTTCATAATCCTAGCAAGAAGAACATCATAAGCGCTTGTGAACCAAGTATTTATGATGAAGCAAGAAGGAAAGAAAAATGAAAAAATGTGTTGAGTCGAGAGATAGACATTGGAAAGAAAGCCATTGATTATAAAAAGTATTAAGATCAAGTTTAAAAATAATGTTTTAATTGACAAGCACAAAGCAAGATTAGTAGCTAAAGAGCAACAAATTGAAGATTGAGGAATCTTTGCTCTAGTTGCAAAGATAATTATGATTAGAATGTTGACAACGCTTGTTTCCAATCATAGTTGGAATATCCACCAAATAGATATGAAGTACATTCCTAAATGAAGATCTGAAAACCCAATTTTGTTAGAAAAGAAAAGGAACACATGGTGTGTCACTTGAAAAGACACTATATGATTTGAAACAAACTCCATGACATTAATATTCAAAACCAAATAAGTACTTTCCCCAAAGGAAATTGATTTTTTTAAGACCCAATTTATACATAAAGAAGTCTAATTGCACATTATTGTTCCTTCAAAATTTTGGTTGTAGGGTATTGGTTTATTAACCATTGTAGTTGCTTTGAAACTAACAAAATCTGTTGTTTCTAGGGCTTTTTGACTATTTTTCCATACTGTATGGACTCCTGAAGGTTGTACGGTGGCTCTTTTGCATTGAAAAGTTGGAGGTTGAATTTTATGAAGTTTTGGCATTGGTTTCAAGGAGAGATCTGATTTCATTTGCAAGTTATAAATTTTTCTTCCTTGCTACCTGTGAAACCCTCAAAACAAGGGTTTTGACCAAAGGAATGGCCCTAGTTTGAATTCACACTGTTGGAATTTTCTCCAATTTGGTATGGAGCAAAATAGGGCATTGTATTATCAAATGTCAAAATCCTGGAGGCAGGAGATTGCAGCAAGCATTTTTAAGAGCAAGCCTTAGGTCTAATAAGACCCATGTATTAGACCTTGTTTTTGCAATTTGATGAGTTAGAATGATAAAAGGAACTTGGGACTTGGTGTGGAGGCAAGGCATCTTAAATTTGACCAGGAGGACACACTAAAGTTGAAGAATTGATCCATGCACCCATATTTTTAACCTTTTCATTGTAGACCAAGCCTAAAGTTGCTAATTAGGCCTGTGTGCAAGATTAAGGTTAGGGTATCCTGGAGTGGAGTTAGGTTTTGAAACTTTGGAGTATTTTGGCACTTTGAAAAGGGTGTTTGAATTTTTCTTTTGTTTGCCTAGTCCTTTGTAAACATTTTGAGTTATTGGTGGAAAACAATGTTAAGAAACCTAAGTGCTTGTTTGGTTGGTTGCAGTAGTTTGCTTGGTAAGTGGTTGGCAGGGTTTCCAACCTTTGTTACACCTTGTTTTGGTCATATAGGAGTTGTTCCAAACTATCCTTGGTACTTGGGAGTCTTGGAGGATCCAATTGCATTCTTGGTTGTGTTTATGGTATAAGAGTCAAATGCTACAATTTACCTTATGACTACTAACAACAAGTTTTCCATATACCTGATTTGTTTTGGGTGTGTTGATGTTTGTTTGGGTTCCCTTGGATGTTACGAAGGTTGGGGTTGTTTGATCACCTTGTGCCAAGGTTGGTGCATGATGCTTGGGTTGTATAAGTGAGAAGAAGAAGAGTTGCAACATTTCATGAAGTGACCACTAGTCTTTCCTTTGCTAAAACTATCAACTGCAACATTGCTTAGGTTCAACAGGGGAGACGTTGTGGGGGGTTGTAGAGGGTTTGGAGTAGAAGGTATTCTACATGGGCTGGTGAGGGGAGGGGGATTAATAGAAGGGTTTAGGGAAGGGTCCCTCATGGGGCTTTGGTTTTCCTTATAGGAAGAGTCATCTGATTCACTCTTAACAAAATTTTTGCTTTCAATTTCAACCATTGTATTAAATTCACACTTTTTAGAATGCTCCTTGATTATTATTTAGTAGGGCCATAATAGCACTCTATTGAATCAATATTTTTGGTTTTCCCTCTCATTAATATCACTCTTTTACAATACCACAATAAGATAATTTTTTAATTCTTTGTTGCAGTCTTTACTCAGAGGAAGATCTTTGCATGATAGAACCTTGAATGAAGAATAGAGGTCCTCGATAGCAGTAGGGGAGTTAGGCCAGCTAAGGCTCCATGGGACTGTTTCTAGTTTGCGGTATGACCCACTATTGACTTTAATTTTCCAACATATTATTTACCTTATTATTTGGAGTTGATTGCCATCGTAGTTGATTGGCTTATTGTGAGTGCTTGTATTGATATAAGTAGTGATTTTGTGTTTAATTTATCTTTTATTTTTTCTAATATGGGAACTCTCCTTTTGAGGTAGAGGCTTTTAGCACTTGTCAGTCACAAAATGATGTGACTGAGTTTCCATAGTCTATAGACTCTATTTCTAGCACACTAGATGTTATAAAATTGAGTTTTCATAAACAAATTGACACACTAGCTTTAGACTGTACTGACATTTTTGACATTTTAACCAATTGTCCAATTTTTTTTTAAAATTTTTTTGATGTGCTTAGAGAAACAAAGAATCATATATCACGCTCTTTTCTTGCATCTTATCCTAATAAGTCTTAGTAAATCTCATGAGTATCTATGCCTAATCATCAAGGAAGGTTTCCAAACTAGATTAAATATTACCACAAGGGGTCAAGACATAAATTATACCAATGTCTCTAAAAATCATCCATTTAATGGTTCTAGTGATGAATCCAATTTTACGAGAGGAATAGAAAGAACTTAGGACAATTCTCATATTGACACGCAAGAAATTAGCCAGGTTGAGAATAGAGTAGATGAGCGAAGAGATATTGAGGGAATTCAGAATGGAAATTCTTTTGTTTCAAGCATGGACTGGCAAGAAGCTGTAATTCCACATGAAGAAGGGGATTGGTAGAGAGAAGCATTATGATAGGGGATTGGCCCTAATTCATTTTCACTTCTATGCTCATTATGATAGTAATTGTATCATAGCTAAGCTAGCTTATTTTAGGTCCACAATTTGACAAATAAGAGAATTGGTAGGTCAAATAACAATTTTTAAAAAATCTTTAAGTTTAATCTGGCAAAGTTTCAAAATACAAACATTTTATTGATCAGTATTACACACTATATTGTGTAGAAACTAATCAACTTTCCAATGGGTATATTACTATTTTTTGTTAGTGAACTAGTAAATGTTTCACTAACTGTTGGTTCTTGTCAAATAGTGTGGCCAATATGTGGGTTGGCTTGTGGTTGTATGAGTGTGCCTCTTTTATAAGTACATGTATTGCTATTCTCTTTTGAACAAATCAATATATGCAAAATAGTGTGTTATTTTCTTTCTTTTAGTAACATGTCTCTATTGATAGTCCTTCATGGATGGAAGACACTGAATTCATATGTCATACTCTGATAGATAGTTTGGGATAGTCAAGCTTATTGTATATGCATTAATCTCTATGTATATGTGAATATTTATTAATGCAAACCATACACAAAGAGTCTTTTCAGGCTGTCTTTGTGTGCAGCTATGCAACTTTACACATCTGGAATTCATGAGATGAATGACAATCTTCATCCATATAATGCTATTTTAAAATTTAGGACTTTGTCTTGTTATGTGTTGTCATATATAATTAATATTTGTCAAAATTGCAAGAAGCATATTGACAAAGCTGAAGCAACAGTGTGGTGGTCAATTTACTTCTAAAATGGAGGGAATGGTATGCTACATCATACATAAATAAAAAACTCACTTTGATTCTTATCAATGAAGTTAATCTAATTGTAAATTGTGTAAAAATCTCTGTGCTTGTATGTAGGTCATAGATTTAACATTAGCAAAGGAGAACCAAGGGCATTTTGACAATTATCTTAATGAAAATTCTCAAGCACATCTTGGCATAGACTTGACTGTGACAGTTTTGACAACTGGGTTTTGGCCAAGTTACAAATCATTTGATCTTAACCTGCCAGCCGAAATGGTATGCCCATTTTGTATACAATATACCTTTTAAATTTGCCAATTTTTGAAGTAGTTTAACATTTTGACCTTTGCTACTTAATGCAGGTAAGATGCGTAGAGGTGTTCAAGCAGTTCTATCAGACAAAGACAAAGCATAGAAAGCTTAAATGGATATAATCTCTAGGTACTTGTAATATTAATGGGAAGTTTTACCCTAAGCCTATGGAACTTGTTGTTACTACTTATCAGGTAATTGTCTTTTTGGTTGATTATTGGCTGATATTTAGATTCCTTGATTCATATAAAATGGCATTATAGGTCATTTTCTACTGATCATTATTGGGAAATTCTTCTTCTAGTTTCTGGTTAAGAATTAGTTGGGTAGGATAAGTTACAGCAATGGTTAATGTCATTAATTGTTAATGGCCATACATTGATAATTTGATTCATTTTCTACTTATGCTATCTGTTTAAAGGAAAACTAAAATTGATGTGTTATAGAAACCATAAATATGCAAAGTGAATACATCACATTTATCAGTGTCAGTTTCCTTGATATATCTGGAATTCACTTCTTTTTCCTTGTGTAACTTACTCTATGATTATGATACATAGGCATCAGCATTCTTTCTATTCAATGCATCCAAAAGGCTGAGTTACTTAGAAGTGAAGACTCAATTGAATTTGACCGATGAAGATATTGTCAGATTGCTACATTCTCTTTCATGTGTGAAAGATAAAATTCTCAATAAAGAGCCAAATACAAAAACTGTGGCAGAAACAGATGTCTTCGAAGTCAATTCAAAATTCACTAATAAGATGAGGAGAATCAAGGTATGAACTCTGATATAACAAATTGTATACTATTTTGCTTGTCTATTTTTAACAAAAATTAATGCATATGGAGATCAAATGGGAATTGGTTTCTACCTAATTGAAGATTCCACTCCCACCAGTGGATGAGAAAAAAAAGGTGATTGAGGATGTGGATAAAGATAGATGTTATGCAATTCTAATCAATAAATTACAAGTTAGCAAAAGATCAATGCTAATATGTTTTCTCATGAATCTTTTTCTAGGGTGTTGCTACTCTAACTCCTAGACTAATTTAACTTCATTTTAAAGTACTGGCGTTTACTCCTAGACTGATTTAACTTCATTTTAAAGTACTGGCTTTGAGTTTGTATTGATTAGACATCATTTTAGAGTAGTAAAGTTGTAATATGGATAATATGGTAACAAAAGGTGATCAATGCCAATGGTAGTCACTTGGTGTTAAAGAAATCAGGAACAACTTAGAGGAGATTGGCTATGTCATTTGTGGTTCTTCTGATAAGGTGTTAAATTGTTGATAGAAGCAAAAAAAGTACTTCGTCCTAGACAAATAGGTGTTGAAGATCCACTTCTTGTCCTCCAAATGATCAGAGCTTTTAATATGGATAATATAGTAATCAAAATTGATTGAATGGTATTTACCTTGCATTTAAAAAATTGGCAATATTCAAATAGGAAAATTTGGAGCATCATGAAGGAGGCTTGGTCACATCTTGGATATCATTTTGAAATTTACCATACAACATTGTTTAAGAGCATCACTATGTTTTTTTATTAGTCACCCACTATTCCTTTCTCTGTTCACTCTTTACAGGAAATGAATTTGTGAATAGAGGGATATTTTTTGCTAAGTGAATACTAACAATGACGATGCTTGAACACATAACGTTGTTTAGAATTTGCAAGTGTCTGGTTGTTGTATCAAGATTGAGGAAATTGTGATGAATTTGGGTTTGGAGCCTCAAGAGGAGGGCATTAATCAAGCTCCTCTCTGGCTCCATCTATAGCAGATGTGGAAACTTGACTAAGTGTCAAAAAACTCAACTTGTTCAAACCTGAAGTGGTATTTTTTTTACTCGACTCTTATCGATACTCATCCAACTTCATGGGCTTGCCCTAACTATTACCTTTGAGTTGAGATCAGGTTTAAACTAATTGATCTTGATTCTCAACTGAATACCTTTGAGTTGAGATCAAATTTGAACTAATTGATCGCAACTAAATACCTTCTACTAGGGCCCTAACTTGCTCAAGATTTCTATCTGACAGCCCCTGAGACTTCAAAATGTTGCCAAGCTACAACTAAAACTAACAGAGTACACACTGTGAAAGCCAAAAGAGAGGGTCCTCATTTGTGTTGGAATGAAGGTTTGAAAAGGTCACAATGGTATTGAAGAAAAATTTCAATCAAAGAATAAAAAGTAAAAACTTAGTATCTACTGGATGTGTACTCAAAGGCTTTTATTCTGTTTAGGAATGTTGTGTCACTGTTCACCCTGTTGCAAGCAGGTGCACACAAGGATGAAATGAAAAGTTCCACCCATGAAAAATGATTATGCTAGTAAGGACAATGAGGACAGTGCCATGAAGAAAAAATGGTTATGAAGGTGTGAAAAGGTCACAATGGTACTAAAGCAAAATTTCAATCAAAGAATAAAAAGTTAAAACTTAGCATCTACTAGATGTGTAATCCAAGGCTTTTATTATGTTGAGGAATGTTGTGTCATTGTTCACCCTGTTGCAAGCAGGTGCACATGAGGATGAAATGAAAAGTAAATTCCACCTTTGAAAAATGATTATGCCGGTAAGGACAGTGAGGATAGTGCCATGGACATTTATATGCAGCCTGAAAATGGTGTTATTGAAGGTTGGTTTTGCAAGTATTTAACTTGAGGAACACAAACAAGGTTTAGAGCTTAATGTGCTTGTTTTATTAGCTCCAATGAAAATGGTTCTAATGATATTTTTGGTATTCATGTTCCCTCTTCATGAGAATGAGCTCACTTTGATGCTTGTTTATGATAACACATTACAAATGATTAAAGGAAATGACTATGCAATGAATCAAAACATGTACAACTAAATGATATGGAAAAATATGAGTTTATTGTTTACTGATAAGACTGAAAAGAGAGATTACAAACCTATTATTAGTCACAAATCAAACTGTAACAATTCAATCCATAGGTTTTAATGCCATATAATCAACATGTATCACATCCAGATGTTAGCTAGCTATTGTAGGCTTCTGTAGACCACTTTGGGACTAGTAAATGACCACTTTCAAGTATGATATGAAGTATGATCTACAACAGAAAGAATAATATTATCCTACACATGTTTGATATGAAATTTCCAACCATCATATTCAGTGCCATGAATCTAATATGCACTTTCAGCCACTATATCCCTTCAGATATGGTAAGTTTGAATGACACCAAATTTTTCTTTGCTTCAAGTGACTTGGAGGGGTGACTTGGTGAGCTGACATGGAAAGCAAACTTGGTGAACGAACTTAAAGAGTCAACTTGGTTAGGGGACTTGGTGAGCATACTTGAACAGTTGACTCGGTGAGTCAACTTTGGGAATAGACCTAGCAAGCTAACATTGTCAGAGGCCTTAAAGAGGTGACTTGGTGGGGAAGATTGGCGAGCCTATGTAGAGAGCCCCACTTGGTGAGACGAGATGGTGAGTCAACTTGGTGAGATGACTTGGAGAGCTAACTTGGTGAGCAGACTTAAGGAGTCAACTCATTGAGGTGACTCAATGAGGTGACTTGATGAGCGAACTCAGAGTCAACTTGGTGAGCATATACTTGAACAATCGACTTATTGACATGACTTGGCAAGCCCACCTGGTGAGCGTACTTGAACAGTCAACTTGGTGAGCCAAACAAGTGAGCTGACATGGTGAGTGGGCTTAAAGTGGCAACTTGGTGGGGCAAGTTGGCGAGCTGACTTAGCAAGGCCACTTAGAGACGTGACATGGTGAGCTGACTTGGTGAGCAAGCTCGATGAGCAGACCTAAAGATTGACCTTGATGAGGCACTTTGGTGGAGTGACTTGATGACTGAACTCAAAGAGTCAACCTGGTGAGCATACTTGAACAGTTGACTTGGTGGGGCACGTTGGCGAGCCAACTTAGTGAGTCCAATCAATCAAGAGGAAACAGTTGAGAGCTTAGAGTGACACAATTTTTAGATGATCATATGAAATGAAATGGGCGTGTGAGTAGAAAGAAACTAGAAAGACATTGTGTACAGATGAAGGCATGAAATGGATGGTTTTGGAGCACTCAACACAGACACTCAACATTCAGTACATATCATCATTTGAGATAAAATGGGTGTATGGGATTATATGCATAGTGAATAATAAAGGAGGGAATTGAACCCTCCCTGAGGCTCACAGTTGTTGAGGTCCACTTCAGCAATGGCCCTTCCTGTGAAATTTTTGTCTAAAACCTTTCTAATGAGATAATGTGTTATGAGCTCTTCATCAGTGGGATGGAATGTGAATCTAGGAGGCAGTTATGCATCACCATGGATGTTAGCCATGGATGTTCTTTTGTGTGTGTTTGTGGTTGGATCATTATCCCCATCAGCACGGTGGGTGTGGACTAATGGGTGCCACGTGGTTGGGAGGTATAGCTACCTTCACCACTGCTAGGGACCGGTGTACAGAGACGATCTTTTGTCCTAGTGTGACCATTGCTGGATGTTTTCACTTGGTACTTTGGGTTTCGGAGTATGCTTTCTTGTGATTTATGCTTTCATTGGAATGCTTGGATATCATGTTTAGATGATGTTAGTTTATTTGACGCATTCCCATATTATGATGTTTAGCATATGATTAGATGATATTATTTGATTTAGTAGTATATCTGGTGCTTACTGTTGTTTAGCATGTGATAGGTGATGTTATCTACTGTAGGATTATCTTATGCTTAACTACTAGCATGTTATATTTCCTTATGCTTATATTATTGCATGTTTTAGTAGTGACATCCCTATTATGACAGTACTGATGATCTGGTCGGTGGCTTGGGATGTTACATGTGGGGGATGGCTAGGACCCACGATGGTCTTATGATGCTATTGACAGTTGGGAGGATCCACGTACTTAATTTGGTTGTTTTGTTCCTGAGATGTTTTCTATTCATTGCGATGTTGCTTTTTTTCACTGCGGTGTTTATTTCAGTGTGCTCTTTGCTGCTATAGTTTAGATGGATAGATGTATCTCTTTCTTGGCATCTTGTTGTTTATGCCTCGAGATGTGGGTTTGGTACTCCCTAGTGTGGAGGTTCTTTGGTCTATTCTTCACCTTTCTGAGTTCTGAAAGTGTCTTTGTTTTCTATGGGCGACATTTGTTCAGCATGGTGCAACACTTTAAAAAGTATCGCATACCCATGCAAACTATGTCGTACGACACTGTAAAGTATCACACACCTTCTTGAGAAATTTCATATGAAACTGGAAGAGTGTCGCACGCCTTCTTGAGAAATGTCGTATGATGTTGTAATGTGTCACATGCCTTCTTGAGAAATGTTGTGTGCCTTAAGGAGAAGTGTCGCCCTCCCTTAGTAAGAAGTGTCACACCATTTTTGTGAAAAACCTGTGCGTGCCATCAGCAGGCACTTTTCTTCGTGATCTGATCTTTTTGAGAGTGGTTTTGGATACCCTTTTGGGTATTATTCGACCCTATGTTGCTGCATTTTGTATTCTGGTGGTTTTCGTTCAATGCAGTTTTCGTGTTCTGTTGTTGTCTCTTGAGGTTCAAAATATATCGTTTAAGTACAAGAGATTATATTCCTTATACTTAAGATATATTTCAATATATGTGACGAATCTTTTGAGATAGGTTTCAGACCTCTCGGAGATAAGTTAAAGATTCTAGGAGATTTCAGGGCTTTAGAAATCCAGACTTAGCCAATTTTCAGGACTTCAAAATTTCAGGCTTAGCCAAATTTCAAAATTCTGCATTTCACCCCAGCTTGGTGTTTTGTTGATGAGTCATCGTTTCTTGAGCCCTCATCATGTGCATTGTCATTGTTGGCTTTGGTTGTGTGTGTCTATTTGGTAGTGGCATTTGGAGATTCGTTGGTTGTCGAGATTGTGATGAAGTCTTCCATTGTGATCTTTGTGATCCTTGTATGATGTTGTCATGTGCATTCATACTTGTAAAAAAAAAATTTGGGCTTGTATTTCATCCTTGTTTCTAAGGATCTCTGGGCGGGGCATTACATGACGTCCCAAGGAAACACCTCAAAACCTCAAAAGTATAAGGTTCAAGATCTTAAGATGCTATTTGCACCTTCAGGACATAGTCATCAACCAAAGCAACAAGAGAGAAAACAACACCAATATGTGAGTTAAGCATCCAATCCTCCAATTACACAATACAATCAAAACCCACATGACATACATGCCATGTACCAACAAAAAATGCGATAACAAAAAGAAATTAATGACCAATAATTGTGAACACACAATGAACAGTTACAAAGATACATGGCATGGAAACAACAATTAAAAAAAAAACAAGAAACCAACAATAGTTGCTACAACAACAATAATGTGTGCCACAATAGTTCCAACAAACACCTCCACAACAACAATATCATACATTTCCAATGACCCAACAACAAGTGAAGGTACCTCAACATCACGTACAACAAATGACACAACCACAAAAATAACCATTTTATATCCATGGTGCTAACATACCACCAACACCTAGTGATGTATCCCCATATGCTTCAGATTCAGATGCATCAGAACATAGTTAACATGACTCTCATCGAAGTAAAAGGTCAACCCAAAAGAAAAAAGGGAAAATAACTACTTTTAATTCCACGCCTAATGACGATATGGTCCAAAAGCTTAAACAATTAACTAAGCAATTTAAGGCATTGGAATTTCAACATAAGAAAGTTTTATACACTGAATGAGATTTGTGTCCTAATCCATTTGATAAAAGTCTAGACATGCCTCCTTTTCCAAAAAACTTTGAGACACCAAGATTTGATAAATACTAAGGCAAGGGAAATCCACTTGACCACATTAGAGATTTTTGTGCCTCTTGTACGAAAATAGTTCAAGAACAAATGTATCTTATGAGATTACTTCCTTGAAGCCTTGGTGGACCAACACTCGAATAGTACTCTAAATTATCTAGCAACATCAAATCTTGGAATGAATTGGTAGAAAAATTTATATCCCATTTTTTGTTTAACATAACAAATGAAGTGACATTATTCAATCTATGTGCAACAAAGAAAAAGACTAAAGAGCCATTTATGACATTCTTACTGCGTTGGAGAAATCTTGCCAGTCAAATCCCAATAGATATCCCAAAAGAACAACAAGTGAACTTATGCATTGAGAACCTATTTCCTGAGTTGATGTATGAACTTAAGATCAAGAGTCCTAGCACCATTTCCAAGTTAATGAAAAAAGGAGTTAGCATTGAAGATGCCCTTATTCGCAAGGGAATCCTAAAGATCAATAAGAATACAAACAACACAAGCACATACACTGATAGAACAAAGTTCTTTTCTAAAAACAAGAATGTCACAAATGATGGTATTGTTGATGCTCGAATGATTACCACTACATAACCCAAGTTCAATATCAAGGGTCCTTGTACAACAAATAGACAAACTACATCTCATACAACACCTCAAACACAAACGTTTGATACCTCAGCTCAGAATCAATTTAGACAACCTCCTAGAAATAAGGACCAAAAATTTACACCCTTGGCATTACCACTTTATGTTTTCCTACAACAATTGATCCAAAATAACTTTCTACAACTACCAGTAGTCAAAGATGAACCAGAAGTAAAACCTTCTTGGTGGGATGATAAGAAATTCTGTGATTACCATCAAACAAAAGGACATAAAATAACTTCTTGTTTTCAACTTAAACATGCAGTTCAAGACTTGATACACCAAGGATTGGTTGAGGTAGATCCATCATCATTATTATCCTCCAATATTGATCACACCATTTTCAACAATCCTTTAGTGGACCATGATAAAGAAAAAGCCTCTAGTTCAAATTCAAATGCTCAATCCAATGTTAACTACACCAGTACTGAATATGACTATACTATCAACTTATTTGAGGATATTGATACACATGTGTCCACATTTACCATCAAGAACCAAGATCCTCGATGTGTTGTTACTACCCGTCATACAAAACTTACCTTACGAGGAGCCCCTTCTAGACCTTTAGCTCCTCTTATACCTACAACATCTTCTAGACCTCTAGCTACTTCTAATTATAACCTTGTTGACTAGCTTGGCAAGACCCCCACACAAATATCTATTCTTGATTTTCTACACGCATTCCCTCAGCACCAAAAAATCCTTGACCAAGCACTAAAAGAGTCTATAGTTCCCAATAACATTGATGTTGCTCAGTTTCAGGCCATGACAGGGCACTTGTCAACATCACATCATGTCACTTTTTCACCTTGCAATGTTCCCCAAAATGGACTTAACCACAATGATCCACTTCATCTCGAAGTCTTTCTCCATAATGCTAAGGTCAGACGAGTCTTGACAGATGGTGGAGTAGGACTTAATATTTGTACCATGCAAGTTATAAAAGGTCTTGGTTACTCTGAAGATGACATTGATGCCTCTTGTAGGATCACAATAAAGGCATATGATGATGGTGAACATTTATCTAAGGGGGGTCATAATATTACCTATCAAAGTTGGTCCTACTATAGAGAATACATTATTCTAAGTTTTAGATATTGAAATGAATTGTAATATGATATTAGGATACCCTCCATCTTGGGTTTTCTTGGTGACTACTTTGGAGTTCATGGAAAGAGGCTCAATAGTTTCTTTGGAGGGTGTTTGGACTAGTACTCGATCAAAGAAGGACTGGTGCTTGGCATGCTTTGGGAGCTCGGCATGTTCTTTGGAGCTTAGCATGGTTTGGGAGCTTGGCATGGTCTATGGGACTCGGCATGGTCTTTGGAGCTCAGCATGGTCTAGGAGCTCGGCAATGTCTTGGAGCTTGACATGGTCTATGGAGCTCAGCATGGTTGTGGAGCTCAACATGGTCTATGGGACTCGGCATGGTCTTTGGAGCTTAGCATGGTCTGGGAGCTCGGAATGGTCTATGGGACTCGACATGGTCTTTGGAGCTCGACATGGTTTGGGAGCTCGACATGATCTTGATCTTGTAGAACTATTACTTGCTTTGTATTTGGTCATAACTGAGAAGGCCTTACAACCTGGTACATTGCATGTAATTAGTTATAGCTATGAATAAAGAATTATAATTTGGTATCAGATCTTGCATTGTTTCTTGTTGTTGTTTTTTTTTTGTTGTATGGTTATATAGCTAGGGGCTAGGACATCTCCTTTGGGGATACTCCTGCCTTGCACTACGTTAGATGGTATCAGAGCTCAGTTGTTCCTAAGTGTACAAGAACATCACCAAAGTGTGAGGTAGTTTGTACCAGGACCTTGGTTGGGTGAAGTTTATTAGAGCAAAGGTTGTTCCTGAGTGTGTAGATAGATCATTGAAGCTGAGGCAGTTTGCACCAGGACTTGGGTTGGAGAAGTAGATCTGAGTTGATCTTGATCTGGTGATTGATTTTTCTTTTTGGAGTCCTAGATCTCTTGGTTGTGAGGTGGTACATTGTGGTTCTAAATTGCAATTGTAGAGGGCTTGCAGATGGGTCGATGGCTGCAAAGATAGAAGGTTGATCTTGTTGAGGCATGATTGTAGAGAGTTTGTGGATTGCAGATCCGTGGTCCTAGACTTTTGATTTGGTTCCTAATTGTTCATGTGAGGTGGCAGGTTGTGATATGACTTGCAAACAATTCAATTTTTTCACAAGGAGTGTGGGAAGGATTTGTTGTAGAGGGTTTATGAAGATCTTGGGAGATGGCTCTGAGAGGATTGGACCCTGGGATGATTGTGAGTCTCCTTGATGTGGTGGAAAGGAATTTCTCTAAGATGTCTGCTCAGTTTGAAGCTAGCTTGGCTAATCAAGTTAAGGATGGGGTGAGAAAGGAATTCCTTAGATGTTTGTGGAGTTGGAGTCTACTAATCTAGAAGAGAGTTGTTTGGTTAGTTAAGAGACTTGTTCGTGAAAGAAGATGGCATACCAAAGTCAAGGTGGAAGAGGTTGGTTTTGTTGATAAGTTTGTGAAGCATGATACAAAACCTGCATAGAAGCTAGAGGTTTTTGCTAAAGATATTCCTAACCTTGTTGATGTTGGGATGGGCATTGGTTTTCATGATCAGTTGGCTAAGTTTGACATGGAAATTGTAGAGCACTTTTTCATGGATGATCTGGTTGCTATTGGTGATGAGTTGTGTGCTGTAGAGCATCTTGTTGTGAGCAATGAGATTGTTGGTGTTGGGAGTCTGGCATGTTTTGATGGAAATCTACATATTGTTGCTAATGTAGAGTTTTTTGTTGCTGATGTGGAGTTTTTTGTTGCTGGTGTGGATTCACTAGTTGCTGATGTAGATAAGGATTTGTTGTTGAAGCATTATGTTTAGTTTGTTCCTAGGAGTGAGCATGCTGATTGGGTGGTTGAGATTCTGGTGTTTGAAAGAATTATGTAGATGTGGATGATGTGTGGATTTCTTTTCTTGTCCCTATTAGAGTGGAAATCTTTGGTGAAGATGAAGATGGTTGTTAATCTTTCTTTGGGCATCAAAGTGTGGGACACACTTTTCTATTTACCTAGGAAGTCTAATGCAGGAGCATCTTGGGTTTTCTTGGTGACTACTTTGGAGTTTATGGGAGGAGGCTTAGTAGTTCCTTTGGAGGGTTCTTGGATTGGTACGTGTTCAAAGAAGGACTAGTGCTCAACATGCTCTGGAAGCTCGACATGCTCTGGGAGCTCAGCATGTTCTTTGGAGCTTGGCATGGTCTAGGAGCTAGGCATGGTCTATGGGACTCGACATGGTCTTTGGAGATCGACATGGTCTGGGAGCTCAGCATGGTCTGGGAACTCAGCATGGTCTTGGAGCTTAGCATGGTCTATGGAGCTTGACATGGTCTATGGGACTCGACATGGTCTTTGGAGCTCGACATGGTCTTTGGAGCTCGACATGGTCTGGGAGCTCGACATGGTCTGGGAACTCAGCATGGTCTTGGAGCTCGGCATGGTCTATGGGACTCAACATGGTCTTTGGATCTCAGCATGGTCTAGGAGCTTGGCATGGTTTATGGGACTTGGAATGGTCTTTGGAGCTTAGCATGTTCTGGGAGCTTGGCATGGTCTATGGGACTCAACATGGTCTTGGGAACTTGGCCTTACTTGGGAATTTGGTGCTTATTGTAGGATATGTAATTAATTTCTTATAATGAGTTAGAGGATGAAAGTTTTAAGGATTGAAGAGGGCCTAGATTACAAACTATGATTCAAAGCATTAGTTCTAATTCATTCGGAGCTAGGAGATATCATGATTTTACTTAGATATTGATTTTGGGCATTTAATTCTTGTTGGAGGCCAACTTTGGCATTTAATTTATGTATTTGTATTTAATTTGTATTATGGGATGACTTGTGGCTTAGATTGGTATAAGCAAGGGTTGTGGGGGGAAGTCTTTAGTCATTATTGATCCATCATGGAGAAGAAGGAGGTGGTAGAGGAGCGAATTTGGAGAAGAGCTAATAGCTATAGCTTGGAAAACAAGGAGATTGCTTGGAGGCTTGTGAGCACAAGTTGAGATCTTCCTTGAGGGTTTCTACTAGAGTGTGGATCTGGACTAGCTAGTGTTTGGATTGGATCTTGAGGGATCTTGCAAAACTATTACTTGCTTTGTATTTGGTTGTAACCAGGAAGGCCTTACAGCCTAGCACATTGCATGTAATCAGTTATATCTATGAATAGAGAATTTTAATTTGGTATCAGATCTTGCAAATTGTTGCTTCTTCTTGTTGTGTTTCCACTATGTGGTTATATAGCTAGGGGCTAGGACATCTCCTTTGGGGATACTCCTTCCTTGCATTGTGTCACACCCTTGGATCCATGCTATGAAAGCAGTTCCATCCACATATCACCAATGTCTCAAGTTCTCCTATAATGCAATGGAAATTACTATCCCTGGTGATCTGGATCCTTTTCAATTTTGTGCTAATCTAAGAGATGCTACTACATAACAAGTCCCAACAAACAATGAAGCATAACCCAAAAATTCCTCTAAGTATGTGGATGCTGATATAGTCCTCAATAAGGCCAAGGAAAAGATGAAGATTGAAGACAACGGGTGTGGAGAGAACTTTATGTCTCAAGTATTCCACATTAGGGAGTCACCACCTTCTCCCCACTATTCTGGTAAATCACACCTATTGCAAGAACAACATTCTGAGATCAGTATAGAAAATGCCACTTCTATCAATTTTATTGGCAAAAGTGGTCTACCTAAAGAACATGTTTATGAGAATACATCTGTCTATATTGAGAAAGAAAAAGGAGAACAATAACCCACTTTGATATCTCCTAGAAAGTATGGACTTAGGCTTATTATCATGCAAAAGAAAGGGTATGATGGATGTAGTGATCTTTGATATCAGAAACAAGGAATAATTGAACCTATCACTATGAAAGGATGACCTCCTAGTTTGGGGCTTGGATTCAAATCATTATGAATAGGTCCTCCTAGTACAATGGTACCTACATGTAAGACAATGTATGCTTTGAATGATGAAAAGGCATCTGAGGATACCCAACTTGAAACCAATAGTCCTCTAGCTTCTAAGCATGACCCCAATCATACCAGTAAATTAGATATCCATATATATACCTTCAACCAAAGCCCATTCAAGACTGAAGATGACATCCCCTTAAATTTTCCTAAGCTATTGGCTTGGAAAAAGTGTGGACCACTAATTTTTTATTGATTCAACAATGATGATGCTCTCACAACAAACTTTGAAATCTACAAAGGCATTAAAATTGGTGATCATAAAGAAGCAATTTCTCCTAAAGTGAGCACATTGGCATATTTTGGGGATCCAACTCCATCTTCTAGTTGCAAAGAAAAAAGAGAAAAATTTGACAAATGTAGGCCTCTTGGTGAAAACCAAAAGGTGCCATTAGACCATCAAAATTCAAAAGCTAAGTAGCTCCCAAGGATACAACACGAAAAAGATGATGCCATGAATATCAGTGTTCCAGTGTTCAACATGCCATGAAGTCTTTTCTAATGCTCTTGATCAATCTTCATGTGGGAAGGCATTGGCCTCAATCCTCCCAATCCTTCCTTATATCCAGTTGCCTACCCCCAAATCCAACTACATAACTTGTCCGACACCCACAATCAGAACCCCATCCAGTGAGCCTTTGAGTATGTCATCATTAGTGACATCCCATACAACATATCCTTTGACCCAATTATCCTCAGATGCCCTGATTTGCAAGAAGAAGACACTATCTTACATACGATAAAGGATGGTATATCTCGAGGCTTTTTGAGTGGTTTGATTTTAGCTATAGACTTAGAATGAATCCTAAATAGTGATGGTTAATCATGGATCCAAAGATTATCAACTAGCAGCACTAACAACATATTTCTTCTTAGCATTCGTCAATGACATTCATGATTCCATCTAAAAGACCTGAAAAAATTATGAAAAAAATTGAAAAAAGTTGAAAAAAAAGGTCATGAAAAAATGAATGCCTTAATGAAAACCTAGACAATAGGCATCTTGGCATGAAAAAGTGAAAGAAGAGAAAACTTTTGTCCAAAAGTGAAAACCTAGAAAATAGGCACCACGTGTAGCAAGTCATTGCTCCTCCATCTATTGGCATTCTATCTAGTTTTCCCCCTTATTCCTTGATCACATATTTTACATTGTGAGACATTCTTAACCCCTAATCATGGCTTGTGAATTGGCTAATATCAAATATTATTTTCTCATGCATCACTAGTCTATACATACCTTGTCCTTGGACTCTATTTATCATTTATGTCTTAGCTAGGGACATTTACCTATGAATCCCATGACTTTGAATTTGAACTGGGGCAAACTTCCTAACCATGGTTAGTCCAATGGACTCATCATTCTTATCAGATTGGAGCTACTGACATCTTGTACATACCTTAAAGACGTCAAAAAACAATCCAAAAAAAATCACATATGATCTTGAAATTTCTTTTTAAAAATCAAATATGATCTTGAAAAAAATACACAAAAAAATCATACATTGTCCTGAAAAACTTTAAAAAAATCATAAAATGTCTTGAAAAAATCCCTAAAAATTATAAAATGTCCTAAAAAAACACTAAAAATTAAATATGAACTTGAAAAAAAACCTAAAAATTGCAAAATGTCTTGAAAAAAACTTCAACACAAAAAAAACCAAGTATTTTTGGAAACAAAATAAAAATCTTAAAAATTTGCAATAAACCTTGTACATAATCAATGTAAATAATCACTTCCTTTGCTAAACACTTCCACATGTAGACTCGAACTTAAATTTGCAGTTCAATGAAATCATACTTTGACAAGGTCCACACATAACTGCTAGAACCAAGCTTCAACAATCAACCTGTGAAACATTAATCTTTGAAATCCCAACCAACACTTAATAAAGCAAGTAATAATAGATTAGAATGGTTGTTGGCTCACACTATGTAGTGAGTGATTTTATTTTATTTTTTTGCTTTGTTTTCTTTTGATCATGTTCCTATGCTACTCGATGATATAAATTGATTTATGAGAGTGGTCAAGATGTTTCATGCTCATTTTTGTCTTTGGTTTTCAAATTTTCTTTGATAATCTAGGGAGCGACTCTATGCCTTAGGATGGATAAGGTCATTCTTTGTCTGCATTGTGTTTGTTTATGAAAAAGGCTTGCACTTTCACTCTGGCTCTTTATGTTACAATGTGTTGCATTCTATTTGCTACAAAAAATAAAGCTCTTATGACATAAAGTGCACCTATGAAAGAAGGCTTCATCACTCTTCTTAGTCTCATTTCCTTCTTCTACTCATATTTCTTTCATTAATCTCTTTCTCTCATCATCTTTTCATTTTGAAAAAATTGTCCTCGAGTCAATTTCTTGCCCAATTTTTTTGAGGGTGCACCCTACATCCTTCTTTTAATTTCACTAGGGCATTGATCTTTTTCATTATTATTCTTTGACACAACACTCATAATTACATTGTATCAAAGAGGGGCAAAATGTAGATGCTCAAAAATGGTTCACACCAACTCTTTTATCACCTTCGCATCATCACTTGTCCCATTTTATCATTTCACTAACTTAGATCTTTTGGCCAACTTGATCATCATTCAATCAAAATGCAAATCATCTGAGAATCAATTCAAAAACTATTTCAATATCATCTCATCATCATCAATCCTTTAGGCATTGTTGCGTCCTTTAGTGCCTTATCAACATTCATTAATATATGTCATGTGTCCTTGGCATATCATCATTATTCATCAATTTGATCCTCAACATTGTTGAGTCCTTCAATGTCTAATCGTGTCTTTATTCAATTAATTTGATAGAATTGACTGTGTCTGTTGATTTTATTGTGATTAATCCCTATAAATCAATTCTAATCAATCTTGTGGTGTTTACAATGTTCATTAAATGGCATATGTCATCAACCCTTGTCATGTGTCCTTGACAAGTCACCATTTCCTATGATTCGTCTAGCGTCGGTTATTTCATTCGATCATTTCTTTATATCATCACATTTGATTTATATTTTCATCATGATCCTTCACGAGGATTATCTTGCATTTATTTCATCATCTTGGCCAATCAATTTGTTAATTTATCCTATAGTTTTAGATAACCCATAGTCTATTCCTATGTCTTGATCATTTAATTTCATCCCCTCTTATTAATTGTTCCTCTTTACTACCCATTATCAATTAATTAATCTTTATTAATTAATTGATTTCATTTTCATGAATTATGGGAATTCCTAATTTCCTAAATTCTAATTCTAATTTCTCATTCCTCATTTTCCATTTTCTATTTTCAATTCTATAATTTATAATTTCCACTTTAGAGGGAATAATGATTTTTTAAAATTCAAAATTTCCCACTCTTACACATTTCTAATTTTTAGCTTATACATCTTACATCTTTCTATGCATTTTTCTTACACTTTCTCCTTCCATTTTTTCTTACACATTTCTATGCATAATTCTTTCACATTGTCATAATTTGTCATATTGTGTCATAATTTTCCAATTTCACCTCTTTTTCATAGAAATTTCCAAAATTCACACATAATTATAACATCTTTCTCTTTTCCATTCTTTCTTTCCATTTCTTGCATTTGGCTTCAAAATCCTATAAACTGAGCCATCATGCACTTGTTTTGGTTAGTTCCACAATCCAAGTATTCTCGCTATCATATCATCTTGTTATCATATCATTATCTTTCTTTCAATTGTAGGTGCATCTTGTTAATTGGAGCTACATCAACATCAACTCTATGGAGAAGAAAGGATAAAATTGGAGCATCATGTGAAGGGAAGGTCTTTTATGACTTTTTCATGTTTATTTATGCACTTCCATTTCAATGTCTTCAATGGTAGATTAGATTGGTTTGCATTTCTTTGAAATTTTGTGGTTGCTTTCATTATGCAAATTTATTCATTTTCTAGTCTTACAATATATTAAGGAAGGACTACAGGACAAGATATTTCTTGCAGAAGTATGTGTAGATAATATCATATTTGGAGGACATGAGATTTTTTGCAAATCATTTGTTGAATAAATGAGGAAAGAATTTGAAATGTTTATGTTTGGAGAGATTAAATTATTTGTGGGTCTACAAGTTCATCAAATGAAGGATGGCATATACATCACTCAATCAAAATACATCAAGGAAACATTGAAAGTATTTGGAGTGGAAGATTCCATGCCATTTGGAACACCTATGTCTACTGGACATAAAATTTCAAAGAATGATTACTCAAAGGAGGTAAATTAGACCACTTATAGATCAATGATTGGAGAACTTCAGTATGTCATTCACATCAGACCTAATATTGCATTAGAAATTGGCATAGTTGCAAGATTTTCTACTAATCCAAAAGAAAATCACATGATGGCAGTAAAAATATTTTTGAGGTATCTAAACAAAACTGAAGAATATGGTTTATGGTATAAGAAAGGAGGAAATCTTGAGTTGAGAGCATTTACTGATGTAGATTGGGCAAGAAGCATTGATGATAGGAAAAGTACTAGTAGAGGAGTACTCTTTCTTGAAAAGAGGTTAGTGTCTTGTTCAAGCAAGAAGCATAATTATATTTCTCAATCCACATCAAAGGTAGAGTATGTTGTTCCAACAATCAATTGTTCTAACATAATATGGATCAAGTAATTACTATCAGTAATGAAGGAAGAAATCAATGAACTGGTGAATATCTATTGTGATAACACAAGTGCAATCAATATATCCAAAAAACATGTGATGCACACAATGACAAAACAAATTGCAATCAAATATCATTTATTAAGGGATTTGGTTCAAGACAACAAGGAGAGAGTGGGACATGTGAACACCAAGAATCATATAGTAGATATATTTACTAAAGCTTTACCCAAGGATGCATTAATGTATCTAAGAGGTAAACTAGAGGTTATTCCCCTATTAGAGGCTTACTAAATAAAAAGATAGTGAGGCATAAACCAAGTTCCATTGAAGATCTATCAAGTTGATGTTGTGTAATGTAGAGCATATTTCATATGAATCAGTACAAAAGGTACATAGTAACTTCAAAGTTTGTATCCTTTGGCATTTGATGTTAAAGAGGGAGATTTTAGTGTCAAAAAGGAAGAGCAAGGGAGAATTAATCAAGGAAGAATGACAGAGCCCAGTGTTAAAGAGAAAGAGGGAGAGTTCTGAAGGAAGATATTCAGATGATGGAATGTACAACAAAGAGGCAAAAAATGATAGAATTTCATAGCAGAGTATTGACAGGGAAGAAATAGAGACAAATCCAAGTAGAATCTCAGAGGGAGTTGGTATGGATGAGAATCAAAATGAAACTAAGAATATTATTCAATTGCTCATGCTTCTATCATTTTATGTTGACATGTTGCATTGCCATCAATACCAAAGAGGGAGTTTGTTGTAAAATATTCAATTGTATGTTGTCATTGATGTTACACAAATATTAGTATTAATTGAGCAATGTAGAGTTTGCAGTATTAACCTTGTATATCTTAGTATTAATCGAGCACACAAGTAAAGAAGACTTTACCAATATTAATCAATTAGATGGTTAATGAAGGGATTCTTTCTTGTAGTATTTATTGACTATTCAGGCGTCAAAGGATTTGTAGTGTTGATCGAGTGTTCAATCCCAGTATTCACTGAGTGACAATGAAACACATTTGTCTAATAGTTGATTTCTTAAGGCCGACTATTTGGATGTATATTTATTATTTGGATGAGTATTCAAGATGACTTGTCCAATCTTATGATATATAAGAAAGGTCAAGTTGTGAGGATAAAATGTACATTTGAAGTATGAAATAAGATGGATATGTGAGCAAAGGAAAAGGAAAAGAAGGAAAGAGTGGAAGATAAGCTACAAAGAACATCTAATTAGGAAGGATCTAGAAGTCAAGCCAAAAAAAAGATTTGAATCTAAAAAGTTAGTTGCTTCTTCAATTAGGTCAAATTACTATTACTTTCTAACCATTGTAGTAGAAAGGAATCTCTTGACAGAGTTGACTTAACACTCATTTTAAAAATCTTCTAACAAGGTGATATTTTAATATTGAAGTGTTTAAAGACCTCTAACTAGACCACTCCTAACAAGGTGATCTAAATCCTCTAATAGGTTCATACTTAACAGTATGTTTTGTAACCTTTAACATGGTTTGCTCTTTACATGGATCACTTCGAAAGAGTGAAAAATATTGTAACTAGTTGCATGGTAGTTTTCCCAAATTGGGTTTCCACATTAAATTTTGGTGTCATTTTGTTCATGTTATTTTCTTTATGCTTTAAGTTTTTGCAACTAAGTTACTAAAGGCTATAACATCTTAATAATCATAAGATTATTTGTTAACCGAGTGATAATAATATTTTAGTGTTAACCAAGTTGGACAGTATTGCATGATTAGTGTAAACTTATATTGAAATCTAAGGGACAAGGAAGTGTTTTGTTGGTAGCTGATTCACCCCTCCACTCTCAATTACACTCTTACAATTCCAACAATACTCTTAAGCGAGTAAAAGTTAAGAAAGGTACAAACAAAACACCTTTTGTGTTATGGTATGGACATGCACCTAATGTAAATTATTTTAATTTTTTTGGAAGAAAATGTTATATTCTAAAAGAGTCAAGGAATGGAGAGCTTGATGCTAAAAGTGATGAAGGTATAATCCAAGTTATTCCACAAAGAGTGAGGCATACAAATATTTGAATTCTAACACTAACAAGGTTGCAGAAAGTGTGAATGTTAGAGTTGATGAATTTGTAGAAATGAATGAGGTGGAATGCAAGAAAGAATCTGAAGACTACATAAATTGTGTATATATCCATAAAGAACAACCTAATATCATTCTCGAACCTGAGATACTAGCTAAAGAAACACAAAATGTGAACACTATCAAGTCACAAAAGAAAGGCCCTATGGCACAACAAAGCCTACCAAGCATTAGACTGTAGAAGCTGAGTATCAGGTAGAGAATGTTGACCATCAGAATGTTGAACCCACGATATAGACAAAAATACAAGAAGAAGAACCTAAAGTGATTAAACATGTTTAACTAGGTGAACCTAGTGAACATCAGAAAGAGCAAAGAAGAAAAAAACCTATCCTAGAAAAATATGTGAGAAGAAATCATAAACTAGATCAAATCATTGGGGACAAAGATTTTGGAGTTATGAAAAGAAAAATATTGAGGAGTGATACATTCTTACTATGTGAATATGAGCCTAGATCAGTTGAGGATGCACTTGAGAATGAAGATTGGATTGCAAAAATGAATGAAGAGCTTGAGAAAATTGAAAAGAATAAGACATGAACTCTAATACACAAACCAAAGGATAATAATATGATAGGAACAAAGTGGGTATTTAAGAACAAGCTGAATGAGAAAGGTGAAGTCACACGGAACAAGGGAAAACTAGTTTGTAAAGAATATGTACAAGAAGAAGGAATTGACTATGGAGAAAATTTTTCTTCAGTTGTAAGGTTGGAAGGAGTAAGAACCTTGCTTGCATATGTTTCTTACAAAGGTTTCAAATTTTATCATATGGATGTGAATTCTGCATTTCTCAATGGTATACTTGAAAAGGAAGTCTACATTGAGCAACTCGAAGGTTTTGCTAAGCCTAGCAATAAAAACATGGTATGTAAATTGCATAAAGTTTTGTATGATTTGAAACAAACTCCTAGAGTATGGTATGAGAGATTGCATGCATGCTTGGTGAAAATTGGTTTTGCGAGAACAAATGACAACAACAATTCATACTTGAAAAGTTAATCTAAGAGCAAGATATTATTGGCTGAAATTTTTGTGGATGATATCATATTTGGAGGAAAAAATGAATTGTGTAAATCATTTGCTGATGAAATAAAAATAGAATTTGAAATGTCAATGTTTGGAGAGATCACATTTTTTGTTGGCTTACAAGTATATCAGATGAAGAAAGGTATCTACATTACACAATCAAAATATATCAAGGAGATACTGAATTTTTTTGGTATGGAAGACTCAAGACTAGTTGGAACTCCTATGGCTACTGGGCATAAAATTTCAAATAATGATGACTCTGAAGAGGTGAACCAAACATTGTATAGTTCAATGATTGGAAAATTGTAGTATGTAGTTCATAGAAGAGCTGGCATTGCACTAGCAGTTGTAATAGTTGCAAGATTTAATGTTAATCCTAAGGAGAATCACATGATGGATGTAAAAGGGATATTGAGATATCTAAAAGGAACAAAAGACTATGGTCTTTAGTATAAGAAGAATGATATATTTGAGTTGAAGGTTTACACCAATGTTGATTTGGCTAGCAATGTTGATGACATAACTAGCACTAGTGGAGATGCTTTCTTTCTTGGAACGAAATTGATTTAATGGACAAGCCAGAAGCATAACTGCATTTTAAAATCCATAGTAGAAGTTGAGTATGTTGTTGAAGTTGTAAATTGTTCCAACATTATTTGGATCAAGTAACTATTGTAAGGTATGAAGGAAGAGATTATTGATCCTGTAGTAATCTATTATGATGATACAAGTGTTATAAATGTTTCAAAGAATCTTGTGAAACATACTAAGACAAAACATATTAAGATCAAGTATCATTACTTGAGAGAGTTGGTACAAGACAAATAAGCGAGGCTTGAATATGTGAATACAAAGGAACAAATACTTGACATATTTACTAAGACATTACCCAAGGAAGAACATGATTATTTGAGAGGCAAGTTAGGGACCATTCCCCTCTCTGAGGCTAACTAAGGAAACATTTGGCATTGAATCAAATGTTATTATCAGAATATTAAACACATTTATGTAGAAGATCACACTTTAGGATATGCCTAAAGGTGTAAAATGATGTGAAGAGCTTATTTTGAAAATGAACCTGCTATTATAGGAAGAAAAGTTGCAAGAGAGACTGGTAATATCTACATGAAGAAGATGTATGACAATGTACCTAATTTTTCTATGGTGACTAAGATATCTTTGGCATTTTTGTCAAAGAGGGAGGATGATAATGAAGACTATAGGTAGTCACCATAGAAGGACATGAAGATGGAAGATCATATGACAAAAAGAGAAAGAGAAAGAGAAAGAGAAAGAGAAAGAGAAAGAGAAAGAGGGAGATGAACATTGATGTTAATGAAGACTTAAAGAAAGAGGGAGACAGTTGAAGACTTTTGTTATCACTGAAGTTGACTAGATGAGAATCAGAATGCAACTAAGAAGATTTACCTATTGAAGATAGAGGGAACAATTTTGTTGAACACTTTAGGTGTTGTTTACTTTTTGGATTGCATAATAACTTGAAGACTATGAAAAGGTGTTTCCATTGGAAAGGTGTTGCCATCAATGCTAAAGAGGGAGATTGTTAGAGTAACAACTATTGAGAGACTAATTAGAACAATTGTTATATTGTCATTGATGTAAAACCTATTTGTAAGACAAGATGTCAAACCTACTAGAGAGACATTCACTAATAGTGTAGAGTGCCATAACAATTGATTGATGAAGAGGATTTCAGAAGAAGAGATTATGAGATGACCTAGAGAAGGTTGAGTTGAGATGTGTAAGAGAGATGTAGGCATTACAATGGGCACTTGATAAATTAGTACTTGACAAGCTAATGTGTTGTTCATTTGATACAAGAAGGGTAGAATATAGTTAGATGAAGCTAAGAGTTAAAACAAGTCAAAAGGACAAGCTTTCAAAGGGTGAACCCACAATAGTGGGTTACACTTTTTTGCCTAAACTAACATTGAACTGTGAATTTTTATGAAAAATTTCACTTTCAAATGCAAATTTTTGTTTAATAGTTAGGAATTTGAAGATGAAGCAAATTAGAGTTTTTTAGGATTTTTGATCTAGATTCTAAATATATATTTTTAATTTTTCTCTCATGAAAATTGGTATGTAATCAAAAACCCTATTTTAAAAGAGCGATGTTGCTTTTGACACAACTTTTTTTCTAAAATAAATATCAATTTGATTCTTTCAAATTTAGTTTGCTAACATCCATACCAAAATTGTGGAGGTGGCTTGATGTCTTTATAATTAGTATTTCATATTTTATCAGAGTTTTATAGTTGACATAACACTAATTTGGATATACATGGCTTTTGACACATTTAACTTATTATATATTTACCTAATTTCAAAATTTCTTTTTTCTGATTGAAAGAAGACTCAAATACAAAGACTATAGCTATTTTTCAAAAAAAAAATCTCTTATTTACTATTTGTCCATGAGTGTCCAATATAGAGGTTTATTTTTATAATGAGCCTTTGTTCAATTCATGTAAAAAAATGTATACCTAAAAAATTCAAAATGTATCAAATTCATAGTCATTAGAAAGCTCATTTAGAGTACTTATATCATGCAAAATGACATGTCTTCAATGCTCCATTTGAACTTGGTAGTTGAACCTAAAAACCATGAAAATACTGGATATCTTCTAACATTTCGAGAAAAATTGTAATTTCCTAGTTTCAATAGTTTCTATCGAAACTAAGAAAGTGGGTCATGCATGCAGTTAATTGACCCTAGGTAGTTTCGATTGAAATTACCTAGCTAGTTTTGATCAAAACTAGCTACTTGTAGTTTCAATCAAAACTAGGGTTGGCCTTTAGGGATTTATTTTTGTTTGTATAACTTGTCATATAAATAATATTTGATTTTTTTTTTCAATTTCAACATTCAAATCCAATTAGATAATTTGTACTTCAATTGGGAGGGAGGAAATATTTTGCAACTTTCTATTTTTGAATTTTGGAAGAAGAATTTGTGACATGGGCAATAAAGATAAAAGAGCAAGTAAATATGCACAAAGAAGAAATCATGAACAAGAAGATGAAAATTTTCAAAAACTTTAGTAGGATACTATAGGAGGCAAGGTACCCATGTGCAATCTTATTTCCAATGTATATTTAACATATAATGTATAATCATATTCTAGACTTTTTGCACATATAGTTAGGATTAGGGTTTATCCAATTAGGAATATGGTAAACATTAACTTAGGGTTACTATTAACTTAATGTTAAGGTTTTATTGAATTATGAATATTTAGGGTTAGGTAAAATTAAAGAGTTGAATATTTAGGATTAGGGTTTATTATATTATGATTTTTTTAATTATGAATGTTTAGAATTAGGGTTCATTTTAATTATGGTCTTTTAAATTATGAATTTATTTAGGACATAGTCAACCAGGACAACCTACTGAGGTTGGAGAAGGTTTCTCTCACAAGTACAATCTCTCTCTAGATTCTAGGTGTAGGAAAACTGTATATCTTTGATTTTTAATTTTAGAGACAAATACCCTTACAAACTTGCTTGATTTTATTTGTTATAGATCATGCACGTGCAATAGTAGATGATAAAAATGATGGACATGAGGAAATTGAAGATGAAGCAATGGACATCAAAGAAGCATCATCTAAAGGTTAGATTAAATTATATTTAATAGTTCACTTGTTATGTATATACACATATGTCCCCTATAAAGAAGTTATATTTTAAGTCTTTACTTTAATTTTTCTTCCAGCTCGAGATCAAACAACAAATGAGAATGTTAATCTAGCTCAAAGATTGAAGAGAAAATTTAATCATAGAAACATGGTCATTTAATTGAAATGGATGTGGAAAATTTGAGAGAATATGCTAGTCAAACTACACATACTATGAAGAGGAAATTGAACAAAAAGTCTAAAGAATAATTGCTCAATTTGAGAATCTTTATACAATGGAGAAAACTCAACTATTATCAATTTCACTTCTTAAAGATGAATTAAAATAGTCGTTGAAACTATTGGGTATAGATACAAGTATAAAAATGAGGAAGACTGCTAAACTACAAAAAGATATTGTTGAAAGTGTTAAGGAAGGGTTACATTCCATTGGGAAAAAACTAGATCTGCAAATAAATCCATTGCACAAAGAGTGGTACTGACATTTGTTTTAAATAAGAAATTATGGAAAAAAAGATAAATCTCTTCACTATCATCTCATATTGGGTATAGTCAAAAGATGATATTACATTATCTGAAAAGGAGAAACAATTTAGATGATAGTACATTAGAAGGAAATCAGGTGCTAATGTGTAGAGTTCCTCAATCTGATAGGATTGTGGAAATAGTTAAGAATTTAATCATTCAATTTTGGATTGATAATACTCATCCTTCACCAAGTGGAAGAGATATCATCAAGTAGAAGATTGGGCCTAAGGAGTATCTTCAACACACAAAACATTGGTTGGATGTCATGCAACATGAACTATATCTCTCATTTTGTAATTTAAATCCTTACACAAAGATTGGACAAATGTTGTTTGAAAGATTGAAACCCTCTTTTGTGAAGATAAATAAATCTTTTGAAACATGTTGTTGTCGATATCATGTTGAATTTGATTTGTACTATCAAGGTTTTTGAAAGATGATAGAAGAAAGTGGTGGTTCTCAAAACTCTTTTCATAAATGACTGAGCCAATTCATAACATCAATCTTATGTGACAAACCAAATGATCTTGCAATAGGTGAAATAGATTGCATAAGAGGAACTTGTGAAACATGTGGTAACCTAACTAAATTTCCTTTGAGAGATAAAGATACTAATATGATGAGAATGGTAAGATGTAAGAGATATAAGTACATAAAGTAGGAAACAAAAGTTGGAAAAGAATCAACAAGGTTGGAATATGTAGAGGATGATGATGGCCTGAATTTTCACCCAGTAAGAATTTTGTCAAAACTTGTGAAAATTTAGGCAAAGTTGTGTTTATTCATGCTTAAGGTTTCTAAGAAATTGTTCTAACCATCAAAGAAACAACCCTAGGGAAAAGTCTTAAGTTTTATGTTTCGATTGAGTTTCATTTGAAACTGACTTGAAATTTTGAAATATTGATATGTGGACAAAAATCTTCCTTATATCTTCATATCCCTAAATTTTTGAGCCAATATTAATTTTGTATTTCATGACCTTTTATATCTTTTAAGTTGCAACATTGCGAAGTCTCTTTAATCACAACATCGCTCTATTTTACCCACTAACCATGTTCAAGATTGTGAGGAGGCAAAATGGTCTATTCTCAGCTCAGTGCGGCGTCGTAGTGGTTACTGTTAACATTCATGTTAGAGGTACAAATTAGCGAAATAATGAAAGCGCATGATTGCAAGTCATTGCTTTCTTAAGAGAGTTCAAGTTGCAATGTTGTGATGAAGGGAAAAAGGTTAGTTTCAAACATTCATCGCAAGGTCACATGCTAGAAATCATTGAGTATATTTTAAGTTGTGACCTTGCAAATAGAAGGAAATAGTTAGCAAGAATATTAGTGCAACATCGCAAATGGTCAGTTAAACTATAAAGATAGAGTTGTGAGGATGCAAAAAGGAAGTAGTGGTTAAAGTTAACACTAGCACATCTTTGCAAGTGGTTAAAGGAAACCTCAGGTTAATGTAGTGAGGTTGTGAAATCTTGTAATCATGCCTTCGTAGGATTGCTTTTTGATTTAAGAGTTTAAGTTGTGAAACAATGATAAGAATAAAACAGTCAAGTTAAAGCCTTATTTCGTATGGTTGCACCAGTTAAATGAAGTTAGCAAAGTTGTGTTCTGAAGTCACAAAATTGAGTTAGTCACCTAATCGCAGTGGTTAAGCTAGAGTTAAGGGTTAATCCTATGACAGTGCGAGGAGCTGACACGTGGTAGGGTGCTCCAACAAGGTAGTGACAATGACAGACTGAGTTTGGTTAATGAGGAGTTGACACATGGTGCCTATGTGGTGGTTAACTAGGGTTTGAACCAAATTGAAAAAAGGGCTAAAAAGATGAAATGATAAAAAGTTCATTTTTATTATTTTTTCTTTCAAAATTTAAACGTACAAACCCTAGATTTGAATTTTTTTAATGATTTAAAGATTCTCTATACTTTTTTTTTTAATGAATAGTCATTTTCTATTAATAAATAATATACTAGTTACAATTCACAAAAAAGGGCCAAGGGATACAGGATCACCTCACGAAAGTTCACATGGCCAAAGTTGGAATCAACAACTATTCATCAAAAAAAAACATTAAGCAACCCCTCAGGCTACCAAAAAGTGTCAATTGAGGAGGTGATTCATTACAATTTTGAAATCCTCAATCATCCTTGGGATTAGCAAGCGGGCTAGGAACAGTCCAGCCATTAATAGTATCATCAGGGGCCTGGTCGTCAACCTTCATATTAGCTCGCAAAGGAGAAATAGCCAACTCCAAGCAAAAAGGCCATTTGCCAAAAACCATATGAGGAGCACCAAGAGACTATACAAAATTTTAAAATTTTCATTTTTAATGCTCTGAACATGAGTTGGAGCCTAGAACTTCAAATGCATGCTAGAGGAGCATTTTTTATCAAAATTGTAGAGTGTAGTACACTGTTGGAATCTGGAGAAGATGAGATATCTAGATATACAGTCAGAAAATGTACAAGTTTTCAGTGGTCAAAGCTATAAGCATTTTTTTGTTTTCTAGGGCATTCTCAGTCAAATGAGCAATTTTCATGATGAAGTATCAAAATTCACTTAGAAGGCAAACATGAAGTTTTTTGACTCCAGATTTAGAGGAAAATATTTCTAAGAATATATTTTGCCTCTAAGAGTCATTTTGGCAGGTGTTTTTTTCCCTTGCTTTGATATCAAATCTAGCATCTTAATCAGTTACATGTTTTTATCATTCTGAAGATATTTTCAAAGCATTCTTCAATAGCAAGAAAAGGATCTTATTTTTAGTTATAGAAAGAAGGTAAAGAGATGTTCTTCATCGATAAATAGAAGCTTTTCAAGTGGAAAAATGGCAACATCTGATCTGATTCGACATGGGTTCTTGTCTTTATATTCTCTTCCCTTCTCTTTCTTTAGGGTTGGTTCCCAAGTCCTCTGAGCAAGCTCTCAGCTAGGTTTTCACCATTTTTTGGCATTTCTCTCATCTAATGAACAACAATTAATGAGAATATCGATAGTATTAGTTTATTCAACAATTTTATGATTTAATTTCATGCATCCTTTATGTATTTGTTTCAAGGAAATAAATTAAAAATGTAGCAACAAGTTTTATATTCAATCTAAATCTTGTCTCCTATTTGTGTTGTTTGTAATCTTTTGTGTTTTGTGAATAAAGAGCATGAAACTTAGTTGCATCCTATTTTTTGCGTGTATGTGTTGATATATTTTTCTTGTGATTCAAGGAGTTGTGTAAATGCTTATTTTATCATCATAGGGTTGCAGATTTCATGAAGGGATAGGTTGAGTATGAGATTTAGAAGTGATGAAGATGTTTGATTCACAAGGTGAATGGATAGATCTAGAAGTCCTGATATATGAAATGTCTCAATGATTTCCAAGGATGTATGTCAAGGATTCTTGGAATTGCCCAATAGATAAGACACTAATTAGCTACATGATCGATGTATTTTGTTGTTCATGTCTTGGTTGTGCTAAAATCAATTCTATAATCAAAATTATTTTCCCTTTCTATTTAAGAGCTTAAAAAAGTTACCCTCAGTTATCTTATCTAGTTCATATGTCATGATTCTAGTTATTTCATGTCGATGTTGTTTGCATAAGCATAGAAGATTCAGGGGTATTATCTGCTTTATAATATTTAGTTGTGCCTAGGTCTTGTAGAGCTTGAAGTAGAAGAAGAAGTATAGCCTTATAGTTAGCCCCGATGTCTGAATGGGTATGTTGTAGATGAGAATTAGTTTCCCCTAGATGTATTATGTTCTCATCATTGGGTCTTTTAAACATGATGTTTTAAAACACCAACAAATGATATACCAGTTGGAGAATTTATGTCAAATTTTCGTAAATTGATTCAACCATATATATGTCATACTTTTTTTGCTAAGTAGTAAGCAAAATAATTTCAAACAGTAAGAGAAAATTTCCCACTCGGAATAATTTTATTTGTTGTTGATTTTGTAGAGAATTACACTTTCATTTCTCAAAAACAACTTGAAGCAGAATACTACTATATAGACTAGGTTACTATTACAATTCATGTGTCTTATCGACATGTACAAATTAATTTGGATGGTGTGAAAAGTACATATCAAGCACTAGTCATTAAAAAGAGTATCATTTTTACATTAGTGATGACAAAGAACACGACACACATTTTGTGGAACATTGTTTTAAGACATTTTTTGAATAATTGAAAAACAAAGACATAAAAATGAAAAAATATTTTGTATGGTTAGATGGATGTGCAACAAAATTTAAATCAGCTAGAGCATTTTATGATTTATGCAGATATCATCAACATCAACACCTTAATATACCACACATTCGGAGTTTTTTTTAGAGTGGACATGGAAAGGGTGAGCATGATGGTGCAGGAACTTGAATCAAACATGCTTTAAGAAAGTATCAAATGGACTATAAAGGATATCACATTAATAATTTGCATTATGTGGTTGAGTGGTGCAAAACACATTTTATGGTGCCAACAAATACATATAACACGTCATCATAAGCGGATCGAGTCATACCCTTCAGAGTGTTTTTGGAGGTATTAGGTATAAATTAAATTGAATATTATAATTGAATCAAATTTATATTTGATATGTTAGGTGATAACTAAATTATGTACACACATGTTTAAAACTCATTTTTTATATGTATGTATGGGCCTTACATTCAAGTGTCAATAGAAGATCAATGCATGCATGCAAGAGGGTAGAGAAGACACGATGTTTGCATTCAATTATGAGTATAAATAGTAATGTGTGGTCATTGTACACAAGAGAATACTCATGCTTTTATCATGATTGCATTGATAAGAACTATGAAGGTTGCATTAATCAAGAACGTGGATATGTGGGTGAATGGACTTTGGTGCCACTAGATGTTATCAATACGAATGAGTTTGAGGATGAAAACTATGATGATATTCCATTGATTTCTAGTGATTATGACCATATTTCAGGATTGATCAGAGTTGGTATGTATGTATATGTACAAGTGTATTTGTTTCATAATTTTTGTTAATTTATTTAATATATAAACTCATGTACATAACACATGGAATTTATATACATATACTTTGTGTAGACAATGTTTTTGTAGTCATAGCAGAATCTGAGAACATAGAAGTTGTTAGCTATTATTTATTGTGTTGCACCATACAAAGAGAGAAGCTAACAAAGTCCAAAATAAGTGATAGAATTATGTTTCCCACAGGTTAGTATATAGTTGAATTATGTATGTACATCTATGTTTTTATGAATTCAAATTTATTGACTTATTTGATTGATGTATATATATGGATATGCGTACATATATTCAATAATTAATTAATCTATGTGATTTTTTTCAATGCGTATGCAGGTTTTGTTGTTTTACATGGAACATATTTGAAGCAAAGTAAACTACTTAAGAATGAGATTCATTTAATTGATTTTCAACCTAAAAATAAGGTATATCGGTATAGTAACCATGTTATTGCCACTAGTCTATCTCTTCTTCTAGTCAAAAGACCTAGAATATGTAAGTGGAGGCTCGATATTGATGATCATAAAAAAATATTAAATGTTATCCAACAATGAGCCAACCACTTGATTCGAGCTAGAAACAACTTGTAATTTGAAATAACTTGAACATTTTGAAATTTGGTTGAACTATTTGAAATTTGAAATTTGGTTAGATGAAACAATTTGAAATTTGGGTAAGTTGGTCATTTTCAATTTTAAATTTGGTTGAACTAATTATATATTACTTTTACTCTTTCATTTAACTTTTCAAGTTTAAATTGTGATTTGAAACTAATTATAGAAATTAGGAACTTATATGAAACTAATTAGGACATGTGACTTAAGGGGAAGAAATTGGAACACTTGTCTTAGGGGATGAAATTAGGACTTGTAACTAGTTATATATTACTTTTACTCTTTCATTTAACTTGTCAAGTTTAAATTGTGATTTGTAACTAATTATAGAAATTAGGAACTTATATGCAACTAATTAGGACATGTGCCTTGAGGAGAAGAAATTGGAACACTTGTCTTAAGGGGATGAAATTAGGACTTGTGTCTTAAGGGGATGAATTAGGACTTGCAACTAATTATATATTATTTTTACTCTTTCATTTAACTTGTCAAGTTTAAATTGTGATTTGTAACTAATTATAGAAATTAGGAACTTATATGCAACTAATTAGGACATGTAACTAATTACAGAAATTAAGAACTAAATTGTATATGCAACTAATTAGGACATATGTAACTCTATCTCTAACCCATTAACCGTAAACATAACTGTAACCGTAACCGTAACCATAACCCTATTAGGAATTATGTAATTAATTAGGAATTTAATCATATCTAAATATCACTTGCATAGAACAAAATTAACCACATATGTATACATCAATTTCATAAATCAATATAATCTAACATAATCTAGAACATTATCCAACATAATAGGTAACATAATCTAACATGTAAAAGAACATAATCCAACATGATAGAACATTATCCAAAATAATCTTACATGTACAAGAAATGTCTGGAGAATGTATATATGTAGGTCAATAATCAAACATGTATATGAACTTGAACATAAACACATGTGTCGAACATCATTGTTGAGTCTACAATATATGTATCAATAATCAAACAAATAACAAAAATATGTATAATCTAGATGAAAGTCTAGATTAGATAATCTCTTTGGATGAAAGTCTAGATCAAATAATCTATAATATAAAAAAATTATAGATCGTCAGGTGTAGGACTATCATCGTGATGTCTCCTCACAGTGTGGTTTGAAGACTGACTATCAGGATGCTCACTAGGATGTGTTGACCCCTATATATATTCAAGAGAAGGTTATATCAATGTACATAATTTCATATTAAATTAAATCTCTTTAAAATTTACAAATTGATGCAATTTATATATTACATTTAAAACTCACGTGTCTAATTCAAAATAGTTAAAAATCACCTGTCCACTACTGACATCATTGAATGGATCTCGATGACATACACGATCTGGCATCAAAGATGGAGTAAAAAGAGGCATGTCCCCCTACAATACATACATAGATGTGCAACAAATCAAATTAAAAAAATGTATAATTACAAAGGCCCACAATATGCATATGTGCATAAATTATTAATTGAACAAACAATTGAAATTTTAACATGAACAAAAAACTATAGATTTACCTATGTAGATGTTGGCATCTTATAATACTCAAATTGCCTAGCATCGATCGTGTCCACCAATATATCCAAATTTTTTTGGACCTCATCTAGCTCCATCTCTGCATCTACGCTAGCATGACTAGTGACTGGCACACGTCCTAATAATGGTGAGCCAAGTAGATTGACTAGATAAGATGACATAGAAGTAGAATCATCATGTGTCAATAAGTCCATCCAGCCTCTAGTTGACAAGCTGAAGTCAACATCATCAAGGCCCACATCTAAACTCTGAGCATGCCCTGCACTAGCTCAAGGGTTTGTACTAGTATGTATATGTCCCTCTGCAGCAAAAGAGTGGTCAGTAGGTGGATCATAATGTGTACTACCACCATGACCACTATCTAATCGATGAGAGGAATGTAGCTAAGGACCATGGACACGATGTCGAACATCTGATATGGGTATGTGAAGATGCTCTGATATGAATCTATATGAATACAATAGATCCTCAACAAGACTAGTCATAGTATCTCATGTCAACACTCTAGTGAGACCCTCCAAGCTAGTCAGTGAAGGGATATCTGTTGCACTATACAAGTCTTCTAAAGATGAAGCCCCAGACGATGATTTGGAGTGCCGAAAAGACATCAAATATTGGCCAACCTCATCACTAGAAATAGATCTGACAGTTACGGCAATCTCTCCAACTCCCTAAATCACCCCTGCAATTGGGTGCTATGCATGGCCTCGCTAATTGACGAACCTAATATAGGGGAAATAGCAAGTGACCTCTCTCTGATAATCAACCTATGTGTCAATGGTGGATGACCCAGCTGCCTATCAACTAGTCTACATGCCTCTATCCTAAATGCAATGGTAAATCATTGTATTTCACCACCCTACCTAAGCCAACCTCAGCATAAAGTTGAGGTGCAAAATAGAGTGGAATTTGGTCTTTATTTGGATAACAACCATGAGAAGCAAGGAAGCATGGGTATATAAGTGCAACCATCTGTGGATTTGTACACTTAAGGGGAGAATACCCCTTGACATACTTTAGTGGAACATAATGAGGGATATATTCTCTCTTCAGTGTCTCTTTGGGCACTAAGCCTTGTACCTGCTATAGTGAAAGACCTGAAGAGAGCTCTCGTCTCTCACTATCAAGGACAATCTGTATAATACATGCAAAATATGGAGCAGCACCATGAATCTCATGTCTAATATATGTGAGGCTCTATAAGATGCTCTGGCATGGACTACTATACACACTAGAGTATGTGCCACTAGCCAAGGATTCATGAAGTCTCTGAATCTCTTGGTTAGTGTGATCGTAGAGCATGTCGAGTGGGATAAGTTGTTGATCTACGGGAATAGGTCATTGTTGGGGGGATAGGCTGCTACTCAGGGGGGATAGGAGGTTGTTGCTGCTCGAGGGGAAAGGAGGCTATTGCTTGGGGGGATAGGAGGTTGTTGCTTGGGGGGATAGGAGGCTACTGATCTGCCATGTGGAGGTCAATGTATGTAGTATGCACGTGTATATAATGTGTAAACCAGAAATTAAAATTAAAATATGACATATTTAATAAGCTTGAAATTTATCAAGTACAATGATATTTAAGAAACTAGAATTTTGTAAACATGAGATTAAACATATAATGCGTGTAAACATGAAATGAACATAACATATTATACTACATGTGTGTTTTGTACATCCTAAATTAAATTATGACATTTGATAAACTACAAATTTATTATACTTGATGACATTTAAGAAACTAGAATTTCGTAAACATGAAATTAAATAAAATGTGTTTAAACATGAAACTAACATATGTTATGTACATGTACATAGGATTTTGTAAACATGAAATGAACATAAAATGTACATGTGTACATTGTGTGTGTGTGTGTGTGTGTGTGTGTGTGTGTGTGTGTGACAACTTCATAAAATTATTTCAATTAAGTCTAGATAGAGTCTAGATCACATGGGTGGACTACCTGACACATAACTAGGTTAAATATAGAACTAGATTCACTATATAATTTAATAGGTATATTGTCACAATCATGGCTAAGGTTACTAGGGAAATAAGTAGGATTGTGGTTAGAGTTAGAGTTAGTGTTAGGTTTAGAGTTAATTTTTAGGGTTAGGCTTAAAGTTAAAACATTAGGTTTAGGTTAAGACTTATTATTAGGTACATATTATTCTTATTGCACATGCCTCATAGCATAAATTAATTTGATAAGGGTTGGCAATCAAGGTTACCGTTATATCATGATTATGGTTTATATTATGGTTCTAGGGTTAATTTTAGGGTTTAATCATGGTAAATTTTCATTAATTTAGGGTTAGGAAAATATTTTGGGCTAGGGTTAGGAATGTGTATTCAGATATAGTGTTCTATGTTGAGTAAGCTATTATGGTTAGAGTTAGGGTTGGTGTTATAATTGTGTTTATATAGTCAAATCATTAGTGTTTAATATCAATGTGAGACTTATGTTAGCGTACAAGAAAAATTATGATTAGGTTTAGGATTTAGTGTTAAATGATGAGTAAGTTAATATAATTACGGTTAGGGTTTAGTATTAGGATTAAGATTTATGTTATGGTTATAGTTACATGGTTACGCTTAGAGTTAGGATTGTGGTTAGGATTTAGAGCTATATTGTTAGAATCATGATCAATGTTAGGGTTAATATAATGTTTAGGGATCTTTAGGATTAAATGTTTAGGGTTAGTGTAAATCTAGATTAAAGATTTTATGCAGTGCCTCTCGTGGTTACAATCTGAACCTTGTTATATTTTTATTCGAGAGATGCTTGATACTCATGTTATGTTACTTTTGAGTTAACCTGAGGGTCGGATGTTATACTTTGATTGCAGTATTACAGATGCTATATTTTTATGTTGTTCAATTTATCATATTTGCATGTTGATGTCATTTTGAGATGACAGTATGTTTTATGATGATATCTAGTTATCCGACAGTTGGACATATCTTTGATTATGCTATATGGTGGACTTAATGTTATGGTTATTTACTTCATTCTTGCTTCATTATGCTTTATGCGAAGTTGAGTGATGTAAATGGATTATTTTAGTATAATTGAATAAATGGTTAAATTAGGTGATTTAATGCAATTATTGCTTCGACTATGTTATCATATGCAATTGCACTTGATCGTGTGTTTTAGTGTGCAAGATTTATATCCTTGGCAGTGGCACATGGAGTTAGTGATTCAGTTGTTCATTTTACCAATGTCATCTCTGTATGGTTGGCATATCTTATTTAAATATTTAATTAAACCTTCAAGTGATTTGTTAAATCTAGACTCATTTGCATTATGTGATTAGACAAGTGAGCGTGTTTGTGTATTTAGAGTTTTGCATTGTCATGAAAGTTGTTAAGGAAATTTCTGTCATTTTGGGTTTTCAAGCTTTAAATTTTATTGAATTTCATTTCTGGCACCTTTTCCATAGATAAATTCCTATTACTAGGAATAGTTTGTTTTCATTTGAGTAAATTTGAGGTTTAACTAGGTTGGCTAGTTATTTGTCCTAATCGATTATTCACTCGAAAAGTGAATAAGTATTGAAAGAGGAATTTAATTCTTCACTTCTCACTTTGTAATTTGGAAAATTGAGAGCTTTTTCTGAAATCCTTTTATGAAGGATCACATTTCTATTCATTGTGAGAGCTAACGGCATGGGATCTTCATGAGGATGGACTTGTTGGATCCAAGTCAGGGAGACCTTACTTTTCCGTCATTTTTGGTAGTATCTGTGGATTATTTATTTTGCCTAGTTGTTTTCTGTTTTAGCCCTTTTGGTTGTCCGATAGGGCTCTCCTGTTTTCATATTTCAGCTCTATTTTTGGTTTTGTTTCTAGTAGCTATTTGTTTGGAGGCTGAGAACTAGTGTTCCCCTCTATTTTTGTCTGTTGGTTCTGCCTGGTTGGTTGGGTATGAACGTTTTCCCACTTTTTGGGATGAGGGTTTGGGGTTTCGCACCGTTATACTAGTTGTTTTTGCATACGGTGTCTGAACCCAAATTTTATCGAATTTTTTAGGCTTTTGTGCCCAAAGACCAAATGGGTTTTTATTTCAAAGTTTTTTAGTTTTTGGAGTTTTTACCTTGTTTTGTGTGCCACCTTGTTTTCTCAAATTTTCATGGCATGATGTTGGTCGTGGACCTGGATCATCTGTTTGGATGTCAGTCAGACTACTGTTGCACTTTTATGTTGCATTGGGATGCGTGTCATATTTGTCCTCCCAAGCTTATTTTCAGTTGAGTGATATTTTGCTTGTGTTCTCATCTAGTGCTTGTGTAATGATCATTGTGATGGTGGTGCACCACACATGAGTATGTACACGTACATTTTTCAGGTGACTTATGAGGCACAATCTTCTGTGGTACTTTTGGGAGTTATGATCATTTGGGGTTGGGTTGGGAATGTGCATGCCTACGAGCACTCATCGTTGGATGAGCATGGGTAGGGTAGGGTAGCATATGGAGGGGGCTTCTATCTCGTAGCCTGGTGATCATTGTGCCCAAAGGGTTGGCAAAGGAAGTTTTTAATCAAGTGATAACTAAATAAAACAGTGGGTGGTAATAAAACTTAAGATAATAAAATATTATGTGCGAGAGCCTTCCGTTGAGGAGCTAAACCACATGATCCAAGATTGGGCTTTCTGATGCCAAGCGACTCTCCATGATGTCATCCCCTACATAGTAGCCCACTGAGTGTTTGATCGGGACCTATAGTTTATGCATTGTCTCTGATCTTGGTTCCAGTTCTCATTACTATTTAGTGTGAGTGTTAGCCATGGACGTTTGCTTTATGTGTGTTTGTGGTTGGATCATTATCTCCATTAGCACAACAGGAGTGGACCTACGAGTTTCACATGGTTGGGAGGTGTAGCTACCTATACCACTGCTGGGGGCCGATGTACAGAGATGGTTTATCGTTCTAGTGCAACCATTCTTGGATGTTTTCACTTGGTACTTTGGGTTCTGGAGTATGCTTTCTTGTGATTTGTGCTTTCGTTGGAATGATTGTATATCATGTTTAGACGATGTTATTTTATTGATGCATTTCCTTATTATGATGTTTAGCACATGATTAGAGGATGTTATATGCTTAGTTGGAGTATCTATTTCTTTCAGTTAGCATGTTAGATTCCATTCTTATGATGTTATTACATTTTAGTAGTGAGGTCCTTATAAGACAGCTCCAACTATCTAGCTAGTAGTTTGGGATGTTACACGTGGGGGATGGCTAGGGCCTTCAAGGTCTCATGATGCTATTACAGTTGGGAGGAACCATGCACTTAGTTTGGTTGTTTCAGTTCATTGTGATGTTGTTTTTGTACATTGTGATGTTACTTTTAGTACGTTCTTTTACTGCTTTTTTTCATATGGTCATTGTAGTTTCGTCTTGCAAATTAGTGTTCGAGTGTTGATGCCTTGATTTGTGGATCTGGTACTCCTCGGTGTGGAGGAACTTCATTTCTTATCTTTTTAACTTTATGTTTTCTGGCTTGCTTTTTTTGATCCTTGCGCGATATTGTACTTTCTCAAACGAGAGTGCAAAAGTTCATGTATTGTGTTGGGTTTTCTCACGCAACTCTTGGTACTTCCTCATGTGAAACCCCACACCAGTTATGGATGTTTTGGCTACTGGGCCAAGTACTTCCTTCCACTGTTTGGTGCATTTTCTCGCATGAAAGGCAATTTCTTGTGTGGCACGATATACTTGCACGCAAATTTTGTCTGTTGTTGTCCTCATGTGAAAAACAGGGAGCATCTCCACTAGTTTTTGGGGAACACAATTTGGTGTTTTAAGTACCCTTTGGGTTTGACTAATTTTCCATGCTTGAATAGATATAAGATTCTTTGTTTTGTTATTGTCTTTGGTCTTCATTTCTTTGTTTGTGTGTGTTAGTTTGGTAGTGGCATTTGGAGATTCATTGGTTGTCGAGATTATGGTTAAGTCTTCTATTGCAATCTATGTGATCCTCGTATGTTGCGTGTCGTGTACATCCATACTTTTTTTGAAAAAAATTATCTTGGCTTTATTGAATCCTTTTTCCAAGGATCTCCGAGCGAGGCATTACATCTTAGTTAGGATTCATATTAGGGTTTTTTAGGGTTAAGAAGTGAGGATCGTGCATTGTAAAAATTTATAGTTGGTCTTCACATCATGGTTAGGTTTAGGGATAACTTTTGGGTTAAAATGATATAACTTTAGGTTTAAAGGTATATGTTTAGGGTCATACTAAAGTTAGAGAAATAGTTATATAATTATGGTTATGGTATAGCCTACATGACTAAGATTAAACAAGTAGGATTATGGTTACGATTTAAATTTTATGGTTATGGTTAGAATCAAGGTCAATTCTAGGGTAAATATATAATGTTTAGAGTTAAGATTAAGATTAAATTTACATGAGGGTTAGCATTGTGTCACATGACATTTATGATTAGAATTGTGGTTATATTTATTTTTTAGATTAGGTTTTAGTCAAGGTTTAATTATACTTAAGATTAGGGTGAGGACCAAGGTGAAGTTTATATTAGGGTCCATATCATGACTTGACCCATTGAAACTAATGTTAGGGTTAGTTCATTGAAATTATTATTAAAGGTAAGGTGAAGATTTAAACATGCAAACATACACACATGTATATATGAACTTAAATTTTAATATATTACAAGTTTATGTGTGTACATTAAAAATTTTAATGTATGTGTATATCCACAATATGTATATATACATGCATGCATGTATATATACATACATATGCATATATATATGTGTGTGTACACAATATGTGTATACTTATTTATTTATTTATTTATTTATATATATACATATACACATATGCATATACATATACATATATGCATGTATACAAATGGTATATATATGTATGCATATATACATGATATATATACATACATGCATGATATATATATATATATACACATGTACATGATATGTATATACATACATGATATATATACATACATACAAAAATATATATATAATGAAACTAAAAACGTATAAAATGAAACTAAAATCATTTAAAATGGGTTTAAAAAAATCATACCTTTTTCAAAGTTTGATAGTTTCGGATGTCTCTCCTTGCGCTTCTAATCGAAACTGTCTGTATCCCCACTATCAAAAATGACATGTGGGGTCACAGTGAAACTATTTGCAATTCCATTTTTTGTTAGTTTCAATCGAAACTGTATTAACTAGTTCTGATCGAAACTATCAAGCCTGAGACCAGGGTTAACAAACCCCAGTCGGGCTTGGTAGTTTCGATCAAACTACATAGATAGTTTTGATCAAAACTATCTATGTAGTTTCGATCGAAACTACGTGGCACAAAGAGTTTTGATAGAAACTAAATTGTTTCTATCGAAACTTTAAAAATACTTTCTATCGAAACTAAGAAATGGAAAATTCGTAGTTGCACGATTTTGGAGGAATTTTTTCCTTCGAAAAAGTGTAACCCACTATTATAGGTTCACCCTTGACTGAGTATCAATGTTGCATGGTCAATGAAAAAGTTGAAGCAAACAATTGAAGAACTTAAGCATTACCATTCGACGTTTGCATGCATCCTAGTTGAGATGGATGTCTATAAGGGTCTCCCTGAGAAGATTTGCTTGAGTTCTCTGCGAGGTATCTGGACTCAAATTATGGATTATGAAGGTCTTCACTTCCGATGCAGGAAATGTCAAATGACTGGCCATGTGGCGGCTCAATGTTCTTCTAACAAGTCAAGATCAAAGCGAATGCCTACCTGGTGGGCAAGTGTTTCTGATAAGCATTACTATGTTACTAAATCTTCTTCTGTTCGGGAGCAAGCTGATGAGGGGTCTCTTGCTTCTGATGGTTTAGGGGATACTACTCCTGATGTTTTGGATAAGCCTATTTTGGTGGAGGCTCTTGCTTCATAGACTATTGGTCCTGTTGTCCTGAATGCTGACCTTTTTCAGTCTGTTGTTTCTGGACTTGCTGTTGTCTCTAGACTTGTAGTACAAAATGTTTTGGGTTTAGGTTCGCCCAAATCGTCCTCTCCTTGGGAGAGTGTTTTGGTGGATGATACTTCTTGTTCGGTATGCCATGTGGATTCCTTTGTTTCTTCAAGGGATTGGCAGAACGATGCGGCTAAGCTAGAGGATGGATGGACAGCAATAAAAGGAAAGAAATCTAAGTACTCCATCCCTCCTCTAGATAAGAATTTGTGGTCCTACAAGGGAGGTTCTAAATCTAAATCTAAATCTTAAGCTCCTTTGTTGAGGATTGATATCCGTTGTGGTGGGAATTTGTTGGTTGTTCCCTATCTTTGTTTGGTGACTCACACTATTGTATTTGGGCCTTATATTGTTATGTCGTTAGATTTGATGTACAAGGTTTTTGGTCCTTTCAAAACCTGTTTTTACTTAATCAAAACTTAATCATTACCAAGTGATAGAGATTTTCGATGTTAGTATCAACTGAGTGATATCGTGAAAACTGAGCGAGAACATAGTGATAACTGAGTGATCCAGTGAAGACCAAGTGACCACATAAGAATGGTTTGTGAAAGAATTAAGATTTGTGGCCGACAAAGTTGAAATCTTGCACTAAGCAAAGCTTGTTGATGATAAGGATTGATGAGTTGTATCATTTAATGCAAGGAAAGGATTAGTTGAGCGATCAAAGGCTAATATTTGAAGAGATGTTTCTAGAAGTGTTGAGAAGAGAAGAACAAAAGATAGGCAGATTCAATGAATGTTTTCGATCTAATTGTAAACGATAAGATCTACGATTGTGATTAAGCGGTAAAGGATCAAAAGCTACCTATTTAAGGAGGTAAGTTGTATGTTTTATGGGGTTGTTGGACTGGAAACTTGTGAAGACAAGTGGTGGACAAACTTGCAAGGAAAAGTGTGAAGATTGTGAGGTGAAGGATTGCTTGAAGGAGTTGCCAAGAAAATCTGAGATGATGAGATGATCAAATACAGTCAATAAACTAGATTTGAGCTGAACAGAAATCTGAATTTGCAAAGTGAGTTGTATCTTATCATATCAAATTTTTGTTATTACTTTCTAATCATTGTGTCAGTTGTAAAATCCTTTTGGATAAGGTTGACCTAACAGTCATTTGTAAATCCTTTAATCAAGGTGACATTCTAATTAAATGTTCTAAAGTCCTCTAACAAGGCCAATCCTAACAGAGTGATTAATCATTTAACAAGGTCACACCTAATAGTGTGTTTTGTAAAAGAACTCACTTTAGAATAGTGAAAAAGTGGTAGCATGTAATTGGTGATTTTTTCCAAATTGGGTTTCCACGTTAAATCCTGGTGTCAAACATTGTGTGGGTGATTTTTGTGTGTTCGTGTTATTTACTACTTTTAAGTTTAAGTTTGTTATTGGTCGTGATAAGTTTATTTAATTTTCAACATGTATATAGAACACATAGCTAAAATAAAATGAATAGGTTGGATCATGGTGAACAATTTTAATCATTGATTTATTTGGTTAAATTTGTAGAAGTTTAAAGTGTTTGATTTGTACATCTAGACCCGAGGATAACTGATTCACACCCCCCTCCCACTTATTCCAAATATTCTAATAGATGTATGCACTTCTATTGTAGTGGGTAGGATAAAAAGTACATGGGAGTCATAAGGTTCCAAGATGGTAGCAAGAGTCAAGATGAATCATTGGTCATGTGATATAAGAGACATAAGGTGGGTGGATATGCATATATAAGTAGTTAGGGGAGACTTAAGGTGTTCAATTTTGAGAGCTATAAAAGAATGGTAGATTAAGGTGACATATGAATACATGATGGTTCCTTTTAGAATTTTGACATTGATGGATGACCAAATATACCACATTGGTGTTCAACCCTAGTTGGTGAACTAATTATTGTTATGCCACCTTGGGAATGGGCCCCCTCACTGTGAGCCCACTAGTACATAGCTCTAGTCAAAAGAGATATCAATTATCACGAAAAACATTTATTACATCACATGTTGTAATTGCATCTTCTTAAGGAATCCAAATACTCTCTTCAACATAGATCTTGCATTAGCACCCATTCATCATTTTTTATTGTGCTAATCAAATTCATTTAAGGGTGGGCTTGTATTCCAATGTATAGAGCTCTCAGAAATTTGTTGAGTGGTCTACCTTTCTAGCATTTCTCACCATTTCACCCAATACACCATGTAAGAATTTTCCAATTGAAAAAAACCAAGACCTAGAGATCAATGAATAGTACAAAAAATAACAAAGACAAAATGGATAAGCAAAAATTTTATTCTCACCAATGATGCAATAACTACACTGAGTTGGACTATAATAGATAATGGAGAATAGGTGATTACATATGTGTTTTCTTATATAGGCAAGGCAATAAGAGAACATGGTAAGGAGGATATATCACCCATAAAAAGGTGGAATCATATGTCCACTAAAGGTGGATCATCCTCCATTATACAATGAAATGTGTGCAACATATGGAGGAGGATAAAGTAATAAGTACACTAAAGGTGGAAACAAGAAATAAAGTAGAATACACTAACAACTATCACCACCTGAACTTAAATAAATATCATCAATAATATAATAACTAAATTGAATTAGACTATAATAGATAATTGATTATATATGTGTTTTCTTATATAGACAAGGCAATAAGAGACATAAGGAGGAGATATCACCCATAAAAGTGGAATCATATGTCCACTGAAGGTGGATCATCCTCCATTATACAATGAAATGTGTGCAACACATGGAGGAGGATAAAGTGATAAGTACAATAAAGGCGGAAACAAAAAATAAAGTATAGGATAACAACTATCACCACCTAGACTTAAATAAATAAATCTCCTACATCATGTTCAACTAAAGGTGCAAACTCATAAGTGTCTCAAATGCAAATTATCATGTATGCATTATCCTAGGCAATCTTAAGTGTAATTAGGTGAATAGTTGATTACACCAACACTTCCCATGATATTCTCCTTAGCAACAACCTTATTTTTAAATGGCATGTTTTGATTGTAGCTTTTTGTTATTCATCATTTCTTTAGATTAGAAGCTCTCTTGGTCTGTTTTATCTCCACTTAATTATTAAACTTTTCTTAAGAACTAGTATTATTTATAGGTGAATTTGTCTACTATAGTTTTTTCAATTATGTCCATCAATCAATCCATAATTTATTTGCATATCATATATCACATATCATAGATTTTACTTCAACTCTTTATTTAACCACATATTTTAAAAAAATAAAAAAAATGGTCAACACATACTACAAGATTGAACATCCCAACATGTATCTTATATATGTCCTTCCCTATGGAGAAGAGAACTTCATTTCTTGAATAGATTTGAAGAACTTATTTTACTCATAACATCATCTTTTTTCTATTTCTAGGACTTTCATTACTTAGCCTCACCTAGCTCAATAAGATCTTTATGATTTTTCATCATATATCTTATTCTTCCAATCATCTTAAAAGAAAAATTATTTGGAGAACATCCTTTATCATTACCTCTCCAACTATCAAGTACTTGCAGATGCAAAATCATCATTATCTCCAACCTTACACTTCTTATCGAAAAAACTTGCTATATTACATTTTCAACTCTTCTTTCTATTCATCATTTTTGTAATTCTATTTCAACATTATCATTTTCACATAAATATTTATTTGTCTCCTTTTATAACTCCTTCATCCTTACTTTCAATTTTGAATTACATTCTTCAACTTCTGTTGATTTTTCTTCCATATCATTTTCACTAAATTTTCATTTTCCTTTCGCAATCTTTCTCATTGAAACAATTTTTTTTTTTTAAACAAAAATTTCATTTATCAAAAAAAAAAAATTATTTTTTCTTTAGTACGATCTCCTTCATGCAACAACCCAAGTCTCCACAATAAGAAAAATTTCATTTATCAAAATTTTATTATTATTTTTTCTTTAGTACGATCTCCTTCATGCAACAACCCAAGTCTCCACAATAAGAAAAATTTCATTTATCAAAATTTTATTATTATTTTTTCTTTACTACGATCTCCTTCATGCAACAACCCAAGTCTCCACAATTGAACTAACATCAGTAAGAATAATGGAGAATGCAAACATGATCTTTGAGTCCGTAGTAATTTTTGTGTATTGTATTTATACCCTAGCACAAGTGATACAAAATAAGGTAGAAATTACTTAACTAGTTATGAAACCATGTAATATTCAATGAACATTAAAGAAAATATACATAATTTTGATATATTGATACTATTAAAGATCAATCATGTACATTAATCTTATTCTTATATCTCTTTGTACAAAACAACATATAGACGTAACTTACAAAAACCCTTATATCTTCTGGGCATACTTCTTATGCATGTGTATTTCTCTTATACTTTGTTATATATATCTTTTCTTGTACATATATCTAGCGAGTAGGACATGAGCCATCAAGTTTATCCTTATTCTAGATGCTATTTTTTCAGTCTCAAGCTTTGCAAACTCTTTGTAGCGGAGTGCGGTAAGTTTTGCGTTGATTATGTCCGTCCTTACTCCTTTCCTGCCAGAGGCAACAATAGTATAAATATTAAATATATTGTTCACAGCAAACTCTATGTTGCTTATTCCTCTCGTCGAATTTCACATATAAATCCACTTACCAAAGAGATGATGGTATAAAATAAAATTAAAATATACTCTAAAAATCAACGCCTCTAAAAAGAATAGATTATGAAATCAGGAAATGATAAACAGGAAACAAGGAAAGATGTTAGAAAAATGGGAAGGAATGATCGACGAGGACTAACTTAAGGGTTAATAGAACAATTAATTAAAAGTGGAAAACATTGAATTATGGAAAATGTGCATAATGAAAAGGATATTTAGGAGGGAAGGTAAACAAAAAAAAGTAGGGTTATTAGAGGCTAAGGTTGGGATCTTGCGAGCACCTACTTCTATAAAATAGAGTGGGTGTCACTGAGATTTTTGAGAATATTTAAAAAGGAAAGCGGTTTGATGGATTTATATGTGAATCCACTTCAAAAAATCAGCTCGTAAGTTAAAGATTTCTAAAAAAATTTATTTTTATAAATATTCTATGGAGGATTCACAAATGCAAAGCAACCCAGCAAAGCACAAGGCTTGTGAGCTACCAACCAGCGAAGGCCACCACTAAAACTATTTAGAAACCTAATACGGGCCCGCTAGTACCTGAAACTTATTCGGCTTAAGAGCCAAGGACTGAAGGGCATCCACACTGTCAAAATCACCCGAGGACAATCCCGACCTCATCCCTTATGGTGTTGGGTTTTTGCATTCAGCAAGATTTGATCCCTAGTGGGCTCTTTGTGAGCCTTTCAACTTCACCAATGATTGTCTCATCCTTACGCTAGTGGGGCTAAATCTAGCCCCACCCTATTTTTCACCTGCTCAAATTGAGAGGGCTTTGGGGCTCCCATTTTGTAGGAAAAGATACCAATTAAACCTTTAGCCTCCGCAACACCCCCCCCCCCCAAAAAAAAAAAAACTCATGGAACCACCCGCTCCACAATAATAGAGCCCAAGCCCCTCCCATGGGACCCCTGCCTGAAATAGTTGTGGAATGGAAATAAAAGGTGTAAATAACAATTGGCATGGAATATGAATGAAAGGGAAACAAGGAAATGTAGATTTAGAAAAATATATGTTAAAATATAGTGATATGAACCAGGAGAAGTGACTAACATTAAATAATGATCAAGTAAACTTGGAAAGATTATGACAATATCCAAATATCTCCTAAAAATTATTGCAAAACTTAGGATGATAGATATAACACTTTTGGAATGATTTAAAAGTGCAATATAACCCTTTCAAAAATAGATTCCTTGAAATGATGTATAAAAGGGAAAATAAAACTTCATAAATGAGTTTTGACGAATGAGGAAAAGGTCTTTTATTGATAGGTATTTAAGAGAAGAAAAGCTTAGTATTAAGAGTCACTACATGAAATAGTTGTATCCAATCTTTTACGTGAAGATAAGCAAAGACTAGGCTACCAAATTTAGTGTGAAAAATAGACTACTACATCCCTATTAATTATAGTTAAAAGAAATCATTTTTGGAAAAAATCCTAGCAAAAATATGGCAGTCTAAGGATGATAGCCATAAGTATTTAAATAAGTTACATGAAGCAAGGTTTACTAAGGGGAATAAAGGGTCACATATACATCAGAAGATAGAGATAACACATAGTGGGATATGAATGTGAAAAGGACTAGAATGGTGTAATGGTACAAAAGGTAAAAAAGCAACTAAAAATGAGGCTTAGCAAATAAAAGGAAATGTGTGATAATTCTCAAAGTGACAAGAGTGATTAGAGACATAATCAAATGACAATGTTTCCAAAGAAACTTTAAATGTGACATACTCTCAAATTTCTCTTGAGCATTTTCTTAAAAGAACTCAACATTTCTCCAATTTGATGAAAGAATAGTGGGTCCTAAAATTCTAAAATACAAGAAAAATATGTAATATGAAGATTTGTGGTGGATTATTGTAGAGCAAAGAAAAGAATGTTTGAGATGCTCTAGCAATCCTCAACCACTATTTATTTTAAATCTACACTTTGTACATCAATTGGCATAGATAAAACATGCACATTTGGAATAATTAAAAATTAATTGATTTCTAGAAGATCTTTTGAACTATTGCAACTATAATTTTTTTTTTTTTAAACTAATACCATTGTACAATGAATCGACTGCTAAGCATTAAAATTACCTATTTGACCAATAAATGTAGAGTGATTCTTCAAATTCATAAATAATTGTCTACAAACCATTTAATTGCAGCTTAAAATACTATTGCTAACAAATATAAAATATAAATAATATTATTTGTGTATCACCTAGATTGATTTGTTATGTATGTGATGTCTTAGTCACATTACTTCTCTATATCTAAAAACTGCTATTCAATAAAAAAAATTTAAATACGATTATTATTTAACTTCTACAAAAAGATTATTTTCAATGTCTACTTTATATCTTTTAATTAATTCAATTTATTAACTATATATATTACTATAAAAATAATTATATTCATGGATAATCATATATATTAATGTCATCATACAACTAAATTGAAATCTTAGATTTATATTGCTTTGAAAAAGATATTTTTGGAACTCCAATATTATCACATTTAACGTCCAACCTCTGATATACTTTGTAATGCAGGCTTCCATTGCCCTTGCCTTCCAACTAATCTTGTCCCTCCAATACCTCTTCTTATGTTTAATTCATGATCCTATAAGAAATAATATATTATACAATTAGAATTCATATTCAATTGTCTAAACTAAATAATAAAAAACAATAATATTGTAACAAACAAGTTATATAAATCAATGTTGGTATATAAGACTAAAATTATATTATAAAGTATTAAATAATTTCACTACTTCAATCAAAACTATTTATAAATGATCACACTAAAATTTACTGTTTTCGATCTAACAAATTTAAACAAATAAAATTATAATATTTAAAAATTAAATTTTTTTTAATAGATTGCTTTAAAAATTAATCATGGAGAAACTTGAAGGTACAAGATACATAATATTAACAGTTTACCTGCAATGTATCTCCTTGAAAAGAGATTGAACGACTTTGTTCACTATTTGAATCTTTAACCTTTTGTAAAGAAATAAGTTTATTCAATTTAACACAACTTTTTCCTGAAAACTCCATTAGAACTTCTGCAAAAACAACAACCAATATAATTTTAAGACAATCCTGTTAAAAATTTAACCTCCGTTAGAAAATGAAATGCTAAATATGATCTAATTGAAAGACAACAGATCTAAAATAGATGTAAAACTAGTCTTCATATGTTAAAATAACATATTTTACTCCAGAAATTCTTCAAATAAAATACATCTCCATACATAATTTTTAATATAGCTTCTACATTAACACAAAACAAACCTTCAAAGCTGACCAGGCGGTAGTTATGGCCTATATGCAGAATATCTTCAGGGCGAAGAAGTTTGAGTTGCTTCTGAGGCATTGAATCACTTTTCTTTGTAGAAACTGTTGAAACAAGAGTTACATAGTGTCCAGGGTTCAAACCCATTACCTCATTTGCACTTACAGACCAATAAATCTTTTCAATTTTACCCCCTGGATGCTCCACAATCACAGTTGCAGCATCTGAAGCCTGACAGTTCCCCATTCTCTGCCACCCACCATAAATATATATAACTCAATCAAAACTCTTTATCAAATTGTAACACATCATTTCTTGGAAACTTTTTTTTCTAATATGATGCAAGTTACATATTCTTCAGGCTGCCTTGTAAAAGAGAATATTAAATGGTATCATAAATCAAAACAAAATGATACAGAATAAAATCAAGACACATAATTCCAGGAAAATTGAAATATATTTCTATCTTAAATCAATAGGGAATACTACATGAACAAATTCCAAAAAATCCAAACTTGGAAATATATTTTATGAAAATCTCGAACTCAAACAGACGGCAGTGCAGATCACAAAAATTATATATATCAATAGTAGTATGATTTTCTAAGAACTTATGTGTTATTCAAAAGATTGCTTCAAATGATATTTGAAATATCACCGAATGTGATCAAAAAGATATCTTAAAAAGTGTACACAATTGATTTGATCTTTTAAATATAAATATTGAAAATAATTCATACCAATGTCTCTATTGAAAAATCACAATTCTACAGAACAATATGATACCAAAAAGTCCTCATGGATTAATGGAATGGCTGAGATAAGGATCACTCTCCTCTTCTTAATGAAAGATCACTCTCCTCTTTTCAACAATGGATCACTAAATATGATAAAAACACATTGATTCAAAGTTCAAACACATTCACAGCTGATTTTAGAGACAATCTTTTGAATATAAGTATCAAAAAACTATTCAGAAAAAAATGTCTCTATTGAAAGATCACATATCTAAAGAACAATAAGATAAAACATGTGAATTGCTCATGATTTGATGGGGTAGCTTAGCCTTCCAGTCAACCATAAATATAGAATTAATGGAAATGCAATCCTACAGAAGCCTTGAATGAATAACAAAGAACATATATTTCTGTCCAGTACATAAATGTGTGAAAAAAACAATACTCACTACGTAAATCTGTGAAATAAATCAATAGTCATCCATAGAAATTTATGAGCTAGTTTCACACAAGTATAAAGGAAGTAGTTTGGCATTAGACACAGTAAAATCTCAGATGAAACATATTTCTGCAAAACTTTAAATTCAAAAAACACAGCACTTACAAAACTTTAAATTCAAAAAACACAGCACTTACCTAACTGATGAATATGTAACCAAAAAAAATACCAGTACAATTGTCTTCATAAATCCTTGATTCTTTTGAACATAAACATACCCATCCATCCAGTCATATACAAAAGGATAATCATTTGGAAGGATTTATGAAGATGGGAGAAGAAACATCAAGAAAAAGAATTAATAGAAATGTTTTATATCAAAAGTCTTGGTCCTGAAAAGGAGGAAGATAAAGGAGCAGAAATTAGAAGTATACCTAACCAGTACTTATGATGATCTGGTCTTAATAGCTGATAGATCATAATAACCACCATGAAAAGACTTCATAAGATGCCACACGGCTCCTGTGACAGTGAACAGGGGTCATTGAATGAAATGGGCTTCTTTGTCTGCAGCAATTCTACTCTACAGCCATGAAATGAATGTGACCCCCTGGTGCATTCAATAGAAGCCTGACTTTGCAGTTATATCATAAATGAATGGATACATATGTAATCAATATATATGATGGTGGTTGATACAGCATTTACAATATGAATTATCCACCCTAAGTCGAGATGAAATAACGGCCACCCACAATGAGCTAATGGACACTTGACCTAAGCAAAATGGGTGGCCTTTATTATTATTATATTTTTTGATGTGTTTGGCGAAATTAGGCACCATTATGAGGCATTTCCACGTCAGTGTTCTTCTCAGTGCCCTACCCACTTTCAACTAGGTTTAACTGGGGTTGGCAGATAAAGATTGGAATCTTACATTAGTGCCCTTCCCACTTTCACATTGAATTAAATGGGTATGTAGATAAACAATGGAATCTAACATCATCCATGCAAGACAATGAGAAAAATGAAGAAGAAAAGAAAGACCAACAATAGAGACGGTGCAATTTTAGGTATATTAGGGTTTGTCCTACTTACCCTCTTCTCACATTCGGTGAACTTTGGCATCATTGGTTGGTTGTGGGCAATGGCGACCCCTCTTTATTTGTCTCCACTGGAATTCTATATGAAACCCCATCGCAATTCCTGTGCACTCCTCTTTCCCGCCTTTCAACATCAGAAAACTAATGCATTCACACTTGTCCATGCTTCAACGCTTTGATTAGTGAGAAAATGGTTGCCCACCCAAATGGGTCTCCTTCAAATTATCTCTCTGCCCACATAATCTCGCCAAACTATGAATTCTGGTCCACCATTACAGTAAAAAAGCATTAAAAGTTGCCGTGATTTGCCTAAACTCCAACTGGACTTTTGGTTTCAGTTGATTCCACCATGGCCATTTTGGTTGTTGTGGTAAATGAAAGTCTTTTAAGTAGTCACAGTCAAATGCCACATGAATCAAGGTTTTCAGTCTGGCCTATAAAGCAGAAGCAGAGCATTTACTCTTGTTTGACAACCACCACATTTAGATCGGTGGAAACCCCACACTAAGCACATGACCTCTGCAGTGCTCATATTCAAAACAAGTTCATTTAGGCTCCGTTTGGTTGCTGGAAGATGAGGGCCAAAACCGGTTTATCAGAGGCAAAACCAGGTTTTGCAAAAAAACTTTGATGTTTGGTTGGTTAAAATTATAACCTGGTTTTCAATTTCATCTTCCAATTTTGGTCAAAAATTGGAAGAAGTTTCTTCCAACAAAAAGGTGGAATTCGAAATTAAAACCAGGTTTTGAATTTTATGACAGTTTTTTAATAATATTGTGGGGTCCTTCATCTTCTGTGTCAACCAAACGGACCATTGGCTTTCCAAACCACAAAACCAGGTTTTCGAAAACCTGGTTATAAGATAACCTGGTTATATCAAAAAATCATCTTCCCCAACCAAATGGGGCCTTATCGATTAGATTGTTCAACATAATTCTTTTTAACGTCCTACCAACCTAGGTATATTTTATGCCTTTCTACGGGCCGTGATCAACACATGTAAGTTCAAATTTACTCTTGCTTTTTGGTGTTTTCAAAAGTAATCAGAGCTTTCTTCGCTCTACATTATTTTGCTTTTTGAAGTTGAGGGGTACACGTTTACAACCCCACATTAATTTCAATATCTTATGTGAGATGCATTTATCCAAGTGTTTTTGGTGGATATAGTGGCTTTGAATTATTAAAAAGGATATTTAATCAAATTATAAATAAAATTATTTATTTATGGTGAGTTGTCTTTTATCTTGGTTTGTTACATGCATGTATATTTATGTTGTTCATGTGTACAAATATGTATGTATGTATGTACATATACATAGTCTCGTGATTGCTTTTCAATGTCTCATGTCTATATATTCAATTTAATTTCTTTATTTCATCATTTCTCTTAATGTTAAATTAATATCATTTGATCCCTCTACCTTGATTATTGGTTCCCTAGTTTAGTCATGACTCATAATTATGATTGGATGAGAAGAATCTCTTTGGTTTTATATTTCGTTTGCACTTAATGTTGAGAAATTTGTTTTGATGGTTTGACATCGGCTCCTTCCATGCCTTAGTTGATTTGGCCTTGATGTTTTTTTTTTGCAATAGTATAAAGTTGCCAACTGTTTAAATGAAGCCTTTTTCATATTTCTTAGTAGTGTTTGAATTAACAATATCATATTTCCACAATCCATTTCTAATGATCTATTTGTTTCTAGATTTGAGTGTGTTTGAATTGTTAGGTATTACTATCTCAAGGTTCTAATTTATTGCAACAACTAGCTAGTTTAGTAGATCCAACACCTACTTTCAGTATAAATCGTATCTTTTTTAGTTCATATTTTTTGTTACTTTATTTGTTTTGATGAGTACGTGGACCAAATAGTTCAAATATTTCCAGTTTTAAGGTTATTTGAAGGCGATCCAATTATGCAATGTTTTAGCCTTTTACTCTTTGCATTTCACACCTTATTTACCTAACTTAGGTTAATTTGTTGCTTATGTGGAATCTAGACCGAAGAAAGCATGAGACATTGATTTAATTTGGGGTTCATATCCAACTGTTAGCATGAATTTTGATGGTATTCCTTTGGGAGAGTATCCTGAGCATTGGATAGATGGATGACATGATTGACATGTTGCATTCATGACTGTGTTTGTCATTGATGTCAACATAGTATTGTTTTTGTGATGACTGACATAGTAGCTTATAAAGAACAAGGTCGTACATATTGCATATTGATGAATGAGTCATGCGTAGTTGAGAACATATTCTACATTGTGTCCTGATGAAGTGGACAAGTGCGCATACAAAGAGTTGAAGACATGCGAGAGTTATTCAAAAATTACAAAGGACAGTGGATAGACAAAGTACCTAAAGAGTGGTTTTTGATGTTTGGATTGTATCTCTTAATAAAAATAGAACCATGATGAGCGAAGTTAGATAGTGACAGTAGATAGACTGATGATGACATCAGTGACTGTGCAAGGTCAGAGATCACATGTGTGAGAATTTGTAAAGATTGTGAGCCAAGAAGTATTGTGTAATTGTGAAATGATTATTTATCTCAATGAGGTTCTATCATAATTAATTGAGAAAGTTTCAAGGTCGACTCAAGGAATTATTTTGAGGATATGGTATAAAAGAAAGTTATATTCCTTGTGGAGAAGTACATAAGAAAGTGTTCCATTATTATTGAGTGTGATATGCAAAGTATTTGGTAAACACGAGTAAGCAATCCAAGGGATTATTAGATGTGAAGTTGGTGATCTGGTATTGAGATCAAAAGAGGATTAGTCTGGTTAAGAGGACAGAGGAGTTTGAGATTATTTCTATTATTCTGCAAGGAATAATACAGAGGCCAGTTGGACAATGAGTTTGATGGTCTCACCCTGAAGTTGTTTGGACAGTGGGTCCTTCTGCCTTATACAACTCCTAGACAAGGTTGGAATCTCCTAATAGGGATTCAAAGTCTCCTAATAGGGACTAATATGTACTGAATGTAATTTATTGGCTCCTAATAGATTCCATCCTCTTACAAGGAACTTTCATATTAGTACATCATTTTGTGGGTACCATCCCCACCAAGGTTTTCCCTAGTTAACATATATGGTGTTATTGTGTATGTGTATCTTCTTATGGCTGTTGATTATATTGCTCACATTGTTAAGGATTAATAAGATTGATAAATATTTTAATAATTGGATAAACGATTCACCCCCCCCCCCCCCCCCCCCCCCAATCTAAGTTATCTTGGTGGACTTTACTTTCTAACAATTAGTATCAAAGCATCAAGTCCTTGAAGGAAAAGCTTAACAACTAAAGGAGATCAACGACCACTTTGGACTTTTGGTAAACGTGAGTAAGTGATCCAAGCGATTATTGGATACAAAGTTGGTGATCTGGTTGTAGTGCCTGCCCCTAAGTCACATTTCAGTTATCCTTGCCAAACTCTTTTAGGCTAGTTTTATACTTGATATTTAGTAGCATTACTTTTAGATATTATTTCGGACTTAGTTGATTATATGATGAGATTACTTGATACTCTATATTTCATGCATGTATGATGATTATTCAATGTTTTCAGTTATCGATGATGATTAGTTAGATGGTTTATTATCACATGTACTTTCTTATGGATACTTACCCCATACTGCATGTGTATGGTGTGCGTGTTTATTTTCTTTATGTATGGTGTTTTTGATGTGGTTAAGGAAGGGAGTCGTAGTCACCTGCTAGTCGGGATCTACACGATGCACCACTTCCTGTCATTGTCTGTTTAGCTTAGAATATTGTGTCTGTACATGTGTGGATTTTATGCAGATTGCAGGTACCGGGTATCGACTTCTCTGAATTGCCAGGATGAGCGTACCCTATCGCATTATCTCAATGGTAAGAGAGGGGAGATAAACTCTTAAGTCCAAATCCTAAACTCTTTAGCCAATTGTCCTAATTGATAATTAGGACAAGTATCTGAGTTAAGTACCCTCCGAATGCATCAAATGATGTAATTTCATGATTATAACCCTTTATTGATTTAGTATGTGTCTTGCTATGATGGGTTTTCGTATGTTGTCTTTATGAGTCTTTGGTGTATTTTCTATTAATTAAGTCTAATTAAAAGATTAATTAATGATTTAATTTAATGGAAAATCATTATGACATTTTAATATTTAATTATATTTAATTAATTGAGAAATTAATTAAACAAAAAGAATTAAATTTGGAGATTAAAGTTCAAGGATAAATTTAGAACATGATAATATTTATTTAATTTAATAATAATATATTTAGAGTTCATTTTTAAATAAATGCTAAATATTATTGTTATTTAAGTTAATTAAATATTTTATCAATTAAAGTTTCTAAAATAAAATTAAAGTTGAAAATATATTAAATTATTAAAAGGTTTCTAGTCCTCATGATGTATGCATGAGGTTAAAATAAAAGAAATTAATTAAAAAGATAAAATAAGAGAAAATAATAATGTTATTTTAATTTCATAAAGTGTGCATGGGATTAAAAGTAATAAAGATTAAAATAGAAGTCAAGAGGGAAAATTAAATAAAGTTAATTAATAATTCAATTTAATGTGCATGAAAAGATTAATGCAAGATAAAGAAAGGTTAATAAAAGTTAATTTTGAGTTGTGACTTGTGAGAAAAGAGTCCTCTCAAGTGAACGCACAATTAGTGCCCCGATTTGAGGAGAAAACTCCTTATCACAACTTCGAGGTTCTTTTTTTTGGGGGAATGTGAATTTTGGAGACAGGAATTTTGGGAAAAACTTTTGGAAGCAAATTTTAGAAGGAGAATTCTAGGAAAGATTTTCAGAAGAAAGTTATTTAAGAGGAGCGAGTTCTCTTACAATTCTTGGGGATTGTGTATTAGCATCAAGTTCAGGTAGGGTCTGGTATTTTGACCCCTAAATGATTTAAGAAATTTAATATGTTCTGTCTACTTCGTGATTGTAAGAACTTGTCCTCTTGAATGTGTGAATTCTTCGTTCTGGATCTTTTGCTATTCATCTATAAATCCAGATTGAAAAATTATTTAGAAAATCTTGTTCATAGGTAAAAAGGGAATTTGGATTAAATCGAGAATTGGGTTTGAATTAAAAAAGAATTTGAAAAATTTAAATTTGGAAAGAGTTTTGATTTTGGAAATGAAAATCTTAGATTGAAAATTCGATTGGTTCAACTTAATATTTCTATCAGATTAAAATCGCAATCATTAATTTTTTTTTTAAAAAGAAGAAGAATAAGAAAATAATAATAATTAGTTTATTTGAAATATTGTTATTGGAAATCTTAAATAAACAAAATAAAGTATTTAAATTGTGGGGGGAAGTTTTATTTATATTGAAAATAATTTACATATATATATTTAATACAATCTCATTTGCTTTATATGTACTCTTTCATTAATTCGGTAATGTTTGAAATGTTTAAGAGAGTTTACTTAAGTATTAATTATTTTATTAATAGAGTTAACAAAAAGCTTATTATTATAATAATTTTATTAATAGTTTTACTTATTAAATATTAATTCAATTAAGATTAAATTGTAATAAAGTTTGTAAGTATTAATGTTAGTAAATTTAAGTTATTTTAAATTATTAAATATATTTAATTATAGTTATTTGAAATTATTAATTTAATAATAAATAAATTGATAGTTATGAGATATTAAGATGAGTGTTTAATCAGTTAAATTATTAATTAATTTAATTAAAGTTAATTAATAATAGATATTGTTTAATAAAATTGTAGAATTATATTATTGATTTAGATTAGATTGGAATTTCTTATAAAAGAAAATAATCAATAGTTATTATTTTAATAAGTTAAGTAAATAATTATTCTTTGATTATTTGTAAAAAAAAATTGATTTAAAACATGATGGGAGGATAATTCTAGTGAATGGACTAACCTATAGGGTTATTAGAAATCCTTTACTTGAAACATACCTTGAAAACGAAAACTGAAATTCTAATGTCTAACTCAACTGCGTGTTTTGAAACCCAAACTATAAGACTATTCTATTTCTCTATACGATTTGTTTATGCTATCTATGTTTTGGATTTTTTCGAGGTTGTTTAGATATTGACCAATTTAGGTTGTTACCAGAGGCTCGAGGATTATGCAATTGTGACGTTATGATGATTTGTTCTTGATCTTTCTAAATCCAACCATGGTAATGTGATGCTATGCTCTATGACATGTTTGTATTTGCTTTCCAGTTCCTTGTGTGAAGCTGAGGTATATGTATTGAGATACCTGACTTAACTATTTTTGAGTCATCGATCAGTTATATTTGATAACCATTTTTGAGTCCCAATCAGTTATACTTGGGTTGCTTTCTAGTCATTCTGAGAGGACTGATGTGTTTTGAGTGATTTGTTCTTGATGATGTCATGTTGTGACACATTTTGACTTGACCATTTTGGAGCCTTCGATCAGTATTGTGATTTATTATTGGGATACTTTCTGGTTTCTCATTGGAGAACCATTGGATATTGTGACTTATCATTGATGCCTTTAGTTGCTGATAGAGAACTGTTGTGATCATTATGATTAAGATTTGATGCTTTCCAGTTTCTCGTGGAGAATTGATGTGATTATTGTGGCTTATCTTTTGATGTTTTCCAGTCGCTTGTATAGGGCTGAGGTGATTTTGTGATTTGTGATTTCATGAGCCTAGGGTAGGTTATCTATGTGTAGTGTCGGGAAGTGGCTTGCAATGAGGGACGAGAGACCCGAAGTGGCTCTGGGCATGACTCATTGTAAGTTGTTTGTTTTAATAAGTGAAAACATTTCACCTACATATTGACTTAAATGAACCTAATAAGATAACTGTATGTTCTCTCCCATGCCTTGAATGCTAGTACAGACTAGGATGGGGTAGAGAGAATGCTTGGTTACGACCTTGCATTCTGTAGTATGTCTCGTCGGTACGAGAGGATACTAGTGGCTGCAGAATCACAGAGGACCCGAGATTCCTAAGGGATTGCTCGGGTAACTTCCAATGTGACTTCTGCGATGACACTTTCCCGCTTGCATAGCAGGTTTCCTACGTGTCTTGTGTGCCTCTGGGTCTAGATGTCTATCTATGTTGGAACCTTTGAGTTAGTGAACTTTTAGTATTTTCTAGACTTAGAGAGTACTTGTGTTTTGTGTTTTGATATCCTGTTTGGGACTTAAGACTATCTCCTCAGCGCGGTGGGAGTGGGCCATTTAGGTTCCACACGATCTCGGGTGGTAGTGCTTTTTACTCTTACCATTGAGATCCGTCCTTGGTCACCGTAGCTGGAGCTTTCTTGGTTGGCATTTACCTTCATTCTGTTCTTGGATTATTATGATGGATGTTTTATCATTATGGATGTATGTATGTATTATGTATGGTTAATGATTTCATTTGTTTTATTGTACTTTGTATCATGGATTAGAGGGTGATGTATTTCTACTTCAACAAATGTATATTCTTTTAAGCCTTTCATACCCTGTGACATGTATAGTGGATGAATGAGCATTTCGAACTTAATTTTGCCAAGAGGCATTCAAAACAAATGTACATTATATGGACATTGGACTTTCTTATTATTCTTTCATGTGGATATGATAGTTGTTAGACTTAGGATTAATTATTTTTAAATGTGACTCAACGTCTTGGGATCCTTAAGGAATGTAACCTGTTATGTATTTTTGTTTATTATTACATGTTATTGCTTCCACTAATATATGATTGATGTGTATGTTATACTTTCTTACTTTAAAAAAAAAATGTTTAGCAAACTTACTAAAACTTTAGGTTAATTCTTTTGGATCCCTTGGCGGGGCGTTACACTGGTATTGAGATCAGAAGAGGATTAGTCAGGTCAAGAAAACAGAGGAGTTCGAGATTATTTCTATTATTCTACAAGGAATAATATAGAGGCCAGTTGGACAATGAGTTTGATGGTCTCACCCTGAAGTTGTTTGGATAGTGGGTCCTTCTGCCTTATACAACTCCTAACAAGGATTCAAAGTCTCCTAAAAGGGATTGATATGTACTGAATGTAATTTATTGGCTCCTATTAGATTTCATCCTCTTACAAGGAAATTTCATATTAGTACATCATTTTGTGGGTACCATCCCCACTGTGGTTTTCCCTCTACTCAAGGATTTGCCTAGTTAACATATATGGTGTTATTATGTATGTGTATCTTTTTATGGTTGTTGATTATATTGCTCACATTGTTAAGGATTAATAAGATTGATAAATATTTTAATAATTGGATATATGATTCACCCCCTCTAAGTTATCTTGGTGGACTTTACTTTCTAACAATTGGTATCAGAGCATCAAGTCCTTAAAGGAAAAGCTTAACAACTTAAGGAGATCAATGGCCGATCACTTCAGAAATGAAAGTCCAAAGTATGATGGAGTTCATTTTGATATTTAGATAAATGGAGTTCCTTGGTGAGATATCATAATTATGTACAGAACATAAGATTAAGTTTCCAAATCTAGAATCTTTTTGTTGCATTTAAAAGAATAGAAGCACAAATGAAGATAGATCTAGATGCAAAGAAGACAAAAACATTAAAAAAGGATTTCCTTTACTTATAAAAAGAGAGCTGAATGGTATGAATTTTTTTGTTTGTTGGACATGTAAAGAATTTGGTCATTTTTCATCCAAATGTCCTAAGAGAGTAAGGAAGACTAGAAATAATTTCCTTTCTAATGATAATGAATTTTTTTAAAACAAGTATGGAAAGATTCTTGAATGATAGTGATGATGAAGATAATGAGATTGAATTGGCTAAGAAAAAGGAAGTGATGAAAGAAACAACTTTAGTGACTATTATTGATGAAGAAGAACATAATTCCAAGTCTATTATAGAGAATGTTGAAGTTTTCTTTGAGACTAACAATGATTTGCAAGATGATGTTCAAATTGTTGAACAAAGAGAAGAACCAAAATCTAAACCTAGAGAATGAGTAAGAGTTGAAACAAAAATGCCTACACCGAAAATGAATTTGACAAAGAATCACCCTGCTAATCATATCATTGGAAGCAAAGAAAAAGGAGTTATGACAAGAAACATAGTACATGAAGAACTTGTTAGCATTAATGTTGATGATACTACTTTGGGGAGTATCCTGAGCATTCAAGAGTATCAATTGATATGTTGCATTCATGATTGTGTTTGTCATTGATGTCAACATAGAATTATTTCTATAAAGGCTGGCTGAGTAGCAGACAGAGATCTTGATGGTATGGACAATGGTTTGATTGTCTAGTTGTAAATAGTTATGGACATGTATGGCACAATGTCTTGATGATGTGGTTAAGTGTGCAGAGTCTGAGTCAAAGATGTACGAAAGTTGTACTTAATTTATAGAGAGCAGTTCAGAGACAGAGTATTGGGAAAGAATTTCCTAATGATTGTTGGTTATCTTACATCTAGAATTTAATGAAGAGATGCGCAATTAGACAGTGATAGAGGACAGTCAGATAATGACATTAGTGAGTGTGCAAGCCCTAGTATCACATGTGTGAAGTTTTGTATAGATTGTGAGCCAATAGTGCTATTGTAATTATAATTAATTAATTATCTTATTTTAATTAATTGGGAAAGCCTCAAGGCTGACTCAAGGAATTATTATGAAGATATGGTTTAAAGGAAAGATGTTTTCCTTGATTGTAAAGTGTGTGAAGTGTATCTATTGTTGCAATATTTGCAAAGTGTGAAAGGAGTAGAGTGCTTACTAAATGTGTGTAAGTGATCCAAGGGATTATTGGATGTGTGATTTGAGATCTGGTTACAAGATTTGAAGGAGTAGAAGTCTAGTTGACAAGATAGAGACAAAGGAAGGAAGTATAATTCAGTTCTATTATTCTGCAAGGAATAATAAAGAGATCATTTGGACGGTGGGTTCATTGGTCTTGCCCTTGAAGTTATTTGAGCAGTGGGTCCAACTGTCTTCCACAACTCCTAACAAGGTTGGCACAACTCCTAATAGGGTTGGAATCTCCTAACAGGGATTCAAAGTCTACTAATGAGGACTCATATGTAATGAATGCTGTAATAGACTCCTAACAAGGTCTATCCTCTAACAAGGAATATTTATATTAGTACATCATCTTGTGGGTACCATCCCCACTAGGGTTTTCTCTCTATCAAGGGTTTCCCTAGTTAACATATCTAGTGTTATTGTGTATGAGTATCTTGTTGTGGTTTCAATTTATAGTACTCATATGGTTAAGATTGTTTTAAGGTTGTTATTTGTGATATTAGTTGTATAACTGATTCACCCCCCCCCAGTTATATCAATGAATTATATATTCTAACAATTGGTATCAAAGTTTCAGGTCCTTAAAGAATAAGCTTAACAACTTTGGGAGATAGATGGTGAATCTTTTCAGAAAGGATAGTCCTAGATTTGATGGGGCCAAATATGACAGTTGGAAGGAGAAGATGAAGACCCATTTTTTGTGCATAGGTCCAAGTTATTGGATATTGACAAAGAATGGAAAGATGATTATGAAAGAAGAACAACTTGATCAATGCACCAAAGTAGAGATAGATATGTTCATGTGTAACATGAGAGCAGGAGAAGCTCTACTAATATCTCTTTCAGAGAATGAATACAATCAAGTAAAGTCACTTGCAACATCTCATGAAATTTGGAAAGCATTGGAATCTACTTTTGAAGGTGATGGTCATGCAAAGAGAATGAGATTAAAAAATTGGATATGTGAATTTCAAGATGCTAGAATGATGGAAGATGAATATGTAAGAAGTCATATTGGCAAAATCTCAGAAATGGTTGCATGAATTCAGTCTCATGGTGGGACCAAGGAAGATGATGAAGTCATATGGAAGATCTTGAAAAGTTTGACACCACCATTCAAGCCGATAGCTCAAATGATTCACCTAGTGATGCCCTGCACTAAGGATTTTGCTAAGGAAACATTACTTGGAAGATCAGAATCAACAAAAACATATTTGAGACAATTAGGAGAACTTTCAAGAGCTAAAACAACTTTTAGTGCCCTAAACATTCAACCTAATTTGACAAGGAGTGCAATCATTCGTGGAGATTTTGTTGGCAACAATAAAGCTGATGAAGAAAAGAAGATTGAGGAAGGAATAACCCTTCTGTTGAGAAGAGAAAAAGATGGTAAGAAAATCTTTAAATGTTGGACTTGTAATGAATTTGGTCATTATGCATCTAAATGTCCTAAAAGAGAGAAAAGGTATAAGCGAAAGTTTAACCCTAGAAGAGATGGAGATAGAAATTATTTCTATGCAAATGAAGATGAAGAATCTGATGAGAAAGGTCAAAGTGAGAGTGATGATGAATTAGGATTTGTGGCTATCAAGGAGGATGATCTTGATAGAGAAATTAGAGAAGAGAAAGCTCTAGTTACCCAAGTGGAATAGAAGTTTGATTAGATAATTGACAGTGGTTGTTCACATCACATGATTGGTGATATGAATCATAGAACAAGATTTTAGTGTGCAAAGAACATTATCAATGAGAGAAACATTCACAAACTAAAACTAAATTCTCATATAAGCATAGACAAAGAAAGGAAACAAGAAATGCAAACCTCAAAAGAGAAAACACTCCATGCTTCCTTGATTTTGTAGATGCATCCTTTGATGTGGATGTATGCTCAAGATGCTCAAAGTTGCTTCAATGGTGGATGGGTAATGGCAAATTGGTAGCTTTGTGAGCTCTCAATTTGGCATTATAAGGGTAAGATTGATGGCTTTGGTTCTCAAAATAGCATTGTAACTTTAGCTCAAAGATTGTTGTTTTTTTAAATGGCTTGGGATGGGATTCAATTTATAGGCTAAGGGCTTGAGGGATGGAGGGCTTAGATGCAAGGTTGGGGAGATGGTTAAGGAGGGCTAAGATGCACTCAAAGGGGAGCACATGGATTGTGCTTGTTTAGCACCAATGGAAAGGTGACACTTGTCACAAGGAGGATGAGTGTGAGAGGGTATGGTAAAGGGTTGGTTAAAGGCATGATGAGTGGGGTTGAGTATGTAAGAGGGATGTAAGAGGAATGAGTGTGGAAGAGGGAAGAGTGTGGAAGATGGATGTAAGAGTCATGAGTGGGCTTGTAAGAGCACTCATGACTTGGTGGTTGGGATTTTTGAGGGGAGACTTTGGTTTGGATTAGGAAAGTCTTAAAATTCTTTAAGGAATGCGACAACATTAGGGGGTGGATTAGGCTTGGGTTTAGGATTAGATTAGAGATGTTAGAGATGTGCAAGTGGATGGCATTAATGAGGGTGGGTGAGTTAGTGGCTAAGCTTGGTTAGTATGGGTGGATGGGGTGGATTAGGCTAAATGGAGGATTAGAGATAGTTTAGGGGTTTTTGAATTTGAGGATTTTATTTATCAAATAGATTTATTTAATAAATGGAGATATTTGGAATTAGATAGAAGAATAGGATTTAATTGATAAATAATAGGTTTATTTGATTTATCAATTAGGACTATAGATGATTAATTAAATTAATCAGCTAGGGATGGCAAAGGATTAATTAAATAAAAATTTAATTAATGATGCCTTTAGAGATAACTAAATAGGATTACTAAAGCGGTGTAATCAAATTTAGGTGTCTACATGAATAAGTTTGCTAAGTTCAAGAATCATGATGGAGGTATTGTTAGGGTTGGCAACAATACATCTTGTCACATAACAAGAATTGGATCCATTACTCTTAATGGTAAAACTAACATTGATGAGGTCTATTTTGTTGATGGATTGAAGCATAACTTGGAGAGTGTTGGACAGTTGGTGGACAAGGGTTATGTATTGCAGTTCATTGAGAAGACCTGCACTATCAAAGCTAGAGATGGTAAGATGATTAGAATTTACACTAGATCTAGAGGTAATGTATTTTAGTTGAATCCTACTAAGATGACATGTTTGGTAGCTAAAGTGGATAACAATTTGTTGTGGCATAGAAGATTTTGTCACATAAACTTTGATAATATTGTGAAGGTTAGTAGGACTTTTGCAATGAGAGACTTCCCTAAGATTGTTAAGCCTACTAATGTTGTGTGTAAGCAATGTATTTTGGCTAAGAAGAAGAAATTATCATTCCCTAGCAAGAAGTTCACTACCATAGAGAAGTTGGAGATTGTTCACATAGATTTGAGTGATCCCTCTAGAAAAAAGAGGATTCTATGGTGAAAGGTATTTTATGATTTTTGTTGATGATTTCACTAGAATGATGTGGGTAGCATTTCTTAAAGAGAAATCTAAAGCTTTTGAGAAGTTTAAGATATTTAAGAATAGAGTTGAGAATGAATTTAGTGTTAAGATTAAGTGTTTGAGATCTGATAAAGGAAGAGAATTCACCTCTAGAGAATTTTACATATTTTGTGAAGAAAATGGAATCAAAAGATAACTATCTACACCTAGAACACCTGAGAAAAATGAGATTGCTAAGAGAAGAAATAAGTCTATAGCAGAAGCATCTAGAGTGATAAGAATGATGTCTCTAAGACATTTTGGAGAGAAGCAGTTAATACAACAATATATACTCTGAACAGAGTACAAATCATAAAAGGTATGACAAGACATCTTATGAACCATGGTTTGGACATTCACCATCAATCAAATATTTCACGATATTTTGGAGAAAATGTTATATTAAGAGAGATGATGACATTGGTAAGTTTGATCCAAGAAGCGACAAAGGTATGTTTCTTGGTTATTAATTGAAAAGTAGGGCTTATAGATGTTTCAACTATAGAACTAAGACAATAGTTGAATGCACAAATGTAAGGAATGATGAGAAGTTTGGAACCAAAGAAAATACGGTAAATTATAATTCAAATGAAGAAGAGAGTAACTCTAGAATTGTTAGATAGAATGTTGAAGTTTTTTTTAAGACTAACAATGACTTGTAGAATGATGTGTTAACTTTTAAGCATAGAGGAGAACATAGTTCTGAACCTAGAGAAGAGATAAGAGTTGAGATGTCAACTGCTACCCCTAAAAGGAATTTGACTAGGAATCACCCGCATGAGTAGATTATTGGAAGTAAAGATAAAGGCATAATGACAAGGAAAAAAGTAAATGAGAAGATATGTTTGATATCTCAAGTTGAGAGTAAGTGCGTAGATGAAGCAGTCAAAGATAATCATTAGATCCAAGCAATGAAGGAAGAATTAGATCAGATAGTGAAGAACAACAATACATGGGAATTAGTTCCTAGACCAAAAGACAAGTATGTGATAGGAACAAAATGGGTTTTTAGAAATAAGATGAATGAGCAAGGAGAAGTTGTGAGAAATAAGGTCAAACTTGTTTGTAAAGGATATTTACCGCAAGAAGGCATTGATTATGAGGAAACATATACACTAGTAGCAAGAATGGAAGTAGTAAGGATGTTCCTGGCTTATGTAGCGAACAAGAAATTCAAGGTTTATCAAATGGATGTTAGATCAGCCCTTTTGAATGGAAAACTAGAAGAAGAGGATTATATTGAACAACCTAAAGGTTTTCTTTTATCAGAAGACAAAAACATGGTATGCAGATTAAAGAAAGCTTCATATGGTCTAAAGCAAGCTCTGAGAACCTAGTATGCAAGGTTAGATAGTTACTTGCCAAAGCTTGGATTTGCTAAAGGTACGACAAATAGTAACTTGTATCTAAAAGAAATTGAAGATGGATTGCTGATTATTATAATATTTGTTGATGACATCATTTTTAGAGGTAATAATGAACCTAGTGATAAATTTGTTGAGGAGATGAAGAATGAATTTGAAATGGGCATGATAGGAGAAATAAATTATTTTCCTAGGTTTGCATATTGTGCAAAATAATGATGGTATATTCATTTCACAAGACAAGTACCTAAAAGATTTGTTAAAAACATTTGGTTTGGAAATTTGTAAACCTATTAGAACACCTATGATAACTAGTCACAAGATATCTGACAAAGATGAGACACCTGCAGTGGACCAGAAGAAGTATAGATCCATGATTGGAGGTTTGCAGTATCTAACTCACACTAGACTAGATACAAAAAATGCAGCTGGGATTGTAGCTAGATTTCAAGCTGATCCTAAGGAATATCATTTGCAACACTAAAGAGAATACTCAGATATCTAAAAGAGACATCTGATTATGGAATTTGGTATGACAAATCAAATGATTTCACTCTATGTGCATATATTGATGTTGATTGGGTAGGCAGTCTAGATGAAAGAAAGAGCACCAATGGTGGAGCATTCTTTCTTGGAGGAAGATTAGTTTCTTGAGTAAGCAACAAGAAAGATTGTATTTCATAGAGTATGGCTGAGGTAGAGTATGTTGTAGCAACAAACATCTATAATCAAGTTATGTGGATGAAGTAGATGCTAAAGGATATCAGAATTGAGATTGAAGAACTTGTTATAATTTATTGTGATAACAAAAGTATAATGAACATGTCTAAGAATCCTGTATTGCATTCTAATACTAAGCATATATCTATTAAGTATCATTTGCTGAGAGAGAGTAACATAAAACGATATGGGATTGGAGTATGTAAGTACTAAGGATCAGATTGCAAATATCTTTACGAAGCCTTTGCCTAAAGATACATTTGAGTACTTGAGAGGTATGCTTGGGGTTATGCCCATGCCTACTTTTGAGCAGTTGATGCATAGAGTACATTAATCTAGTGGTACAAAGAACTATTATTTGACTAGACTGAATGATGATGCTTCCTGTATGGGGGAGTATCTAGTATGTACTGAGTCATTAAGGACTCTTGGTATTTGGTATTTGGTATTGAACAATGTCTTTGGACACTTGAGCTGGTTGATGACTTAGAGTAGCTGATTAACAATTGGTACATTGAGATTGAGGTCTTTGACATTGATGTCAATGGGAAAGAGAATATGCATGAAACATCTCCTAAGGCATGGGGGGGAGTATGCATGAGAAGAACTCCTAAGCAATGGGGGAGAGATATGGCTAGAAGCAACAATAGAGTACTACTTGGTATTCTTGGAACTTAGATGTTTTTCATCTATGTTGCCATCAATATCAAAGTGGGAGATTATTAGCATGAATGCTAATGATACTACTTTGGGGGGTGATTGTTAGCATGAATGCTAATGATACTACTTCGGGGAGTATCTTGAGCATTGGAGAGTATTGATATATTGCATTCATGACTGTGTCTATCATTGATGTCAACATAGCATTATTTTTGTAAAGACCGACAGAGTAGCAAACATAGATCTTGATGGTACAGATAATGGTTTGATTTTTTGGTCATGCATAGTTATGGACATGTATGACACAATGTCTTGATGACATGGTTAAGTGTGTAGAGTCTAATTCAAAGATGTATAAAAGTTGCACCTAATTTACAAAGAATAGTTTAGAGATAGAGTATTGGGAAAGCAATTCCTAATGATTGTTGGCTATCTTACATCTAGGATATAATGAAGAAATGCATAGTTAGATAGTGATAAAGGATAGTCATATGATGATGTCAGCAAGTGCACAAGCCCTAGTATCGCACGTGTGAAGTTTTGTGTGTAACGCCCCGCTCGAGAACCCAAGAGAAATAAACCTAACATGTTACAATGTTTACTGAACTATTTTTTTTTTTTTGAAGTTTAAACAACATCAAGATAACATTAATGCGAAAGCAATATGAACATACACAACAAATACACATTTGCAATTATAGATATAGTTTCAATTCCTCAAGAGTTCCTTTACGTTGAGTCACATTTAATGTTTTTAAATTAATTAGTTTAAGTTCCAAGTACAATGTCTCAAGATCATAAAGAAATAACAGATATATAATTGCATAACCAAATGCATAAGTATATCTAACACAATGAAAGTACATCCAATAAATAACATCCACTGCACATGTCGCAAGGTATGTGAGAATAGATATAATAAATCAGAATACATGATAACATATATACATCATCTGAAAATAAGTCTCCAAGATAAGAAATAAGAATGATAAAGGTACATCTTCTGCAATGAACATCCAATAGCTGGCAATGTGAAGGGGGAACCCAAATGGTAAGAAGACACTACCTCCTGACCACGTGGTTACCTAGTCAGGCTTCCACTCCCACTGTGCAGGGAAGATAATGAATGATCCACATACGGCTATCAAACATAAAACATTCCTAGGCATGGAATTCCTAATAGCCAAAACTACCTCAAAGGTAACACATGCTACTCAAGAAGATAAAATAATCCAAAAGCAAGAACACTCAATCCAATATCGACACCACATAATCAAACATCATACATGAACCAAGTATAAACCAAATACCAAGATCATAAGATAAAGTCAACAAAAGACAATCACCTCAAGTCAAAAGCCACATGTCAAAAGTACATCATCCATGAATCACCAGTCATCATCAATGAAAGTAAATAACCATAATAAACACATCCGACAATAGATACACCACCAACAATAAGTACACCACCAGAGATACACAAAATCTACAGAGGAGACTCAGACTACATACTAGGGAGTGTCATCACATGGCTGCTTGAGTTACCTTGGACTGATATCTTAATAGACCCCGGACCCTCAAGCGTTGAGTTACCCTAGACTGGTTACTCTGAACCCCAGACCCTCAACATCACACATATGAAAACTAGAAAGCCCTCTTAAGAAGACGAGGCACTCATCTCATTCCCATCCTTAGTCTATACAAGCACTAAAGGCATGGGTAGATCAAATATCTCTAACTTATCTTTTTAGTGTGTTCCCCCCCCCCATAAATTTTAATTACTAGATTATCACTTATTACATAACTTGCATTAGGTTACCCTGGTACTGACCACTTTGGGTCCCGGACCCCTATGCAAGCCACTCCCAAGTCACGTACCTAGACAACCTCTCCTAAGCACATAAAAACACAGTTGTGTCCCATACCACAACACCTATAAAAATCAAACTCGGTTCCTTAATAGGCAACCTGATAACAAGATGGTTCTCCCATTCGAGTACACATAAAAGCTCCACAAATAAAACTCATAAATATAATCTCCAATGTGAATGTCAAAACACATCATGACATCCAATCACATCAATAGTATAAAATAAATCTCAAAAAACCTCTGGTGTACTCCCTAGACTGGTCGACATCTAAACCACGCCCAAACTCAAGCATAGGAAGTACAAGTAAAACCATACAGATACTCAGAGTAAGTTTCATGTTTGGCTTAATCGAACTCACATAGTTAAGTTGAACATAAGGTTTCATTTTCAGTTAAACACATGTTCGAGGTAATAAGTTTTCGCAATCATTCCTTTTTAGCTAACTCATTTCTATATTTAAATGATTGTTCAATTACCTTATAACTAAGCTAAGGATAATCATTTATTTATTTATGTTATAAAAAAAATCCTTAATGATTTTAAATAAAACAAATTCGGCTTTATTAAAATCATTAAACCCTCATTAATATCTTCCATTAAATCAATAATCTATTTTACAATTTTAACAAATAATGCCCATTATTAATTAACTTTAATTAAGCTAATATTAGTTAAATTAATCAATAATTGTTCATTTAAATACTTATATTAAAATCTTCATTGATTATCAATTTATTAATATTTAACTAAAAACTATTAATAATTATGAAAACTACATTAAAATATATTAATATTTAAATTATTAAATATTAGTAAAGATCATTTAATAAAACATTATTAAATCACATTTATTAAATACATTTTAAAACGCATTAAAATTTATACAAAAAAAAACAAAATATAAAAATATATAAATTTCGGCATGTTTAAAGGCTTGTCGGCCTGGTACCTGCGACAACAGGTACCTTACTGCGCGCAGTAGCAGCAGCGGTACCGGCTGCCGCGGCAGACTCTACCGGTAGCAGGTACAGGGTATGTCCCCACCCTATAAATTATATATATTATTTTTTTAAAATTTTAAAAATTATAAAATTTCAAACAAACGTTTTTTCAGTAATATATAAATACATTAAAATATTTTAAACAATCCAAATACATTATAATAAATTAATATTATTTTTAAATATATTTCTTTTAAAAATAATAACAATTTATATAAAAAAAATAAAACCTCTTTCTTTCTTCTCATTATTTAATTTTTTTATTTTTAAATACTATCTGCAAATATAGTATGGTAGAGAAGACACAACAAATCATTCAAATTTCTAATTTTAAATCTTCTTTTCCTTCAAACCCTACATGATTTAATTAATTTCCTCAATGATTCTTCTATATGAATAATGAGAGACTAATTTTAACCAATCAGATCTTGAAAACAATCGAGATGATAAACAAAATTTCAATCACCCAACAATCACGAAGCAAATAGATATTTCTAATTAAAATTGCATTCACGAGATTTCAAAACCCTACCTCGTACTGATGCTAAAACTCTAACAGCTGGATGAAAATTTCTACTGCAAGCAATATCCTTCAAGCTACGAAAAATTCCTTCTTCTCCAAACCTTCTGAATTGTTCTCGAAATCTATGTGTGCCCTTTTTCCACTTGTGTCTAAAAAAATCTCCCCTAAATAATGACCCCAAAACCCTCTAATATAGAATCTAATTACCCTTTAGGGTTTCTATCTCCACAACTCTAAAATAATAATTACTTTATTTAATTAATTCTTTCTTGTACAATTAATTCACTTTTAATTAAAATATTATTTTATTTTTCCTTCATGCACTTTAAGTGAATTGTTAAATTACTTTATTTAACTATCCACTTGACTTCTATTTTAATCAATTTATAACTTATAAATCTCATGCGCACTTAATGCGATTAAATATCTTTATTAATTTCACATGTTTAATCTTTTCAATTAATTTCTTTTATTTTCAACTCATGCATAAATCATGCGAACTATAATCTTTATGATAATTAAATATCTTTTCACTTTTAATTTCATTTTTTTAGAAACTTAATTGATAAAATATTTATTAACTTAAATAACAATAATATTTAGTATTTAAAAAAATGCACTCTAAATATATTATTATTAAATTAAATAAATATAATCACGTTCTAAATTTAAACTTTATTTAACTTTTTAATATATTTAGAACGTTTAATTTGATAAATATTTATTAACTTAAATAACAATAATATTTAGCATTTATTTAAAAATGAACTCTAAATATATTATTATTAAATTAAATAAATATTATTATGTTCTAAATTTAATCTTAAAACTTTTATCTTCAATTTAATTCTTTATATTTAATTAATTTCTCAATTAATTAAATATAATTAAATATTCATAATATCATAATAATTTTCCATTAAATTAAATTATTAATTTAATCTATTAATTAGACTTAATTAATAGAAATTCATCAAAGACTCACAAAACAACATACACACAAAATACTCACGGGTTTAAAAAGGGTAGACAGTCTGTTACGAGTCCTCCTTGCAGGACAAGTATTATAGGCTTATGGCTAGGATTGGACCTGATCATTATCTTCCCATTCTCACCATTTGAGTATTTGTTATAGGGTACGCTCATCTTGGCAATTCAAAGAAGTCGATGCCCGGTACCTGTATCCTGCATAAAAGACGAGCATGTACATGTATATAATATATCTAAACTAAACAGACAATGGCGGGGAGTGGTTCATCGTGTAGATCCCGACTAGCAGGTGACTACGACTCCCTCCCTTAACCACATCAAACATGTCAGACAGAAAGATAAAATAAACACATGCACCATACACATGCAAGTATGGGGTAAGTATAAAATCACAAATCTAAGATCAAATGCGTACATATAATAATGCATCTCTATCAATACAACATAATCATCATTAAAGACATCATATTAACATTTTTATGAAAGAAACCACATTTACTAAGTAGGAATCATTAAGATATCATTAACAACACATGAATGAAATGAAATCAACAAGTATATATGTAATCCAAAACATGAAATAATATCATAATATTGTAAATCCAATATCTCTAAAACTAATCAATGCATAAAATCAACCTAAAGCAAATTGGCAATGATAACATAAATGCGAACTAGGGGCAGGCACTACATTGTGTAGACTATGAATTGACAATGCTATTGTAATTGCAATTAATTAATTATCTTATTTTAATTAATTGGGAAAGCCTCAAGACTGACTCAAGGAATTATTATGAAGATATGGTGTAAAGGAAAGATGTTTTACTTGATTGTAAAGTGTGTGAAGTATATCTATTGTTGCAAAAAGTGCAAAGTATGAAAAGGAGTAGAGTTCTTACTGAATGCATGTAAGCAATCCAAAGGATTATTGGATGTGAGATTTGAGATTTGGTTACAAGATCTAAAGGAGTAGAAGTTTGGTTAATAGGATAGAGATAGAGGAAGGAAGTGCAATTCAATTCTATTATTCTACAAGGAATAATAAAGAGATCATTTGGATAGTGGGTCCATTGGTCTTGCTCTTGAAGTTGTTTGGGCAATGGGTCTAGCTATCTTCCACTACTCCTAATAGGGTTGGAATCTCCTAATACGGATTCAAAGTCTCTTAACAAGGACTCATATGTATTGAATTTTGTAATAGACTCCTAACAAGGTTTATCCTCTAACAAGGAATATTTATATTAGTACATCATCTTGTGCGTACCATCCACACTGGGGTTTTCCCTCTAATCAAGGGTTTCCCTAGTTAACATATTTAGTGTTATTGTGTATGAGTATTTTTTTGTGGTTTCATTTTATATCACTCATATGGTTAAGATTATTTAAGGTTGTTATTTGTGATATTAGTTGTAGAACTGATTCACTCCCACCTTCCCCCCCCCCCTCTCAGTTATATCAATGGACTATATATTCTAATAGAAACGTGTTTAATTTCTCAAATTGAAGCAATGAGTGTAGATGAGGCATGCAAGGATGATCATTGGATTCAAGCAATGAAGAAAGAACTAGATTAGATTGTGAAGAATGAGGCACGAAAATTGGTTCCTAGACCTGAAGACAAGAATTTTATAGGAACTAAATGAGTTTTCAGAAATAAGATGAATGAATAAGGCGAGGTTGTGAGAAATAAGGAAATATTGGTATGCAAAAGATGTCCACAACAAGAAGGCATAGATTATGAAGATACCCTTTCCCCTATTTCCAAAATTGAAGTAGTAAGGATGTTTTTGGCTTATGCAACAAGTAAGAAGTTCAAAGTGTATCAAATGGGTGTAAAGTCAACATTTTTGAATCCAGAGCTTGAAGAAAAAGTCTACATTGAGCAACCTGAAGGATTTCCTTTGACAGAAGAAAAGGACATGGTATGTAGATTGAACAAAGCATTGTATGGCCTAAAACAAGCACCTAGAACCTAATATGCCAGATTGGACAAATATTTGGAGTTGGGATTTGCTAAAGGTGTGACAGATAGTAATTTGTATATGAAATAAATTGAGAATGAATTGTTGATTATTGTGATATTTGTGGATGACATAATGCTCGGAGGAAATGATGAAGCAAGTGACAAATTTGATTATGAAATGAAGAATGAGTTTGAGATGACTATGATTGGTGAGATAAAAAATTTCTCAGGTCTACAGATTGTACAGAAAAATAATGTATTTTCCTATTACAAACTAAGTATCTAAAAGACTTGTTGAAAAGGATTGTCTTGGAAAGTTGTAAGCCTATTGGTACACCTATGATAACTAGTCACAAGTTATCTAGAAAAGATGAGACACCTAAAATTGAGCTAAGAAGTACATATCTATGGTTGGAGGTTTGGAATATCTCACACTACACCAAATATAGTAAATGTAGTTAGTATAGTAGCAAGATTTCAAGAAAGCCCTAGTGATGTAGTGCAAGGCACAAGAATTATCAAAGGAGATATCCTAGCCCCCAACAAATAACCACACAATGGAAGCACAATACAAGATACAAGATTTGATACCAATTCACAATACTTTACTCATAAAATAGTTGTTTACATGCAATGTGCCTAAGTGTAAGGCCTTCTAGATTTTGGCCAAATACAGTAGCAATTAAAAAAATAGTTCTGCAAGATCCCTCAAGATCCAAACAAAAACCTAGCTATTATAGATCCACACTTTGGTAGAAACCTTCAAGGAAGATCTAAACTTGTGCTTGCAAGCCCACCAAACAATCTCCTTGTTTCCCAAGCCTTAGCTACTAGCCCTTCTCAAAGTTCACTCCTCTACTTCGTCCTCTTCTCCAAGCTTGATGATTATTACTAAAGACTCCAAAAGATCCCTTACTTATACCCAACTAAGCTACATGTTAGCCTAGTATGTTACAAATTAAATAAACCCTTGCATTAAATGAACATTTAAGCCACAAGTCAGCTTACAACAAAAATTAAATACATATAACCAAATTAAATGCCAAGTTAACTCACAATAGCAACTGACTCCCAGACAAATTAGGCAACATAGAAACTGAGTGTTAGTAACAATCTTTGAGCATCAACAAACCCACAAGCATCGTTAATCTCAACCAACTGCTGAGTAACCAAAGCCCTTTATTGATTGAACTACTCGAACAATACTGCAATCTGAACCCTAGAGTACAAGTTGAGCACAACCAGCATTATCGAGCTCCTTTCAACAACTGAGCTCCACTAGGATCAATGAGTCCATTCATCCACCAAGTTTGTCAATGAGGCTACATTCCTTCCAACTAAGAATTGTCTAAAGATGACCGAGGTCCTTTAGTCATCAAGTATGAACCAAAGCTTAATCAAGCACACTTGGTAAACACACAAATTACCTCTAAAGTAACTATCAAGCATTCCTCCAAGACCTCCAAAATAGTCACCAAGAAAACCCATGATGCTCTTGTATTACCTAGAGAAACACATTATGCAATAGTAAAGATAATATTTAGATATTTGAGGGGTACAACTGATTTTGGTTTGTGTTACGACAAATCAAGTGATTTTACTTTATTTGCATATATTGAAGCAGATTGGGAAGGCAGTATGGATAACAGAAAGAACACTAGTGGTGGAGCATTTTTCCTTGGAGGAAGATTGGTTTCTTGGCTAAGCAAGAGACAAGATTGTATCTCTCATAGTATAGCTGAAGAAGAGTATGTAGTAGCACCAAACAATTGTAATCAAATTATGTGGATGAAGAAGATGTTGAAGGACATCAAGATAGAGTTTTCAAAACTTGTTATCGTACATTGTGTGTAAGGAAACTTGCAACAAAAATATAACCATTTCCACATAGCCCATAATAGATCTGAAATAAATATGTAATTGAAATCCACATGCAAGAGAATAGACAACATACCCACAAAAATGTAACACAAGATATACCCTTGGAAACCCTCATTGAGGGAAAAAACCTAGCTTTGAAAAGCATCCATCACCATGTATTATTCAACAAACAAACCATTGCAACACAACCATGGAAGACTTTAAATCCATAGCTACAACCAATCAATCCTTATGAACAAGCATGAATTTACACATCTCATGCCATGCTTCCAACCATCACAAATGCTCCCTTGGCTAACCTATTAAGCCTTATTTTACTCGACTCTTGCTTTTTTTCCTTTTCTCTTGTCACTACAACTACCCTTGTGGCTACTTATATAGTAGCAAGTCCCACAAAACCACCAAGTGGTATTACATAAACCATGTACTATCTAACCCATTGACCCCACATTTAATATTGGACATTCAATTCTTTTTCCCCAATATTAAATAATTACATCAAATATTATCACAATGTTACAATACAACTCATCGAGTATATCCCATGGGAATCTTTACATAGTTCACATCCATCTAGGTGCTCTTAGGTGCAACATTATATAATAAAATAAAATAAAATAACACAATATAATCATATTATGTAATGTGTGCAACACCCATTATCTCAACAATCTCTCACTTACTGTATACATTGCATAGGCTCAATCCATAGCCACATAAATGAACAAGGAAACAATCCCTCCCAGCACATCCACCATCATGGATTAAAGTACGCCATGTCCTCCATCCAAGTATCCACAAAGAAATCAAAATATCTAGCTTCTCAAACATGAATGATGTCACCTCCTATTATACCACTATCGTTAGATATACATAGAAGCCATAAGAATCATAAAATCCTGTACCAACTGAAATGTCAAGCAAAAACATTTGATCCAAAGGTAATCACATGTATCCGTAATTGTTAAAACCCATAGCTGAAATAACACCCACAACAAGTTCCAAGCCATCCAAATATCCACACCTCCAAAGATATGCCAAGTGAATCTCACATCATCAACATATCCAATTTGTAACCTACAATCACAAGCCTAAAGAGCAATACCTGCCACATATATACCAAGAAGATCCTACTGCAAAAGATAATGTCAAATCTATAACCAATTCACTCACAACATCTCAACAAAGTGAATCCATGTAATATTAAGGACATCCACAACATATAAATGAATAATCTGCAAGAACAACTCCCATAACAAGTCTCCAATGCTCTCCCAATTTCTCTAAAACCAACAAAGGAAATAGATAAAGAAATAACCATGTCTTCTCTCACATGACATACATGAATAAGAAACTAGTGATAACAATCTACAGTGAATCTCAAACCCAATATAAGTGAAACCAAACATCTAGGAAGATAACCAAGACCAAAGAGATACCATGCAAATGATAACTTGTATCATGTCCTTCTACAGACACCTCTAGATGTAAACTATGCAAGTATAATCTCCTCCATAAAACCCCAACCAATAAGTCACAATAACACCCTAACCATACCATATAACTAATCATGGACATAAGCCTCTCGCAAAAAGATCAAACACATAAACCATTCCTAAACCAAGGAATAACCCTTTGTAATCCAAGGAAAATGCCCAATATAAAACCATATCCAAAACTCAACCGACATAAAAATATATGCACAAGGGGACAACCAATGCTAAACCATCTCTGAAATGAACCATCCATAACTAACTCATATACCATAGCTCAAGATCTATATCCATGAAAGACAAGAACAAACATAATGCACCTGAGAGAAATAATGGGCTATACCTCTCAAGTAGTAAATTTCCAAGTAGACCAAGAGTGGTGAATGAGAATGTTCATCAAGATATCTAAGTCTCCAACCAAGACTCATCTAAGAACAGTCTCCTCTCAAGTCCATATTAGGCGAATGCCCCTCAGACTTCTTGTTGAAACCATCAACTGTCCCAACAAATAGTTCTCTAATCCAAGAGGATTCAACATCACCACCATCTCTAAGTATCCATGAGCACTCATAACCAATCAATCCATGTCAACTACAAATGCAACATATGAATATCATGTAGTATCCAAAAAATGATCAATGTACTCAATACCAAGAAACTAAACCAAGATCAATGACAAAGTTCCAACCATGGCCTTAGGAACATAAACATGACAACATGATCTAAACCATCTCAACAAAAGAGATAACATGTTGTATATGAATATACTATAACATGTCAAAACTTTAAACATGTATCCAGAGTATACTATGACATAATAATAAAACCATCCTAACACCAAGGATAACATGTCAAATGAAAGCAAAACCACACCTTTACCAAGAAACCTAGGAGTCCTCAAGATTCAACCATCTTCACAAACCATGAAGAAAACCATCTCCAAATACCATGAAGAACCGTCTCCACATACCATGAAGATAACCAAGTGCACCATGAAAATGTCAAAGATGCTTTTGCAACAATATGATCTAAGACAAACTTCCTACATCTGCAAACATTCAATAAGTATATCAATGCCAACAACTCCCACTCAACCATGTTACTGAGTCACCCATGAAATTATAAAATCCATCTACTATATGAAGATCCCTAGGTCTACACTCACATAACCAAAGTGTTAGTACCAAGTGAAACGAAGATCTCCAAACCAAAGAATATACAAACTAAATTAGGAACTAATTCTGCACTGTCATCTCATTACTGTCGCAAGCTCCCACTAAACTATGTATCTAAGCTATCAATGACATCATGATGAAAAAATCCATCCACTAACCATGAGAATCAAATAAGGTATTAAAACATCAAAGAACCCAAAGTGCACATCTTGAGATCCTAAAAAAAAACCAAATAACCATGATCCTCAACAAGAAAGATATACCACCATAACAAAATTTGGAATCCAAACTAATGAACATAAAGCATATACCTGTATATCCAATCATGTCATGCCAAAATCCATGGAAACATGATCACATCCATGAACCAAGCATTTAATGAGCTCAAAGTGTCCAACTTGTTACCATAAATTAGTCAACCACAATTCTCCACTATGACTGTACCTAGTGACAACATCTCATGTAATTCTACATGAAGACAAATAAAAAAATTATGTGAGTAAGAGTATAAACAACCCAAATCCAAGCCACCAATCTAAATATACATCAACAATGAAAGATCAATTGGTAAAGACAACCCATATACAAGCTATAAATGCAACCTGCAAGTATAGACCGCTTATAACACTACACAACTTGTAGACCCAACAAGTCATCATACATATCCAAAATAAATACTAATAACCATATCATCATGAGACCAATCTAAAATATGAATTGAGTATACAATGACATCAAATCCAAATCTCCAAAATATACAATCTCATAAACTCACAATGTTACCATAGTCAATACATATCATAGACTGTTTAGATTAATATGTCACATAATAAACCATGCAAAACCTACACCAAATCTAAACCAATGTATAGAGCTCTCCAAAAAAATTTCATTAATTACTTGAAGTCCAAAATTTGACTCTGTATGCCCAAGTTATGCCCTAATCTATACTCAAAATAAACAATATGTAACTTTTGGGCTCTTAAAACGTGACAAATTTCAAAATCATAAAATCAAACTAGCACCATGTTGTAGTGCTTTGAATTAGTTTTTCAACAACTATAAGAGGTCCAAAATCCAATATCCTGAGAGAAAGTTATGGTCATTTTCCAAAGACAATATTTTTACCATTTTCACTACGATTGCTTTTTTCTGATGAAAATTATGACAGGATTAAATTTGATAGTTGTCACAGGTTGAAACTAAAAACTATTGTATTTTTCTGTTAACATGGCCAAACTAGGGCATATTATATATCAACATCGACCCAAATCTAATGGTGTGGTTTTTTTTTTTCCCAGGAGGTCATTTCTGCAATCTCCCCTCTAAAATCCTCATTTAAATGAAACGTCCAAAAAATCCATTTGACCAACAAATTTACATTCCCAAAATTTACCAACATCCCATCATAACAAAAAATCCAAAGCCCTAAGATTTATAATAAACAACCTATAGAATCCATATATCTTGCCCTTTCTTTTATCCTCGTATACATTCCCATGGATTCAATATAGGGTTACAACAAGAAAACCATAGCTTTGATACCACTTGTAAGGAAAATTACAACAAAAATATAATCATTTCCACATAACTCATAATAGATATGAAATAAATATGTAATTAAAATCTACATGCAAGAGAATAGATAACATACCCACAAAAATGTAACACAAGATATACCCTAAAAAACCCTAATTGAGGGAAAAAATCCAACCTCCAAAAGCATCCATCACCATGTATTATTCAGAAAAAAAAACCATTGCAATACAACTATGGAAGCCTTCAAAGCTATAGCCACAACGAAGCAATCCATGTGAATAAGCATGAACCCACACATCCCATGTCATGCTTCCAACCATCACAAATGCTCCCTTGGCTAACCCATCAAGCCTTATTTTGCTCGACTCTTGCCTTTTTTCCTTTTGTATTGTCACTACAACTACCCTTGTGGTTATTTATATAGTAGCAAGTCCCACAAAACCACCAAGTGGTATTACATAAACCATGTGCTATCTAACCCATTGACCCCACATTTAGTTTTGAACATTTAATTCTTTTTTGGTAATATTAAATTATTACATCAAATATTATCACAATGTCAAAATATAACTCATCAAGTATATTCCATGTGAATCTTTACATGTTGCATGTCTATCTAGGTTCTCCTAGGTGCAACATTACATAATAAAATAAAATAATACAATATAACAATATTATGTAATGTGTGCAACACCCATTATATCAACATTGTTATAGCACAAGTACAATAAGTATGTCTAAAAATGATGTGGTGCATTCTAAGACTAAGTATTTATCTATTAAGTATCATATTTTGAGAGATAAAGTTGCATAGAAAGTAATCAGACTAGAGTATGTGAGTACAAAAGAGAAAATTGCAAATATCTTTATGAAGCCTTTAGATACATTTGAGTATTTGTGAGGCATACTTGGGGTTATGTCGTTGTCTACTTCTAAGTAGATAATGCAGAAGGTGCATCAATACAATGGTAGATAGCACTATTATTTATCTAGACTGAATATTAATGCTTCCTATATGGGGGAGTATCTATGATGAGAAGATTCATCGAGGACTCTTGAAAGATGGTAAAAAATAGTGTCTTTGGATACTTGATTTGGTTGAAGACTAGAGAAAATGATTGACATAATGAAGCCTTTTTCATTGATGTCAATGGGGGAGAGATTGCATGAAAAAAATCTCCTATGTATGGGGGAGAAGTGTTATAGATGGAGAATGATTTAAAATATCCCTTGAAATTATGGAGGAGAGATTAGTATGAGGCAGATGTGTAAATGAGGGATATTCACTATTGAGAGTGATTGATGCAATAGGAAGAAACATTGCATTATATCAATAAGGAAGAAGTTGTGAATAATTTATTCCCATGCATGTATAGAATGAGAAAATATGAATGGAGAGTTGTTCCAGTGAGTTAGAAGTGTGAACAACTGATGTTGATCCTAAGGATGAGGAAGCATACACAAAACAAAGACAAGGAGTTTCAGATTTGATTGATGAAGAGGATTTTAAAAGAAGGGAGAAGTAACAAAATTTGATTTGGTATTTTTTTACAAATTAGATGTTTTTCATCTATGTTGTCACCAATGCCAAAGGGGGAGATTTTTAGTATGAATTTTGATGGTATTCCTTTGGGGGAATATCCTAAGAATTGGATAGATGTATAGCATGATTAACATGTTACATTCATGACTGTGTTTGTCATTGATGTTAGGAAGTGATCTTGCACTGCCACCTCAATACTATCGCAAACTCTAATAGGAGTAGTATATTTTAGTGTAGATAGTTTATATGCACTCTTGTTATCCCCTTCTTACACAAGGTTAATGCTAATCGATTAGAGACAACTTTCCCTTAGACTAACCTACTTATTCAGGCTTGCCTACTAGCTTGAAACTTTAGTTTTGGCCTCCTTGATGACTTATATAATCTTGAAAGGGTTGGAGGCTCTTCTAGGGTGTCTTGGAATTCTTTCCATCCATCTACCACAATATATCCATTATATTTTTATATGATCCCTTCAAACCAATGGAAAACTCCTATTAGGTCTAATAACCCTCAATTAGCCCTCATAATGAGCAAAATTTGGATTTGTGCAAATATTTCTTTAAGAAGATCCCAAATAAACTTTATATTGAGATACCATTTTCAAAGGCCTTCAAGATTCTTGAGGTCTTAGGTTCCCAACATATACCACATGCCCTAACCCATTTTTTGAGGGTTTGTTAGGTTTACCAACAATTTAGACCAATCATCAATAAAACTACTCTTGCTCCTTCACCAGGGACTTCCAACACTCCTCCTTGCATCCATAGAGTCTCCATTCAATTTTCTATCTTTCCTTAACATCCTTCCTATTAAAAATACTTCACCCTTGCAAGAAATATGGTTTCCTTAGCTCAGTTTCTAGCCGAGTACAACTCTATCTTGCCTTGGGCTTCCAAGGAAATGACTTGACCCTTCACTTCTCGCTCCATCCTTCTAACTACACAATGTACAAGGTTTCTAATAACATTTCTCAATATTTAAGTGATTTTTAACCATTGGGAATGTTGGTAGACACCATTTTGCCAAGTTTGCCCTAGTACTGGCCAACAAACAGGCAATTTCCTAAAACATTTATTGTGAACACAAACTGGTTACTAAGAACTTCTAATCAAAACAAGAAAAAAGAATAGAAAATATATAAACTAGATTCCACTGAAAAATAATTGATTCAATCTCATGTCAATCAAAATCCTATTCATTCATTCAATTTGTCATTGATTTCCTTGTTTGTTGTATGCATTCATACAACTCCAAAACTTCCAACCATATAATAGTGACTTGGAAGACTTTAAAAACTCATTTCCTAACTAAATAAACCAACTTCCACTCATTGGTAACTTACTTGTGTATACTAACCACCTTTGCAACTTTTGACAAGAAAAATTGCAAAAAGTGCAAAATTGTCAATGTGCAATTTTTGCAAAATTGATAATTTATGCATTTTGACACTTAGACTTTGAAAGACTACATATTAAGAATCCAAATAAACCATGGAAGTTATTTGGACCATATTTAGGCCATTTCCATGCCTAAATATGCTTCTATGCTCATCTATCCCTCTAAGAAAACTTTTTGCATTTTTTCCCCTAATTGACAAAAATGCAACATTACATCTAGTTGACTATCATGCATGAGGACCCCTATACCAAGGACCTCTTTATTCCTCTTAGGTCTTATCAAGATTCTTATTGCTTCCTAATGACCTATCCTAGGTGCTCCTATACTAAGCTACCTCCATGACATCATGATGAAAAACATCCATCCACTAACCATGAGAATCAACTAAGGCATCAAACCATCAAAGAACTCAAAGTGCACATCATGAGCTCCTCAAAAGAAACCAAATAACCATGATCCTCAACCAAGAAGATATACCATCATAACCAAATTAGTAATCTAAAATAATGAACATCAAGCATGTACCTCCATATCCAATCATGTCATGCCAAAATTTATGGCACCATGATCACATCCATGAACCGAGCATTTAACTCTCAAAGTGTCCAACCTGTCAGCATAAATTAGTCAACCACAATTCTTCACCATGACTTTACCTGGTAACAACATCTCATCCACTTTTATATAAAGAAAAATCAAACAATTATGTGACTAAGGGTATAGACAACCCAAATCCAAGCCACTAATCTGAATATGCATCAATAATGAAAGATCAATGGGCAAATACAATCCATATACATGCCATAAATGCAACCTATAAGTATAGAATTCTTACAAAACTGCATAACTTATAGACCCAACAAGTCATCATACATATCCAAAATAAATACCAATAACCATATTATCATGAGACCAATCTAAAATATGAATTGAGTATACAATGACATCAAATCCAAATCTGCAAAATATACAATGTCATAAACTCACAATGTTACCACTGTCAATATATATCATAATATATTTATATTAATATATCACATAATAAACCATAAAAAAATTGTATCAAATCTAAACCAATGTGTAGATCTCTCTAAGATCTTTTTGTTGACTACTCAAACTCCAAAATTTGACTCTATATGCCCAAGTTATGCCCTAATCGATACTCAAAATAAACAACATCTAACTTTTGGGCTCTTAAAACTTGACAAATTCCAAAATCATAAAATCAAACCAGCACTATGTTGTAGTGTTTTGAATTAGTTTTCCAATGACTATAAGAAGTCCAAAATTTGATATCTTTAGAGAAAGTTATTGTTGTTTTACAAAGACAATATTTTTAACATTTTCATTATGATTATTTTTTTGCGATGAAAATTCTGATGGGATTAAATTTGATGGTCATTATGGGATGAAACTAAAAACCACCATATTTTTCTCTCAACATGGCCAAATTAGGGCATACTAAATATCAAATTTTATAGAACCATTGACCTGAATCCAATGGTGAGGTCTATTTTTGCCTAGGAGGTCATTTTTGCAATCTCCCCTCTAAAATCCTCATTTAAATGAAACATCTAAAAAATCCATTTGACCAACAATTTGACATGCCCAAAATCTACCAACATCCCATTATAATAGTGAATCCAAAACCCTAAGATTTATAATAAACAACCTATATAATCCATACATCTTGCCCTTTCTTTTATAATCTCATGCATTCTCATGGATTCAATCTAGGGTTACAACAAGAAAATCATAGCTCTGATACCACTTGTAGGGAAACTTACAATAAAGATATAATCATTTTCACATAACTCATAATAGATATGAAATAAATACATAATTGAAATCTATATGCAAGAGAATAGATAACATACTCAAAAAAATATAACACAAGATATATCTTGGGAAACCCTTGTTGAGAGAAAAAAACCCAGCCTCCAAAAGCATCCATCACCATGTATTATTCAACAAAAACACCATTGCAATACAACCATGGAAGCCTTTAAAGCCATATCCACAACCAAGCAATCCATGTGAACAAGCATGAATCCATACATTCCATGCCATGCTTCCAACCTTTACAAATGCTCCCTTGGCTAACCTGTCAAGCGTTATTTTGTTTGACTCTTTTCTTTTTTCTTTTTGTATTATCATTAAAACTACCCTTGTGGATTCTTATATAGTAGAAAGTCCCACAAAACCACCAAGTGGTATTATATAAACCATGTGCTACCTAACCCATCGATCCCACATTTAATATTGGACATTAAATTCTTTTTCCCTAATATTAAATTATTACATCAAATATTATCACAATGTTAGAATATAACCCATCAAGTATATCCCATGTGAATCTTTATATGTTGCATGTCCATCTAGGTGCTCCTAGGTGTAACATTACAGAATAAAATAAAATAAAATAAAATAATATAACAATATTATGCAATGTGTGCAACACCCATTATCTCAATATTGTGCTGACACAAGTACAATAAGTATGTCTATGAATCTTGTATTGCATACTAAGAATAAGCATATAGCCATTAAGTATCATATTTTGAGAGATAATGTTACAAAGAAAGAAATCAAACTAGAGCATGTGAGTACAAAAGAGAAAATTATAGATATATTTACGAAGCCTTTAGATACATTTGAGCATGTGCGAGGCATGCTTGAAATTATGATGTTGACTTCTTTTGAGTAGATAATGTAGAAAGTGCATTAGTACAATAGTATACAGCATTATTATTTATCTAGATTGAATGCTAATGTGTCCTGTATGGGGGAGTATTTTTCATGAGTAAAGTCATCAAGGACTCTTGATAGATGGTATAGAACAATGTCTTTGGATACTTGAGTTGGTTGAAGACTAGAGAAAATGATTGACATAATGAAGCCTTTGTCCTTGATATCAATGGGGGGGGGGGGGGGGGGGGAGATTGCATTAAAAGAATCTCCTATGAATGGGGGAGAAGTTTTGCATATGGAGAATGATTTAAAATATCCTTTGACATTATGGAGGAGAGATTAGTATGAAGCAAATGTGTAAATGGGGGAGATGCACTATTGAGAGTGATTGATGTCAATAGGAAGAAACATTGAATTATATCAATAAGGGAGAAGTTGTGAACAATTTATTTCCATGCATGTACACAATGGGAAAATATGAATGGAGAGTTGTTCCATTGAGTTAGAAGTGTGAACAATTAATGTTGATCCTAAGAATGAGGAAGCATAGACAAAAAAATGTTCCTATGAGTTTCAGATTTGATTGATGAAGAGGATTTGAAAAGAAAAGAGATGCAACGGAGTTTGATTTGGTCTTTTTTTGGAACTTAAATATTTTTCATCTATGTTGCCATCAATGTCAAAGGGGGAGATTGTTAGCATAAATTTTGATGGAATTCCTTTGGGGGAGTATCCTAAGAATTAGATAGATGTATAGCATGATTGACATGTTTCATTTATGATAGTGTTTGTCATTGATGTTAGGAACTAATCCTATACCACCATCTCATAACTATCACAAGCTCCCACTAAATTGTGTATCCAAGTTGTCCATGACATCATGATGAAAAAATCCATCCACTAACCATGAGAATCAACTAAGGCATCGAACCATCAAAGAACTCAAAGTGCACATCATGAGCTCCTCAAAAGAAACCAAATAACAACAATCCTCAACCAAGAAGATATACCACCATAACCAAATCATGAATCCAAACTAATGAAAATCAAGCATGTACCTCCATATCCAATCATGTCATGCCAAAATCCATCACACCATGATCACATCCATGAACAGATCATTTAACTCTCAAAGTGTACAACCTATCAGCATAAATTAGTCAACCAAATTCTCCACCATGACTTTACCTGATAACAACATCTCATCCACTTCTACATGAAGAAAAATCAAAAAATTATGTGACTAAGGGCATAGACAACTCAAATCCAATCCACCAATCCGAATATGTATCAATAATGAAAGATCAATGGGCAAAGAAAACCCATATACAAGCCATAAATGCAACTTATAAGTATAGACCACTTACAATACTACACAACTTGTAGACTCAACAAGTCATCATACATATCCAAAATAAATACTAATAACCATATCATCATGAGACCAATCTGAAATATGAATTGAGTATACAATGACATCAAATCCAAATCTCCAAAATATACAATGTCATAAACTCACAATATTACCATAGTCAATATCTATCATAAAATGTTCAGATTAATATATCACATAATAAACCATGCAAAACCTGCACCAAATATAAACCAATGTGTAGTCCATTGAATATTCAAAGTCCAAAAATTGACTTTGTATGCCTAAGTTATGCCCTAATCTATACTCAAAATAAACATCTAACTTTTGGACTCTTAAAACTTCACAAATTTCAAATCATAAAATCAAACCAACACCTTGTTGTAGTGCTCTAAATTAGATTGTCAATGACTATAAGAAGTCCAAAATCTGATATCCTAAGAGAAAGTTATGGTTATTTTACAAAAATAATATTTTAACCATTTTCACTGTGATTGTTTTTTTGTGCCAAAAATTCTGACAGGATTAAATTTGACAGTCATTACAGGATGAAACTAGAAACTATTGTATTTTTTCTCAACATGGAAAAAATAGGGCATATTAAATATTAAATTTTATAAAAACATTGACTCGAATCCAATGGTGAGGTCTATTTTTTCCTAGAAGGTCACTTCTACAAGCTCCCCTCTAAAATCCTCATTTAAATGAAACATCCAAAAAATCCATTTGACCAACAATTTTACATGCCCAAAATCTACCAACATCTCATTATCACAACAAATTCAAAACCCTAAGATTTATAATAAATAACCTATAGAATCCATATATCTTTCCCTTTCTTTTATAATGTCATGCATTCCCATGGATTCAATCTAGGGTTACAACAAGAAAACCATAGCTTTGTTACCACTTGTAAGGAAACTTACAACAAAAATATAATAATTTCCATTTAACTCATAATAGATATGAAAAGAATATGTAAATGAAATCTACATGCAAGAGAATAGTTAACATACCTTTGTGCTAAAATGTTGACACACTTCTATGAGTCATTATATCCAAGATTACTCAAGAATGGGATCTCATAGCTCTCTATTCATGGAGTGCAAGAGTTTGTAATGGAGGACCTCAGTTTGACCTAGTTTATGCCCATGCAAGTACACCATAAAATAAGAGATTTGAAGAAGAAAAGCAAGAGTGCTAGTCTCCTTGATCATCAAGTATGCATGCGAATGAAGATGCAAGCTAATATAAATGATAGAAATGTAAAGCAATGCAAGAAAGGAAATCTAATCTATGAAAGGAAATAAAAATGCAAGATTAATCTATAAAAGCAAATATGATTCTAAGATGATATAAAAATGCAAGGATGAAGCACGATGATGGAAGCCATGGATGCATGAGAGAAGAAGACAAGAAGAGAGAAGTTACAATGAAGCTTCAATGTCCAAACCTTAAGGCTCAAATCATAAGGCTTAGACCCTAATGCTCAAACTCCTCTAAAATTGCTCTCAAAACCTGCAACATAATGATACTATAGCAATGAACATCTATCCAAATAGGGAGAGGTTTCTTATAAAGGAAAGTGTGGAGGTGGGAGACTTGTCACAAGAGCAATGCGAAATAAATACCTAAAAATGCAAGAGGAAAAAAGGCCCACCACTTAGAGATATGTGGGAAAAAAGGAATCTTTATAAGATTTTATTTGATTTATTTCCATTTTTCATCTGAAAAAGAGTTTTAAGTGAGGATTTACTTATTTAATTAAAAGAGGAATTTATTTTAATTAAATAAGATAAGATTATTTAATTAAAAGAGAGATTTTAATTAAATAAGATAAAATTATTTAATTAAAATAGAGATTTTCTTTTAATTAAATAACATTATTTTATTTATTTAAAAGAGATGTTTTCTTTTAATTAAATATGAAAAGATTATTTAATTAAAAGAGAGATTTTGATTAAATAAGATTTTTTTAAAGAACAGTCCTTTTCCATAAAATTAAAACTTTAAAATACATATTCACAAAAAAGGGGTTGGGGGATACAGGATCACCCCACGAGTTCATATGACCCAAGGCCAAAGATCAATTATTTATCAAAAAAAAATATAAAAAACCTTTAGGCTAGAAGAGCAGTGCCAACCAAAGGAGGGTCCTTGTCATCAGAACCCCAAAAATCCTTGGGGTTATTGGTTGGCTCAAGGGGATCCCAACTGTTAGCAGCAACAAAATCTTTATCCTTATCTTTGTCTTCCTTGGCCCTAGGAGGAGAAATGGCTAAATCCAGTCGAGGGAAAGCCCACTTGGGGTCACGGTGAGTAGACAACGATCCTGCATTAGTAGGAGCAAGGGGAACCATCGGGGACCAACTTGAGCCTAACCTCTAATGAGGCGAGGCTGAGCGATGATGGCCATGAAAGCCACCACCGAGAGAACAGTGATGAGTCTATGACTTGGGGGTCTATTAGCAGTGAGCAAAACTACTTTGGTCTCTCTAGCAACTACGAGGAGGAGTATGGTCATTAGATGAAACATCCAGAGGCACTTGGGCAACTATACAAGGGGCATTTCCCTAGTGAGCAAGTAGCTACTACAGGTGAGCCACTTCTAGCATGACTTTGTCAGTTTGTACTTGAATCTGCATCATGACCTTATTACATATATGTGCTTTAGAGTACATTGCAACATAAATATCAAGAAAGTTGTGGGAGAATAAAACAACATTGCGATCTTTTTAAATTGTGAATAATATCTCCATTCTGAAAGCATGCCAAATCTAGGCATATCTAAAAGGGAATCTAGGAGCGTCACCCATAACCACCATATGCCAAGTGAAGGCCTCAAGATGAAAAGGCCTAAAGAAATAAAAAATCTAGAGCCAATAATTCTGAGCTCTTCTACAAAACCAAAAGATATGCTAAAAGCTTTCAATTTGGCTGTAAAAAGGGCATCTAGGATCAAGACCTCCTAGATGTTGGAGCCAAGGACCCAAAGGCAAGGCTTGGAAGAGGAGACACCAGGTGAAGTGAGCAATCTTTGGCTCAATGATAGTATGCCAGACAATGGAAAATCTAATACTCCAAGTCTTATGTGAAGAATGCAAATGCTAATGCTGATTGACAATATCAACCATTGGAAGATGGGGCACCAACCACTAATACCCCAACTTGGGCTTGCAACTAGTCATTGGAGTGATAGTGTACCACTTCCAATGTTTCCACCAAGGGCATAATGAGTGAATTCCAAGCTTGTGTAACATGGGAGGAACCACAGAAATAAGCTTGCATAAAATTATTTAATTAGAAGAGAGATTTTCTTTTAATTACATAAGATTGTTTTATTTATTTAAAAGTGATGTTTTCTTTTAATTAAATAAGATAAGATAATTTAATTAAAAGAGATATTTTAATTGAATAAGATAAAATTATTTAATTAAAAGAGAGATTTTTCTTTTAATTAACTAAGTTTTTTTTTTTTTAAAGGGATGTTTTCTTTTAATGAAATAAGATTATTGATGAAATGATCAAACCTTAGGAAATATTGAAATAATTAAATTAGTTGCAATTTGATCAAGGAAAATGATTTGAATTGATTTAATAAAATATTACAATTCATTGATTCAGGAAATTGATAAATTGAAGAATGGGGGCCCATAGTCTAGGTGACCATTTTAGGGTGCATACGTTTGCCTCTCTTTGACTAATGTGTGATCATTTTGGGAACACGTATAGTCAAACAATGCAATTGAAGTGTGGGGTTTATTTGGGATCACAAAACAACACATATGTGTGGTCAACTTAGGAACACATCAGGACAAAGAATAAAATTTTTGATAACAATTTTGTGTTGACAAAGACAAGGCTATTCGAGGTGGAACAAAAATTGATCAAGTTGAATCAAGGATTGAAGTTTGATAGGTACTACCTTGTCATGATCAAAATGGAAATGAAATAAAGGAGAAATAACAAGTTGATAAATTTAATCAAATCAAACTAAAGATAAGATTCTTGATGTAAGATGAAAGATATAAGGATCATAGAACCAAGGTAGATCATCAAGCATGAAAGATTACACCCCAAAGTTGAATTAGAGGAAAAGAAGTGGGGTGAAAGTGAATTGAAGATAAAAGTTTGGAAGAGGTGGAAAGAAATGGAAAGAAGAAAGAGAATTTGCTTCAAGAAAGAGAATGCCTCAAAATCAATAACTATTTAAGATAGAAAATTTTGATTGAGATCATGAAAGAAGATAAGGAAACGAAGTTCAAGACATGACCATAGTTGATTAAAATTCCACAAGAAAGATGAAGGAAAACCCTCTCAAACTCATAATGCAACCTTTAAAAAGAAAATTAACATGAAGTCTAACAATGTAAGCTACATGAAAATGCAAAGGTGTACTTGCAATAGAGCAATTGTAACATAAGATTTTATGTTCATCATTCAATTAGAGAATGTAAAAGAACTTATTTTCATCATTGGGATATTATTAATGAACATCTAAAAATGACACAATCATCACTAGTCACAAGCACAACTATGAAGAAATTAATGTGATATATATCAGATTGGAATGTGGAAAGATTCTAACATAAGCATCACATACATAAAGGTCAAAATGAATTCGATGTTAGCTTACCCAATTTAATGTAGGAAAACCATGCTTGCATCAAGGCATAGATGCTGGGATGAACATAAGAACGATTGTGCAAAAATAGTCAAGGGTGATGCCTCAAACCTCCTAAGTGTTTCAAGGGGACAACAAGAGACACTCTAGATTTTTAAGACCACACCCACAAACATAAAGAAAATAAAAAATATGCCCCATGCCCCAAGTCCTCTAGCTATGCATACCAGAGAGACTTATAAGATAAGAATGGTGAACCCTTGGTATTTGGTCTTTGATTGTTGTCATTGATGTCAATAATGAGCATATGGTATGGCTAACATCATGTAATTATCTTATTTGATGTCCTTCAATATTGTTCAAAACATATTCAAGACAAATACTTAAGTGTTATACAATTAACACTTAATGTTCACATTGTTTTTGAAAAAAAATAAAAAAAAAATAGTTTTGGTCTATTAGGAAGTTGACATGATTTTTTATTAGATAGACTCAAACTATCATACCTTTTTGGAAAGGCCTCAAAGTTAGCTAAAATGGGTCTTCATTAGCTGTTGCATAACACATGTATCGAAGGAGAAAAAGTCTATTTTATTAGAAATAGGTACCAAATTTTTATGTCAGTTTTGGCAGTTTTGAGCGGTTTTTGTCTAATGGAAGTTTGGGGTATGTAAGTGCCTCTAAAATTTCAACTTTCTTGGTTTATAAGTAGAGGATACATTCCTCTAAAACATCTAATAGGTGGTTTTGATAGAAGTTGTAGAATTGGTGTGGAATTCCTTGTAGACCGAACAATTTGTTGGCAGATTTTTAACAACAAAGAAGAGGGTAATGCTTTATGTTTCTATTCTCATATTTGTGATTTAATTTTTATTGAAGAAGTTTATCAGAGGTAGAAGAAGGGTTATATATTTCTACTTCATTCATTCATATCATTATTTGATCATATCTTTTAATAGACAAAGAAAATATATTTGGATATTGGATGTTTTGAGGAGAAGAGAAGTATATCCTCCATTGTGTTTTTAACAAGAAGTTGAAACTAGTGATTCATGATTTGCGTTGTAACAGAGATGGTCCTCTGATTTTATATCTCATTTGTTCATTTTGGAAGTTTGTGCTTTAGGTGTAAGGGATTGGTGTTCTTGAAATTGGTGTTTCTAAAATAGGGCGTTGGTGCTTCCCAGAGTTGTAGCTCTAAAAGATTTCCCCAAGAGGCCAATAAAGTTTCAAGTTTAACAAAGTTGTAGCTCATGTGTTAAATTTTTATAACTTGTAATTGTTTCAAGTTTTTCAAAGTATTTTAAACCACTGATTCACACACCCCTCCCCCCCCAAGTGGTGTTTGTATTCCAACAAGTGGTATTAGAGCAAGGTTCCCTCTATCAAGTTTAACAACTTTGGGTAGATTTTGGTTGAGTGGAATACTTATCTTTTATGGCTCAAGATAGTTCTTCAAAAGTTCCTATTTTTGATGGATCAGATTATACTTTCTGGGAAGTAATGATGCAAACATATTTGTTATCTATTAATGTTGATGTTTGGGCTAATTGTTAATGGTTATAAAGTTCCTAATACTTTACCTATAGATCTTGATGAAAAGAGGAAGTATGAAATTGATATGAAAGCTAAATTTTCTATACTTAACCGTTTATCTAAAGATGTTTTTGTTAAGGTAATGCATTGTGGTTCTTCTAAAGAAGTATGAGACAAATTGAAAAAAAAATATCATGGTAATGATAGAGTTAAAGAAGCCAAGAAACAACATTTGGAATCAAGATTTGAAGACCTTAAGATGGGTAATGATGAAAAGGTAGAAGATTATCTCCTTAAGATAGATGAAATGGTAAATGGCATAAGAGGACTTGGTGAGAAAATTGATGATATTGATGTTGTAAAGAAAGTTTTGAGATCTCTTCCTGATAAATTTAATTCTGAGATATGTTCTATAGAAGAAACTAGAGATATTAACAAGTATACAATGGAAGATATTCATGGATCACTTGTAGCTTATGAAATGAGAAAGTTTGGCAAACAAGAATCCACAATCAAAGTAGCAACATTCAAGGTGGAAAAGAAAGTGAAGCAAGTCTCTTTAGAATCAGAAGATCTTAATGTTCTTGAAGCACATTTATCAAGGAAATTAAATAAAGGAGTAGGTAAATACAAAGGTAAACTTCCTTTCAAATGCTTTAATTGTGGTAAAATAGGACACTATAATAATCACGATGAAGTAGATGATGAGAAAGAGAAATCAAGTAAAAATAAATTCTATAACAAAAAAATGTTCTTTAAGAAGAAGAAGAAGAGTTTGATTGTTGATGTATCAAATTGTGAATCTAGCAGTTTTGAATGTGATGAAAATGAAGTTCCATTCATGGCTATAGAAACTAATTGTCAAGAATTAGATAGTGATGATGATGTTGAATTTGTTGAGGCTAATTTAGAATGTGGATATCTTTATGCACTTAAAAAGATCAAGGAATTAAAAAGGAATTTAAGTGTTCAAGAAAATCAATTTTTAAAAGAAAAAGAAACTAAGGACTTAAATCAAGTTATAGAATTGAAATTAAAAGTTAAGGAACAAAAGAGAATTGTCTTTGTCACTAAGGAGGAGTTAAGTTCTAAAGATCGGGAATGTACAAGGTTAATGAATAAAGTAGTATCATATAGAAGAAAGTTTGAAAAATATGAGAACACTAATTTGGATGATATGTTAAGGAAACAAAGAAGAACTAATGATCTAACAGGAATTGGTTTTGAACTTGGACAATGTTGTAGTCACAAGAAAGATAAATCTTTATTCAAGATATTTAAATCTAAAAGTAAGGATACAAATTAGAATGCTACCACATCAAATGTAGGTAAAAATGAAGATTTGAATTAGATTTCTAATGATGAAAATTAGGTTATATCAAGCACTTCATTCATGGTTAAAAGATACTCAAACAAGTTCACTTCTTTCTTTGATGGGTATTGCTTCATGTGTCATCAATATGGACATAAAATAACTAATTGCAAATACATGTCAAGGAGGTATTAAAAGTTTCATTTTGGTTATTCCTTTCCTAAAATGAATAGTCTAAGATGTTACAAATGCAATATCTTTGGTCATGTTATGAGTAATTGCAAAACTAAGTCAATTCAGAATGACCAATCTTATGCTAGTCTACAAGTCGATAAAGAATTTGATACTAAAGTGACTAAGATATGGAGGCCTAAGATTAATAAGTCTACGTTTGTTCAAATGGCTCTACATTCTAAAGAAAAAGACTTTTGGATAATTAATAGTGGTTGTTCTAGACACATGGTAGGAGATAGAATGAATTTTGACAAATTGATTAACTACAAAGGTGGAAATGTTAGTTTTCGTGATGATTCTTCAAGGCAAATTAAAGGTTTGGGTTCTTTGATGCTTAGCAAAAAAATGTCCATTCATGATGTGTATTATGTTGATGGATTAATGAAATGTCCCTTTACTGGTTTTGTATGATATTTCATGCCTCTAATCAGATTTTCAAGATCAAACAACTAATATCACAAAGATCCACCAAATTTCTCAAGAAACCCCAAATCGGGTATGCCGAAAATAGTGCCAAAAGCTTCACAACTTCACAAATTATTAATAAATCTGAAAATGGAAATTTTTACAGAAATTTTAGCAGAATAACATCCTAAAAAATGATATTTCTAGATCTGTATAGCCTTTACACAACAGTTCACAAATGTAGGACAAAAACTATGCTCATCGGGCTCTCGAAATTAACACAAAAATGCCTGGAAACACTACAAAAAAACTAATAATCTATCTCAGAAGTTTAATCACATCCCAATACATATATTCAGATCTATTTTAACACCTTAAATTCTGAAATACAGCAGCAATCCAAACTGATATGAAATACTCAACTGAAAACACCAAACTCATACAAAACACACACCTGAAAATCCACAAATCTGCACTGTTCAGCACAAAGGCAAACTCTGTATGAGCATGCACATGGAATGGCTTCAAAATCCCATCCTTAGCCTTCCTAGAAACCTACAAACTCCCATTCTTGGGTCTCCTTCTCCATAGGTTTGGCAGCCTTTGAAGAATAACAAAGAATGAGCAAAAATCAAGTTCTAGAATGAGCCCAAAATTCCTCCAAACTCCTTAAAAGAGGGCATAACCCTAACTCACATCCAAGAGGAGTTAATAAAACATATTTTAATAATAATTTTCATTTATTAGTCCATTAGCTTCCAAAGATCATCCCCTTTTCTGAAACTTCACCTTTTTGGGCCTGCTTGACTTAGAAAAGATTATTATTTTTAATTATTTGAAAAGGGGACATGACAAGTCCTCCCCTTTCAAATATTGCTTGACCTCAAGAAATGGCTGAACAATAAACCAATCAATCCACTTGGATCCCAAATGTAGTCATGAACTATACTATTGTTAATTAACACAGGCTCCTGCAATATCCTTTGCAATATAACCAAGAGAAATCCATAATCAAACTGACAATTACTGCTCAACTAAACTCCAAAGTCACAACTTCCACAGTTTGAAACCCATGAGACACAAACTCTTAGAACATCAAAACCAAAGTAAAGTGGACAAATCAAACTGCCAACATAGTAAATACCATCAACGCATTCCACTGGCTTATATGGAATGTACAATCTAACTCTGCAACAATGGTGAATGCTCTCGAATGAAACTGTACCAAGTATGGAGAATCCACACATTGTTCAACTCCTGTAGTCAACACAACTCTGTAGATCACCAACCACTATCTCATAACCATAACTCCCATGTACCCCTGCTGGTGAAAAGCCATCAAAAGATAAACAGCAAGAATTGGAACCCAAACCAAATTTGCCTGCCATCAACTCCTCAACACAAGGATCAAATGCTAACTAATGTACATACCTTGCAATATAATGTTGATAAAAAAAACCAACCTCAGTTAACAGCTCACCATGAACAAGTGATACAACCCACTGTGATTGATCAACAACTAAGTCAGGAGATGTCATAGCCAAAGGAGTAGAATCAATAACAACACCCGCTGAAGTATCACTTTGAAAATCCTTCTCTAAGTCACGTATTATCAAGCTATCAACTGCAGAACCTATTGCCATGTCATGCCCATCACAACTCTCATCCTGAGGCATCAAACTATCCCATAACTGATGATAAGCACTAGGAACCAAAGTACATCTCTGTATCATCATCTCATCAACAAGGTCATCAAAGGTAAATTGATGAGCATACCTCACAATGTAATGTTGATAGAATTTGCCAATCTCAGTCAGTGGCTTAGACTGCAATCCAAATGTAACTAACTGCAATCGATCACTAACCAAGTTGGAACTGACTACTACCTCTAGAGACATCGCCAAGGGAGTAGTATTACTAGTAGGAACCATGCCAACTGTCGGCTCACCAACATCACACATGGTCTTTGATATAGCATCTCTAGTCTTCGTGCCATTAGTGCTAGAGGTCACCACTATGTCAGGCATACCACAACAATCTACTGCAGCACCCAACTCAACTGAACCTGACTCTAGTGGGGATGAACCTGATATGCCAATGTTAGTATCAAGGATGGATGCATCCCCATCTCCACTATCTTTGACAATCTCGACCATGGACATCCTCGGATCATCAGACACCACAGCTTGTGACTGTACAGAATCTAGTAAAGAATGTAGTTGCTCTAACTCCATGGTCACCTTAGCCAACTAAAACTATGACTCCTTGAAAGCCAACTGTGTACTCTCAAGAATCTCAGAAGTCACCTCAAGCTGTTCAGTAAGCTCACTCACCTCATCTTCCTTGGCCAACAATGCATCATATGCTGTACTACCCCACTCCATAAGATAATCTCTGTCAGCTACCAACTGCATATAATCCTATCTCAAAATCTAGATAACCTCCCATAAAGAGTGGAACTCTGTCAAGGAAAGATAACTGCCTCCCTGCTCATCACTAGTAGGAGAACCCCATCCATAAACTTCTAATAATTGATGAGCAGCATCGAAATGTTGGCAAGCAATAGAAATGTCTCACTCGCTAACTCTCAACTGATTAGACATGTGATGGCACTGGCTTGATTGTCTCCTACAAACCTCCTCTGATGCACTGTCTAAAGGAGTATCCTCAAAGTTAATAGTCTCTAGAGTATTACCATCCATATCCTGTGAATCAACTCTAAAGCTCATATCAACATACGGAGTATCAAAAATTGTTCACTGCTGTCCAAATCCTTTGTACCCAAGGAAACTAAGTCTTCAAAAATGTCCACTGCATCCTCCTAGATGTCATCAATGCCAATATGATCTTGGGACTCATCTGTACACACTACCAAATATGAAAGATCATCAACACATTCCAGCAAGTATGGTCAACTGGATATATGAACAAAGCCCAACACCGATGTATAAAAACTAATACCAACATCGAACAAGCTGCTAGCACAAGAAAAGACAACACCTTGCAATCTACTAATCAAATCCATGATAGCACCCAAACAAACACCACTACCAAAAAGTGTTAAAGATCTCCAGTCAACTGAATCCCAAATGCCAATATAACAATCTCAAGTCCATATCTATAAACTAGAATTAGCTGGTAACTCATGTAAACTCCTCACCTAAGTAATATGACCAATACCAACTAACTCCACATACCTATCATGATGAGATAATGTAGTCACAATACTATCTTCACTCACCTTCAGCTGGCAGGATAAATCATGTGAAGTACTACTAGCCTCAACCTCATGTGACAAAGCATCTAACTGTGCCTGGTACTCTCTCTTAGAAAATTCATGAATGCTCAATGTCTGCTCCTCTCTACCAGGTATCTCACCATCATGCACAACAACATCCTCATAATCATCATCCTTGAGGTCTAATCTATCTGTCACTCTTTGACTAAAATCATCAAATGTAGTTACCTGGTCATGACCTTGAGTAGTCATTCCATGATACCACCAATCATAGGTTGCATCTTCCAAGTGTAGACTTGCAATTTGAATAGCATCACTCTCCTTCATGGGGTTAAGTGTGAAGAAGGTCTGTAATTTTTGTAGCCATGCTCTAGCTGAAATTTTATTTGTTCCATCAAAAGTAGGTGCTATAAACTTGCTTATTTTATTTTTGAGCTCTCTTCCACTTATGTCATGCTCCCTTCTGTACTCTTTCTTGGGCATCAAAGTGTTCATCATATCCACATATTCTCTAAAAGGAACTAAACTGCGAAAGTCATCATCTAAACCATTGTAAGTAGCTCTTAATGCAATCAAGTTACCTGTAACCTCTTCCATGGGATTAAGGGTTGGATTTGGCACTGGTGGCTCATCTGCATGTAGAAAATAGTTTTTTTTGATTGAGAGGGTGTGAGTTTCAGATTTCTTGACTCCTTTGAAGTGCTCCCTTTCTCATTAATAGATTCAACTCCTTGCAATTTTTCTATCAATATTCACAAAGCCTCTCTAGTTTCTTCCAAACTATCCACAGTTTGCTTCTGAGTATTTTGGATGTCTTGGAAGAATTTCTTTGCCATCTCATCTAGATTAGCCATACTTTTTCCTTCCTTGAATTTTATACTTTTACTTTCAACTGGAGGTTTGATCAATTTTTTTTTATTCTTTTCTCACTGTAAATATCTCTTTTCTCTTTCACTTAGTTGCATGCAACCATAAATTTTGACATGCAGCTGATTAGAAGCAACATGCAACCACCAAATTCACCAAGAACTAACATGCAAATGATTAGAAGTAGAATGCAACCATAAATTTTGACATCCAGCTGATTAAAAGCAACATGCAACCATAAATTATGACATGCAAGATTTGGGTAGTTATCAAAATTGACATGCAAGATCTGGGTAGTTGTCAAAATTGACATGCAAGATCTGGGTAGTTGTTAAAACTGACATGCAAGATCTAGGTAGTTGTCAAAACTGACATTCAAACTTCTACAAACCCTCAGGCTAGAAAGATCATGGCTCTGATACCACTGAAATGTCCCTTTACTAGTTTTGTATGATATTTTATGCCTCTAATCAGATTTTCAAGATCAAACAACTAATATCACAAAGATCCACCAAATTTCTCAAAAAACCCCAAATCGAGTATGCTGAAAATAGTGCCAAAAGCTTCACAACTTCACAAATTATTAATAAATCTGAAAATGGACATTTAAAAAATAAATTCAGCAGCATGACAGCCTAAAAAATGATATTTCTAGATCTGTATAGCCTTTACACAACAGTTCACAAATGTAGGACAAAAGCTATGCTCATCAGGCTCCCAAAATTAACACAAAAATGCTCGAAAATACCACAAAAACATTAATAATCTATCTTAGGAGTTTAATCACATCCAAATAAATATATTCAGCTCTATTTTAACACCTTAAAGTCTGAAATACAGCAGCAACCCAATCTGATATGAAATACTCAACTGAAAACACCAAACTCATACAAAAAACACACCTGAAAACCCACAAATCTGCACTGTTCAGCACAAAGGCAAACTCTGTATGAGCATGCACATGGAATGGCTTCAAACTCCCATCCTTAGCCTTCTTGGAAACCTGCAAAATCCCATTCTTGGGTCTCCCTGGAAACCTGCAAACTCCCGTTCTTGGGTCTCCTTCTCCACAGGTTTGGCAGTCTCTGAAGAATAACAAAGAATGAGCAAAAATCAAGTTCTGAAATGAGCCCAAAATGCCTCCAAACTCCTTAAAAGAGGGCATAACCCTAACTCACATAAAAGAAGGGTTAATAAAACATATTTTAATAATAATTTTCATTTATTAGTCCATTAGCTTCCAAAGATCATCCCCTTTTCTGAAACTTCACCTTTTTGGGCCTGCTTGACTTAGAAAAGATTATTATTTTTAATTATTTGAAAAGGGGACATGACAATTAAAGTACAATATTCTAAGTGTTAGTCAAATTTGTGATCATGGATATGAAGTTGTTTTTGATGACCATGGTTGCTGAATCAAATTAAAATCTGGGCAGTTGGTTGCATTAGGTAAAAAATCTAAAGGGAATGTATACAATTTAAAAGATATCACAGATACTAACAATCATGAAGATGTTTGTATTATGGGAAAATTGAATGAAAGTTGGTTATGGCACAAAAGGCTCGGGTACTTGAATTTTGACAACTTGGTAAAAGTTAGTAAGCATCAGAAAATAAGAGATATGCCATGTATAAGTAAGCTAGAGAATGTTATTTGTGAAGGGTGTCAACATGGTAAACAAAGAAAAGGCATATTTTTCTTCAAAAGAATATTTTTCTTCTAAACCATTGTAATTAGTACATATTGATTTATGTGGTCCTACAAGGACAATGTCATTAAATGGTAACAAGTATTTCATGCTTTTTAAAGATGATTATAGAAGAATGACATGGGTAACATTCTTAAAACATTAGGCATTTAACAAGTTTAAGATTTTTTAGGAAAATGGTTGAAAATGAGTCAGACATGAAGATTAAATGCTTACGATTAGATAAAGGTGGTGAGTTTACTTCAGATGAATTTTTTGATTATTGTGAAAAATATGGCATCAAAATACAATATGCAACATCTAGGACACCTCAACAAAATGGAGTTATTGAGAGAAAGAACCAAACAGTGAAAGAAATGCTAAGGACTATGTTAGATGAATCTAATGTACCAAATAGGTATTGGAAAGAAGCAATTCAAACAACAATATATATTTAAATAGGGCACAACTAAGGGTAAAAACTAAGTACACTCCTTATGAGTTATGGTATGGATATCCTGCATCTATTAAGCATTTTAGAATTTTTGGAAGTAGATGCTTCATTAAGAATTCTGATGATACAATAGGAAGATTTTTATTTTAATATGTGATGAAGGAATATTTTTAGGATATTCTTCTCAAAGTAAAGCTTACAAATGTTTTAATAAAAGTTTGAATAAACTTATTGAAAGTGTACATGTGAAAGTGGATAAAGTTGTGCAGGATACAAAGGAAATAAGAATGGATAATACTTTCCTATAAGGCAATGATAAAGACTTGAAAGAAGTAGGTTAAGAATTAGATAATAAAGTTGATGAAGGTGAAGAAGAGATAAAAGATCAAATAGAAACACCAGAACCCACAAGTACAAAGGCTACAAGAACAAGATTGAAGAAGTATCATCCTCAAGATCAGATCATAGGGGATAAACATGTAGGTATTCAAATGAAAACAAGAACTACATCTAGTGAATGCACTAATCTCTATTTTTTATCTCAAATTGAGCCTAAATCATATAAAGAATCTAGTATGGATAAGTTTTAGGTTAATGCTATGAAAGAGGAACTAAGTCAAATTGAAAAGAATAAAACTTGGGAATTAGTGCCTAGACCTAAAGATAAAAATGTAATAGGTGCTAAATGGGTCTTTAGAAATAAACTTGATGAAATTGGAAAGATATCAAGGAACAAGGCTAGATTGGTTTGTAAGGGTTATGCACAAATAGAAGGTGTGGACTTTGATGAAACTTTTGCACTAGTGGCTAGAATTGAAGCAATTAGAATCTTTCTTGCATATTCAGCTTTCAAGGGCTTTAAAATGTACTGAATGGATGTTAAAATGACATTCCTTAATGGTTATCTTGATGAAGAGGTTTATATGGATCAACTTGAAGGATTTGAAAACAAAAACTATCCTAATCATGTCCACAAGCTTAAAAAGGCTATTTATGGTTTGAAACAAGCTCTGAGGGCTTGATATTCTAGTTTTGATTAGTATCTTATCAAAAATGGCTTTAGAAGAGGTGGTTTTGATAGAAATTTGTACATATATGGTACATGTGATGATGTTCTCATTGTTCTTGTTTATGTTGATGATATAGTATTTAGATCCAATAACGATGCTTCAAGTCAAGGTTTTTCAAAGCTTATGCAGTCTAGAACTATCCTTCTTTCTTAGGTTTCAAATTTCTTAGTTGGGAAATGGTATATTCTTATCCCAAACTAAGTATGCAAAAGAAATGTTAAAGAAATTTCATATGGAAGATTGTAATCCTATGGGAACACCAACAATAATAGGATGTAAACTGACTAAAAATGATGATTCTCCTAATATTGATCAAACTACTTATATATCCATGATTGGTAGTTTACTATATCACATAGCTTCAAGGCTTGATATCATGCATGCTATATGTTTGGTTGCAAGATTTCAATCTTCACTTAAAGAATCTCATGTTATGGTAGGTAAAAGAATTTTTAGATATATTCAGGGTACTTTGGGTTAAGGGATTTGGTATTCTAAACATGATGATTTTATATTTGTTGCTTATACTGACTTAGATTGGGCAGGTTGTCTAGATGAAAGAAAAAGTACTTCAGGAGCAACATTTTTCTTGGGTAATAGGCTAGTGTGTTGGCATAGTAAGAAGCAAGAATCTACTACACCTTCTACTGTAGAGGCTGAATATATAGCTGCATGATCTTGTTGTCAATAGGTTCTTTGGATGGTTCAAACTTTATTAGATATGAAAGTAAAAGTGTCTAAACCAGTTCCTATATATTGTGATAATCAGAGTGCAATCAAAATTTATAAGAATCCAGTTATGCATTCACGCACCAAGCACATTGATGTTTGTTATCATTTCATAAGGGAACATGTCTTGAATGGTAATGTTGAATTAGAATTTGTTCCTTCTTTAGATCAGCTTGCTAACATATTTACAAAACCTCTCTCAAAAGCTACATTTGAAGGATTAAAAACAAGATTGGGGGTGTTATCCCTCTCTTCTCTTGCATAAGTTCATAAATGAGTGATAGGTTTTAGGGGGAGCATATTTTGCTTATCTTTTTGTTACACTAAAACCTTGGTATATCTCCTTTGTCATTGATGTCAAAGGGGGAAAAAAAGGAAGAAGATGTCTACATGATGGCTATACATGGATATACAGGTACAGATATAGGATATATAGGTACACATGGATATATAGGTGGAAGTTGATATTGACATCAATGCGAAAGGGGGAGTATGTTGAACCCTTGGTATTTGGTCTTTGATTGTCGTCATTGATGTCAATAATGAGCATATGGTATCACTAACATCATGTAATTATCTTATTTTATGTCCTTCAATATTGTTCAAAACATATTCAAGACAAATACTTAAGTGTTATACAATTAACACTTAATGTTCACATTGTTTTTGAAAATGGATCAAAAAAATAGTTTTGGTCTATTAGAAATTCGACAAGATTTTTTATTAGATAGGGCCAAACTATCTTACCTTTTTGGAAAGGTTTCAGAATTAGCTAAAATTAATCTTCATTAGTTTTTGCATAACACATGTATGGAAGGAGAAAAAGTCTATTTATTAGAACGGGTACCAAAATTTTATGACAATTTTGGTAGTTTTGAGCAGTGTTAGTCTAATGGAAGTTTGGAGTATGTAACTACCTCCAAAATTTCAAATTTATTGGTTTATACGTAGAGGATACATTCCTCTAAAACATCCAATAGGTGTCTTTGATAGAATTTTCAAAATTGGTGTGGAATTCCTTGTAGACCAAACAATTTGCAGGCAGATTTTTAACAACAAAGAAGAGGGTAATGCTTTATGTTTCTATTCTCATATTTGTGATTTGATTTTTATTGAAGAAGTTTATTAGAGGTAGAAGAAGGGTTATATATTGTTGCTTCATTCATTCATATCAGTATTTGATAAGATATTTTAATAGAAAAAGAAAATATATTTGGATATTGGATGTTTTGAGGAGAATAGAAGTATATCCCGCATTATGTTTTCAACAAGAAGTTGAAAGTAGTGATTCATGATTTGTGTTGTAATAGAGATGATCCTTTGATTTTATATCTCATTTGTTAATTTTGGAAGTTGGTTCTTCTTGTATTCATGAAGTTGGTGCTTCAGGTGTAAGGGATTGGTGTTCCTTGAAATTGATGTTTCTAAAACATGGTGTTGGTGCTTCCCAGAGTTGTAACTCTAAAAGATTTGCCCAAGAGGCCAATAAAGTTTCAAATTCAAAGTGTTTTTTTACCGTAAGGGGTTTTCCACATTAAAATATTGTGTCACTTTTTTATTCATTGACTATCTTGCTCATGTGTTAAATTTTTATAACTTGTAATTGTTTCAAGTTTTTCAAAGTATTTTAAACCACTGATTCCCCCTCCCTTCACCCCCAAGTGGTGTTTGTATTTGAAAAAAGAACACTCAACAAGAATCAATAATAGTTAGCACATAAAGAAAATATCATGACATAGCTCAAGCATCAAGTGTTTATGTTTAAAAATTGAAGTGTGTTAATAGATATTGAGTTCCAAGGATAAGGATCAAATCCTTGCAAGTAGGTAAGATCACATGACAAAACTGGGTATGATCAAACTGATAAGTGTTGAAAACACTCAATGTTAGGGGTTATATTGAAAAATATAGTGGGGGTGGTGTTGAAAAACACTATTTGCAAGGTGTCCTTAAGATGAATGCATCCAAGAGACCAAAGCTAACACAATTATGCCTCCTAGAAAAAGACAAGGACCAATTCCAAACCAAGGCAACAAGGACAAGACATGATGGAGAAAGGCTAAGTGTCAAGGACACACACTAAGAAACAAGGGTACAAAGGTCTTAAATAGCACTCATTTCCAAGTTTTCACCACTTGGATCTTATTGCAATTTTAAAAATTTTTTATTAAACTTTTTCTTGTATTTTTGGATTTTATTATTATTGGAGATGCATCAAAGCACCTATTGCTAGGTTTTCACTAAGATGATCATTTTTTCAAGACATTTTCTAATTTTTAGAAATTTTGACAATATATCATTTTTTTGGATTTTTGAAATATATCGTTTGTTGTATTTTTTTAGGATCAATAAATATATACAAAGGATGCCCCCGAGCATCATGGATATAACTTTTCAGGTGCAAGACATTGATAGGATCGGTAAGCTACTCTCCCTCTTCTATACATAGTAAATAAACACTGGACCCAAAAGCTACTATAATGATGTAAGGTCCAAGTCTATTAGGTTCAAATTTCCCCTTTTGATCTCTTTGTTGTTGATTCTTAAGATTTTCACGTAGGAAAAGATCTCCCACCTAGAATTGTCTAGGGTGAACCTTTTTGTTGAAGGCTTTGGATATGTGCTTTTGATAAACCCTCAAATGGTCAAATGATGCTTTATGTTGAACTCATCTAGAAGTTCTAACTCTTGAAGTTTCATGGCATGGTAGTCTTAATCTATAAATAAACCTTTGAGAGAAACTCTAAGTGAAGGAATCTCAACATCTAAAGGTAACATTGCTTCATTGCCATATGTGAGGGCAAAAAGAGTAGCCCCAATAGGAGTACAAATACCCGTTCTATAGGTCCAAAAAGATGGATTTATCTATAAATACCATTCTCTACCACCCTTATGAATTTTCCTATGTAGGATCTTCAAAATGGCCTTATTTGATGCTTCTTCATGACCATTTCCATGTGGAAAGTAAACAAAGGACCAATGTTGTTTAATCTTGAATCTCTTGCAGAGTTGTTTAAGGTCTCTATTTTTGAACTGGCCTCTATTGTCAGTAATAATCTTGAAAGGAACTCCATATAGACAAATGATATGGTTTAGAATGAATAGAGAGACTATTTTTCTTGAGAAAATAGAAAGTGGGACAACTTCTAGCCATTTAGTAAAGTAATCAGTAGCAGTGATAATAAACTTGTGTCCACTTGATGAGTTGGGATGAATTTTTCCAACAAGATCAAAGGCCCAACACTAAAATGAGAAATAGAAGGAATGAGATCCCTACCTAGAACTATTAGAAATAATAGTCTGCCAAGATAACTAAGAGAGTGGGGGGGGGGGTGTGAATCAGTTATCCAATAATTAAAACATTTATCTTCCTTAAATAAACTTAACCATTGAAACAAAGTAAAAATCAACCATAAAAAGATGCACATAGATAATTACACTAGATTTATTGACCAGGGAAACCCTTGATCAGAGGGAAAACCCCAGTGGGAATGATGCCCATAAGATGATGTACTAATATAAATATTCATTGTTATAGGATGGACCTTGTTAGGAGTCTATTAGAACATATGAGTCCCTATTAGGAGACTTTGAATCCCTATTAAGAGATTCCAACCCTATTAGGAGTTGTGCCAACCCTGTTAGGAGTTGTAGGACAAAGTATGCAAGATGAGCCTAGTGCCCAAACATGAAATTTCAACTACAAGAAGAGCTCACTGGTCAAACAAGTAATTTACTATTATGTTCCTCTTTCCTTTGTTCTATGAACTAAACCAATCACTATCAAACCTTTTAGACTAGGTCACAAACCTTGGATCCAAATATCAAACTTCAGACCACTTAGCAAAACTTCAGCAATGAAGTTTCCTTCACTTCCACTCTGCTCTTCTCACTTTCATATTTCACTCTTACTGTTGCTTATCATCAATCAAAAACCATACCGTATGATAAAGGAAAATGTCCTTCCTTTATATTGAGTGCATAATACAATTCCTTGAGTTGGCTATTAGACCTTCTTAATTAGTTATTATAGGACCACATTAAGAATACATTACACTTAGCAATAACATTAATCTTTCGCTTTTCAACTTGAATATCTTTCTATATACATAATATTATGATGAGAAAAATTAGCCACATCATCATCAACATGTCTTCTTCATGTCCTCAACCTCAATTCTCAGATTAACAACTACAATAAGAGATATAACAAGTTTACTAGAACATGGTTTTGTAAACTCTATCTCAGAACATACATCACCAAAACTTACATAACTTGTTGTAGACTTATCATTTTTTCTTTCAACATTAACTACATATACCATATACTTAAAAGTTATCTCTAATAACCTCAGATAGTTAGAATACTCAACTAGCCATCTATACCAACTTGATCTTTTAGTAGTTCTTCTGTTAGATGCCATAGAAAATTTCTATGTTGACATCAATGACAAAGTTAGTCATGAATGTAACATATCATCATAGAAACATATCTACAATACTCCCCCATAGGAATATCATCAACATTCATGCTTTCAAAAATCTCTCAACAATAACCCCGTTTGGCATTGGCAACATAGATGAAAAACATCTAGTTCCAAGAATACCAACAAAATATTTTTCATTTTACTTCATTAATCATTCTCCCCCATTGATATACCTCAATGTAATTTCTATCAAACTATTATTCCATTTTTTACTTCTTTCAAACATACTATACTCATGCCAAAATTCTCCCAACTATCATGCTGTACATGCTATTTTTCATACCAAAATTCTCCCCCATTGACATCAATGTCAAAGGTTTCAGCAACCAACTTTACTATATCAAACTTTGCAACAACTGATTCTTACTAGCTCAAGTGTCCAAAGACATTATTCAAAACAACATTCAACAAGACCTAGATGACTCTGTCCATCATAGATGCTCCCCCATATAGGAAGCATCAACATTCAGATCCAGACAACAATGGTGCTCTTACATTGGATTGATACACTCTTGCATCTCTATTTTGATGTAGGAAGGGGCATAACCCCAAGCATACCTCGCAAATACTCAAAAGTCTCTTTAGGAAGAGGCTTAGTGAATATATCTGCAATCTACTCTTTAGTTCTCACATACTCCAATCTAATTTCCTTTTCTACAACTTTCTCTCTCAACATGTGATGCTTAATAGAAATGTGCTTAGACTTCAAATGCAACACTAGATTCTTAGATATATTTACCATGCTTGTTTTGTCATGATGTATGACAATAGGTTCACTGATTTCTATCCTCATATCCTTCAACATCTACTTCATCCAAACAACTTGATTGCAATTGTTTGTTGCTGCAACATATTTTTCTTCCATTGTACTTTGTGATGTACAATCCTACTTCTTTCTTAGCCAAGAAATTAATCTTCCTCCAAGAAAGAAGGCTCCACCATTGGTGCTTTGTCTATCATCCATACTACTTACCCAATCAACATCAGTATAAGCACTTAGAGTAAAGTAATTATATCTATCATACCATAATCCAAACTCAAATGTTCCTTTTAGATATCTAAATATCCTTTTGATCGTTGCATAATGTGATTCTCTGAGATCAACTTGGAATCTTGCAACAATTCCAACTACATTTGCTATATCTGGCCTTGTGTGAGTTAGATATTGCAATCCTCCGATCATATATCTATACTTCTTCTGTTCAACAATAGGTATCTCATCCTTTATAGATAACTTGTGTCCAGTTACCATAAGTGTTCCAACAGGTTTGTATGTTTCCAAACCAAACCTTTTTAGTAAATCCTTTAAGTACTTAGTCTAAGAAATAAAGATTGCTTCTCTATTCTATGCAATATGTAGTTGTAGAAAATATTTCATTTCTCCTATCATACTCATCTCAAATTCTTTCTTCATTTCTTTTACAAACTTCTTATTTTCTTCATCATTTCCTCCAAATATGATATCATCAACAAATATTACTAAAATCATCAAACCATCATCATTTTCTTTCCACTATAGATTACTATCGGCCATACATTTGCTATATCCAAGCTTTGTCAAATCTTGTCCAACCTTGCATACTAGGTTCTTGGTGCTTGCTTCAAGCCATACAATGCTTTCTTCAATTTGCATACTATGTCCTTGTCATCTGTCAAAGGACAACCTTCATGCTGCTCTATATACACTTCTTCTTCAAGTTCTCCATTCAAAAATGCTGACTTGACATCCATTTGATATACTTTGAATTTCTTATGTGTTGCATAGGTTAAGAATAATCTTACTGCTTCTATTCTAGCCACTAGAGCATAAGTCTCATCATAATCTGTTCATTCTTGCTATGAGTAACCTTTACATACCAATCTTGCTTTTCTCCTTACAACTTTGCTTTGTTCATTCATCTTGTTCCTAAATACCCATTTAGTTCCTATCACATTCTTGTTAGCTAGTCTAGGGACTAATTCCTATGTCTCATTCTTTACTATATGATCCAATTCCTCTTTCATAGCTTGTTTCCAATAATCATCTTTACATGTTTCATCTCCATTCTTAGGTTCAACTTGAGATATCAAACATAGTTCTTCATTGACTCTTCTTCTTGTCATCACACATTTATCTTTGCTTTTGATGATCTTCTCAGATGGGTGATTCTTTATGATATTCTTTCCTGAAGTAGGAGTTGCTATCTCAACTCTTAGCTCTACTAAAGGTTATGAGCTTTGCTCCTTCCTAGACTCTCCTTCATTCTGCAACTCATTGTTAATCTCAAGAAATACTTCATCATCCTTAGCTTAGTAACAACATCATATATGAATTGTAATCAACTATTCTATCTTGTCTCCTAAATTTGTCTTCAATTCTCATATTTGCACTTTCCATAATAGTCTTAGTTCTTTGATTATAACATCTATACACCTTGTTTTTCAATGAATAACCAAGAAAATACCTTCATCACTTCTAGCATCAAACTTACCAATATCATCATCTCTTTTGATATAACATTTACTGCCAAAAATTCTAAAATACTTAACTGTAGTTGAGCAACCAAACCACAATTCATAAGGGGTCTTGTTGGTGTCTTTCTTGACTTGCAATCTATTCATAGTGTAGAATGTTGTATTCACAACTTCTCTCCAAAATATCTTGGACATGTCATTCTCAACTAGCATAGCTCTTGTTGCTTCTCTAACTAATTTGTTCCTCCTCTTTGTAATGCCATTCTATTCAGGGGTTCTAAAAGTTGATAACTATCTTTTGATTCCATTTTCTTAACAAAACATGTTAAACTCATTTGAAGTGAATTATCCTCCTCTATCTGATCTTAAACATTTAATCTTCATACCAAATTCATTCTCAACTCTATTCTTGAATATCTTAAACTTATCAAATTCTTTAGATTTCTCTTTAAGAAATGCAACCCACACCATTTTAGAAAAGTCGTCAACTAGAACCATAAAATACCTTTCACCATAGAATCCTTTAGTCTTCATAGGACCACTAAGATCTGTGTGTACAATCTTGAATTTTTTGTAGTAGTAAACTTCTTGCTGGGAAAAGAAGTGAAGTTATGCTTTGCCAACACACATTCCTTGCATACTGTGTTAGTAGGCTTTACAATCTTAGGAAAATCTCTAACTGCAAACATACTACTAGTCTTCACAATACTATCAAGGTTTATATGAAAAAATCTCTTATGCCATAACCAACTATCATCTACCTTTTCAACCAAACATGTAATTTTAGTAGGACTCAACTGAAATACATTACCTCTAGATCTGGTTCCTATTCCAATTACTTTTCCATCTTTGTCTTTGATTGTGAGTGTCTTCTTTGTGAACTACAACTAATAACCTTTGTCTAGTAGTTATCTAACACTCAAAATATTGTGCTTCAAACCATTAACAAAATATACATCCTCAATGTTAGTTTTACCATCAAGAGTTATATATCTAATACCTTTAACTTGGCATGCTACATTATTTCCAACTCTAACAATGCCTCCATCATGACTTTTAAAGTCAAGAAACTTGTTCATATCACTAGTCATATTATGTGAACAACCAATTTCTATTATCCAATTAGATTTATTTTCAACCTGTGATACCAATGCTACTTTTTTTGGATTTTCTTCTTTAATTGCCACAAATCCAATCTCATCATCACTACCACTTACTACTTGTTCATCAGCATCATTTTCTTCATCTGCATACAAACATTCTTTTTCTTTTCTAGGTTTGTAATTTCCTTTGTACTTTTTCTCTCTTTTAGGACTCTTAGATGCATGATGACCATATTCATCACAAGTCCTACATTTATAGATTTTATTACCTCTTTTTTCTCTTATTACTAGAAGGGCTACTCCTTCTTCAATCTTTCTGCCTTCCTCAAATCTGTTGCTGCTAGCAAAATCTCCTCTAGCACTTGTGTTCCTTGATAAACTGGGTCAAATATTCAAGGCACTAAAAGCTATCTCTATTCTAGTCAATTCTCTAGACTATCTAAGCTCATTCTTAACTACTTCAAGTCTTCCAAGAAATGTCTCCTTTGTGAAATCTTTAGTACAAGATATCAATAACTATATCATTTGAACTACTAGCTTAAATGGTGGTGTTAAGCTCATCAATATCTTCCATATAACCTCATCATCTTCTTTGGTTCCTCCTTGAGATCTAATACTTGCAATAATTTCTGATATTCTGCCTACAAATGTTCTTACAGATTCATCTTCCTTTATTTTAGCATCTTGAAATGAACAAATCCAACTTTATAGCCTCAATTTCTTAGAATGGTCATCACCTTCAAAACTATTTTCCAAAGCTTTCCAAATCAAATGTGAAGTAGTAAGTGATTTTACCTAATTGTATTCAATTTCAGGAAGTGCGAATCAGTTATCCAACAATTAAAACATTTATCTTCCTTAAATAAGATTTAACCATTCAACCAAAGTAAACAACCATACAAAGATGCAAATAGACAATTACACCAGATTTGTTGACTAGGGAAACCCTTGATTAGAGGGAAAACCCCTATGGGAATGATGCCCACAAGATGATGTACTAATATAAATATTCCTTGTTAGAGGATGGACCCTATTAGGAGTCTATTACAACAATTGGTACATATGAGTCCCTATTAGGAGACTTTGAATCTCTGTTAGGAGATTCCAACACTGTTAGGAGTGTGCCAACCATGTTAGGAGTTATAGTACAAAGTATGCAAGATGAGACCACTGCCCAAAAATGCAATTTCAACTACAACAAGAGCTCATTTCTCAAACAAGTAATTTACTATTATGTTCCTCTTTATTTTGTCAACCAAACCAATCACTATTAGACCTTGTAGACTAGGTCAAAAACTTGAGATCAAAATATCAAACCTTGGACCACTTAGTAAAACCTTGGCAATGAAGTTTCTTTCACTTCTGCTCTGCTCTGCTCACTTTCGCATTCCACTCTTATTGTTGCTTATCATCAATAAAAAAACCATACCTTATGATAAAGGAAAATGCCCTTCCTTTATATAGAGTCCATTATATAGTTTCCTGAGTTGGCTATTAGACCTTCTCATTTGATTATTATAGGACCACATTAAGAACACATTATACTTAGTGATAACATTAATCTTCCACTTTACAACTTGAATATCTTTCTATACACGTAATATTATGATGAGAGAACTTAGCCACATCATCACCAACATGTCTTATTCATGTCCTCAACCTAGATTCCCAGAATAATAACTATGCTAAGAGATATAACAAGTTTACTAGAACATGCTTCTATAAACTCTATCTCAGAACAGACATCACCAAAACTTACATAACTTCTTTCAAACTTATCATTTCTTCTTTCAACATTAATTACATATGTGAGATACTTAGAAGTATTTCTCATAACCTCAAATAGTTATAATACTTAGCTAGCCATCTGTACTAACTTGATCTTCTCACTATTCTTTTGTTAGATACCACAGAAAATTGTTATGTCAACATCAATGACAAACTTAGTCATGAATGTAACATGTCATCATAGAAACATATCTATAATACTCCCCCATAGGAATATCATTAGCATTCATGCTTTCAACAATCTCTCAACAAGAACATGTATCATGTTACCATATTTTTGACACTTTTCACATGACTTTGTAAAATCTACTACATCAATATGAATCATGGGCCAATAGTAGCCAACCCTCAACAACCTTTGGGCCATGGAAAGACCATTGGAATGTCCTCCATAGATTCCCTCATGGATTTCAACTAATGCTTGTTTAGATTCTTCCTTTTCTAAGTATCTAAGAAGAGTTCCATCTAGACTCCTCCTATACAAATCAACAGAGATACATGAATGGTGAGAGGCATTTTAGATAAGGTATCTACATCTAGATGGATTAAAGGTTTCAGGTATAATACCATCATGAAGGTATGAATAAATGACACCATAACATGATGAAATATGACCAAAAAGGGAGCAAATAACATGACTTTCTTGGGAATCATAGATAGGGTGATGTAGGTCTTCCACCAATTCAAATCTGGATTCATGTTTCTTTAACTAAAGAAGTGAAGCAAGTGTAGCCATGACATCAACTACTTTTTTTTTTGTCGAGGGATTTGCTGAAATGTAACAAATGTGAAATATCATCTCAAGGAATCAACCATCTTCTTCTAAGGTGTTAGTTTCTCATTTTTTGTTAAACATTCATCATTGACTTGGTTGATTAACGTTGTGAATCCCCATAAATGTGCAACTCTATGATTCTTCATTCTATGGTCATCTTAAGTCTGTTTGTTAAAGCTTCATAGTTAACAATTTTGTTTGTACATGGGAATAATAACTTGTAAGATTTAGGAATCGTGTACCTATGAGGAGAAATAAACAACACACCAGCTCCCAAACCATGTTGTATAAGGGATCCATCAAAGAACATCTTCCATGTTCTTTTAGTCATATACATGAGCTACTTACCTGGGAAAAAAACTTGAATAGGTGCATTATCTTGTATTGGGAAATCAACCAATTGATCTGCTATGGCTTGTTCTTTGATTTCTTTATCCTCAACATACTCTATGTCAAACTCTAAAAGGATCATCATCCATTTAGCAAGTCTACTTGTGAGGGAAGCCTTACCCAATAAATATTTGAGTGGATCTATTTTTGCTAAGAGGTGTATGGTGTGTACAAGCATGTAATGTTGCAACATTTGGGAAGCAAACACAACTGCTAGGCAAGCTTTCTCAATACTGGTGTAGTTAACCTCATATAAAACAAGAGTATGACTAATGTAGTATATTTCTCTTTCTTTCCCATGTTCATCAAGTTGAGCTAGTAATACCCCCAAGGAAGATTCTATCAAGGAAAAACCATCCATCAAGGAATAAACCTCATAACACACGGTCATATCTACTATCATGTCTATATTGGGAAGTGGAAAGTGATCCTTTGGGCATGCTCTATTGACATCTCTAAAATCCGTGCAAACTCGAATGGTTTTTTTATGTTTGGAAACTGGTACAATGTTTGATATCCATTCAACATAGTTAATAGCCCTTATGAATTTTGCACCAAGTAGTTTCTCTAATTCTACTTTCACTAGGAGGGCTATTGAGGATGCATCTTTCTCAATTTTTGCTTAATTGGTTTGGCACCCAGAGCTATTGATAAGTGATGCAGGATAATATTAGTGTCCAAACTTGGCATATCTGTATAAGTCCAAGCAAAATTTATCTTTTTTTTTTAAAGAACTCAATGTAAGCTTATTTTTCTTGCAGTGACAAGGACTGAGCCAAGTGTATCATCTATGGAGCCTCATCCACACCCAAATTGGCTTCTTGTGTTGGTTCAATAAGTATTGAAGATCTATCTTGAAAATAGCTAGGAAGATGATCAAGTACCTCATCCTTAGGTGCCTTAGAGAGGTTTTCACCCTTAGATATGTCCTTTATTTTTACTTTTTTTTGGTTCTGACACTGCCACACAGTGATTTTTGCCATCAAAACTCTTATTCTTTTTATTTTATTTTATTTTTATTTTGCAACTAAGGTACTTGATGTCTAGCTCTATCATGTTGGTAGCCAGTTCACTGGTGGAAGAGACTATGGGTTTAATGGCATTCAAGTAATAGGCTATCTCATAGTCATTTTGAAATATTAAGAGCTCATGTTCTTGATAGCATTGGCACCAATCAATAAGGTCAGGATGAACTAGGGGTAAGTCAATGAATGGTTCAAGGTTGTTAATGTAAATGGTTTCATCTTTGGTGACCGAAAATTCAAAGTCTATCAAGTAACTTCCTAAGCTACCCAAATCAAGACTCATCCTAACAAGCGAAGAATAGTCCACTAAGGAGACATGTGAGTTCAAATACTCTAATTCTACACATGACTTGCTAGCTACCTTAGGTTGAGGACTATAAGAGTGGATGACATCAACATCCATGTCAATTGTGGAAGGCTCCAAGAAAGAATCCCATTCATACTCATGTGAACTCATTTATGAACTTCTAGTAGGGTGCTTACACCATGAAGGCTTGGGACACCTTGATGTTGAAGCTTGAATATCATCAAGGGTAACACCTTCTCTTTCCATTAAACTATCTAAACTTGATTCATTTTGTTCCACAATTGCAATTGTCTCATGAGTGACTACAGTATCTAAATTTTTTGAAAGGACACTAGTGGAAGGAACCCAATCTTCACACATATCTTGCTGATTTTCCAAATTAGGTACATATTTTGGTTCATCTTCACTATCCAAATTCTCAAGAATAGGATTAGTGCTCTTATTATGATTTGCAAATCCTAGGCCAATCATCTCCTCAGACTTGTGTCTAAAAAGAACATGATCAAGGGGTTTAGCTCTAGCATCCAATCTATGACTTAGAGGGCCATGTCTAGGATAGTCCATCTATTTAAAAAAAGTATAACCTATTCCATAGGCCTTAGGAGAGGGAGAGAAGTTCTCATTGTGCATATATTTCTATTCTTTAGAAATCTAGTCTCTAACAACCATGTCTTCTTTCTTATCTTGAAATATAGGAACTGATGACTGTACAAATGTGTCAAATAGTGTCATAACTGAAGAGGAAGGCTTCATTTCTTATGAAGGTTTTCCACAAGACCTAGGCAAAATTGGTAATGCTAAAAGGAAGTTGAGTTGATACCCTCCCATGCCAAGGTCTATTGATTTTAACTTATCTCTACATTAAGCTAAAGTTGCATCAAAATAATTTGCTTCTCTATTGAGGGGAACATGAGTACTCACTAAAATTGAGTTAATAGATAAAGTATTATCCCTAAGTATACAAATCTCTATTCCATTGTAAGGTAACTTAACACAGTGATGATAAGAAGATGACACTGCTTTCATATCATGAATTCACTATCTACCAATTAATATATTGTATGCAAGGGGACTAGTGTCAATTATTTGAAATAAAATATCTTTCTTAATAGGGCCAATCCTAACAGGAAGGACGAACAAACCCTTTGAACTTCTTTTTTCCTCATCATAGGCTTTGATAGTGAGCTTTCTTCTGGTATCTATGACTTGTTTAGAATATCACAACATATTTAAAAGACTCAAAGAATAAATATTTAGCCCAACGGCCCCATCTATCAACACATGCCTAACACAGGTTTTACAAATCATGACTTCAATATGGAGAGCAAGATTATGTGGATGGCTCAAAGATTTATCATCTTCCTCTGAAAAGGTGAGGTAATGGGGGCTAGCAATATGATTAACCATGTTCTGGAATTGATCAACATTCAAATTTTTGGGAACATTCATTATGTGCAAAGCATCCTCAAGGAATCTCTTATGTCTTAGAGACAACTCTAAGAGCTCAAAGATCAAAATTTGAGCTAGGGTTATTTGCAACTGATTGACAAGACTATAGTTTGACTTAGGATTGATTGTTGGTTTTGAGGTAACATTCTTAGATGTTACTTTCTTTGGCTTACTTGGTTGACTTGAATTGGGTCCTCTAATGATAAGGGGACCTCGACTTCGTGTGACAACATTAAGACTTTGAGATGACACTCTAGGGTGAGGACCCCTTAGCACCGAGACAAGTTTTTCATGAAAGATAGGAGGAGAGTTCATGTCTAAATTATAACCATAAGGATCTTTATTTCTCATCATGTTGACATTCTCTTCTACTACTTCAAGCATGTTAACAACATTCTCTACATTCACATAGGTGTATGCACCCTAAAATGATCTCCTAGACTATGGGCCCCCATTCTTCAATTTATCAATTTCCTTAATCAATGCATTGCGATATTTTATTGAATCAATTCAAATCATTTTCCTTGATCAAATTGCAATTAATTTAATTATTTCAATATTTACTAAGGTTTGATCATTCCATGAATAATCTTAATTAATTAAAAGAAAACATCCCTTTTAAATAAATAAAATAATCTTAATTAATTAAAAGAAATCTCTCTTTTAATTAAATAATCTAATCTTATTTAATTAAAAGAAAGCATCCCTTTTAAATAAATAGAAAAATCTTATTTAATTAAAAGAAAATCTCTCTTTTAATTAAATAATTTTATCTTATTTAATTAAAATCTCTCTTTTAATTAAATGATATTATCTTATTTAATTAAAAGAAAACATCCCTTTTAAATAAATAAAATAATCTTATTTAATTAAAATAAAATCTCTCTTTTAATTAAATAATTATATCTTATTTAATTCAAATCTCTCTTTTAATTAAATAATCTTATCTTATTTAATTAAAAGAAAACCCCTCTTTTAATTAAATAAATAAATCCCCACTTAAAGCTCTCTTTTTGATGAACAAAAGAAATAAATCAAATAAAATCTTTTAAAAATTTCCTTTTTTTTGCACATATCTCTAAGTAGTGAGCTTTTTTCCTCTTACTTGCCTTTTTAGGGATTTATCCCACATTGCTCTTGTGACAAGCCTCCCACCTCCACACTTTCCTTTATAAGGAGCTCTCTCCTTCTCATTTGTATAGATGTTTGTTGCTATAGTATTGTTATGCTACAGGCTTGGAGAGCAATTTTGGTGAAGGAGTTTGAGCATTAGGGTTTGGACATTACAACTTCATTGTAACTTCTCTCTTCTTGTGTTCTTGTCTCATGCATCCATGGCTTCCATCATTATGCTTCATCCTTGCATTTTCATATCAGCTTAGAGTCATATTTTCTTTTATAGATTAATCTTGCATTGTTATTTCCTTTTATAGATTAGATTTCCTTTATTGCATTGCTTTGCATTGTTATCATTTAGATTAGCTTGCATCTTCATTTGTATGCATATTTGATGATCATGGTGACTAACACTCTTGATTTTCCTCTTTGAACTAAGGGCCTTCATTACAAACCCTTGCATTCCATGAATAGAGAGCTATGAGTCACCATTTGAGATCTCATTCTTGAGCAATCTTGAATATAATGACTCATAGAAGTGTGTCAACATTTTAGCACACATTTTTGGCGCCCACCATGGGGCAACCCACCTTTACATGTCGGTTTTAACTATTTTTTGAGCTAACCCCCTTGTGTGAATTTGTTTGGAGATGAAAAACCCTAGATTTTAAAGATATTATCATATCTCCCAAATGAATTGATATTTTGGTCTGAAATGTACTTTTATAGGTTGGAGAAATATCAGAAAAACTTTGGTTAAAAATTCAAAAAATTTCAAGTTAATTCATATTTTTTAATAAATTTTTCTTTACTTTTCATGAAAAATCATTTTTGGGCACAAATTGGCAAATGTTTTGGAAAAGTCTAAATTTTTGGAAAGATCTTGGAATTCTAAATGGGCTATTTCTTTGTGTTTTGAGTTTAGAGCTCATATGAGGGCTCAAAAACTCAATTTACAAAAATTGGTCTATTTTGACAAAATTGGTCTGTTTTGACAAAATTGGTCCCCAAGACACAAATGTAAATATTTTTCTAAACTTTTGACATTTTTGGAAAGGTTTTCACTTTTTAATGGGGGTTTCCTTTCTATATTTAGGTTTTTGGGTTTGAATTCATGACATATATGTCCAATCTTGTTGATTGGGTCAAAAATGAAAAAATAAAATAAAATGACATTTAATGATTAACTTGCATTTAATTTTCACATGGTTCAATGCATGATGTGAGTTTTCATTTGGGTTATTTGTTGGTTATTATTACTCTTAACAATATGATTTTGAGATTTAACCCTAGGGTTTGCATAAGACATATCTATCTTGTATTGGTTTGCTTCTTGTTTGCTTGGAGTGATTGCTTGGTTTGTTAGATCAGTGGAGTGATACACACACGTTGTTTTGGATTTGAAGTATTTTTATACATCTCTATATCATTTGGACTTTGGAATTAAAAGTGAACCTCTTATGTGTTTGGCTTGAGTGTTTTACATGCTTTCGCGATTCACATTTCGATTAGTGCTCTAAATTGGACCTAGATTTGCTTTCTTGCATACATCTTTCACATAGTAATTAGGCCCTATGAACACTATTTGTGGTGAGCTTGAGAGAGCAAGCTTCATTCACTTGCCTTACATGTGAAGCTCTTCTTGATGATAGATCCTTTTGTAGGTAGGGAAGGATTTGATATTTTTTTATTGTCTCACTTGGTTTGTCTTTGACATTTACCGGTACTTTCTCTTGTGAGATTGGTCTGTTAGTTTGTGGTGACTGATCATGGAAATACTGTAGTTTATCTATATTCGCCAATTTATGGCTAACATGTTGTAACTAATTTTAACCCTAAAGCGGTAAAAATACTTGTATAAAAGGGCTTAGGTTTAGGGATTGTTTGATAAGGTGTGATCCGAAATTGCTTCTTGCAGTGGTATTGAGTTGGAAGGGATTACATATTGTAATCAAGTTGTAATCACTGCAATGCAATAATATTGGACTTTCTATTTGGTGAATGTAGCCCAGGGATTAGGTGAACCACATTTAATCTTGGTTTCTTGTGTTCTTTTCTATGTGATCTATTATTATTTGATATTGTTTATATTTGCATGTAATTGTTGTTTCTATCTATGGTTAAATCCTAACAAGTGGTATCAGGGTGAGGTTATTTTTTTGTTATTCTTTGTAGGAAAGTCTCATGTTTGAGTAGGAGTGATGGCAGATGAGGGTAAGCTAAGGGTTGACAAATTTAATGGGTAGAAATTTCAATTGTGGAAGATGCAAATGGAGGACTATCTTTATTAGAAAGATTTATGGAAGTCGTTGGAAGGAAAAAACCAAGATTCAGGGATCTATGTAAAATGATGACTAGGATATTTTAGATAGAAAGACACTTGGAAGCATTCAATTATGTCTAGCAACATCAGTAGCATTTAATATTACAAAAACAAAGACGATAGAAGAGTTGATGGAAACCCTAGTGAAATTGTATTAAAATCCCTTTGCTTCAAATAAGGTATTTCTCATGAAGTGTTTATTTAATATGAAAAGGGAAGAAAGTGGATTTGTTGCAGATCATTTAAATGAGTTTAATACTATCACTAGTCATTTATCTTCTTTGGGTATTAATTTTGATAAAGAATTAGGGCTCTCTTGATTTTGTGTTCTTTGCCTGAAAGCTGGAATGACTTGGTAATGGTTGTAAGTAATTTTGTTTCTGGATCTAATACCCTAAAATATGATGATGTGATTAGTATTATTTCGAGTGAGGAAACTCATAAGAAATCCTTAGGTGGATCTAAATTAGGATGTGTTTTGAACACACAAAGAAGATGCATAATGATTAAAAGAGGAACTAATTCAGGAAATCATGGGAAATCAAGAGGAAAGTCAAAGGGGAAGAGGTCTTGATCTAGAGGACTGAGAGATTCCTGGTACCATGGTAAAACAAGACATAAGAAGAAAGATTGCTAGACTTGAAAGAACAATGAAGGAGATAATCAAGAAGGGAACACGGAGGCAAATGTGGTAAATAAAAAATCCAAAGAGGATAATTTGCTTCTGTCTTTAGAAAGTGTTAATGATTCATGGGTTTTAGATTCTAGTGCTTCATTTCATGCTACACCTCATAGAGGTTATTTCATTGATTATGTCCAAGGGGATTTTGGGCTTGTTTATTTGGGGGATAATGGATCCCGTTAGATTGTTGGGAAGGGAAAAGTTAAGATTAAGTTGCAGAATGGGAATCATTGGCTACTACATGAGGTAAGACATGTTCCAAGGCTGAGTAGAAATTTAATTTCAGCAAGGCAACTCGGTGATGAGGGTTGTGTAGTTAATTTTAATAATAAAAATTGGAAGGTTTCAAAAGGTTCCATCCTAGTAGAAAAAGGTGTGAAAATAGGCACATTATGTCTTTGTACAAGTCATATTATTCCTTCTACTTTTATTATTTTAGAGAAACATGAATGTTTACAAATAATTACTGCAGTTGAGCAAGCAGAACAAATAGCTGCTATAGATTCTGATACGGTGCTATGGCACAACAGAATTGGACACATGAGTGAGAAAGGTATGAAAGTAATTCATTCAAAGAAAGTTTTAGTAGGTCTGAAATGTGTTAATATGGATTTTGTGAAATTTGTGTGTATGTAAAACAAAAGAGAGTGAGTTTTATGAAGACTGAGAAGGAAAATAAAAGGAAGAAATTAGAGCTTGTGCACACAAATGTATGGGGACTAGCTTAGGTATCTTCCCTTGGTGGATCTCATTATTATGTTACATTTATTGATGATGCAACTAGAAAAGTATAGGTTTATTTCCTTAAACATCAATCTGATGTATTTCAAACTTTTAACAAATGGAAATGCTTGATTGAAAATGAGACTGTTAAGAAATTAAAATGTCTCAAATCTAATAATGGTGGTGGTGGTGAGTATTGCAGTCATGACTTTGAAGATTATTGATCCACTAATGGTATTTGTAGATAGAAATTTTTTCCAAGGACTCCACAAGAAAATGGAGTGGCTGAATGCATGAACAAGACTATAATGGAGTATGCAAGGAGCATGAGGTTGCATGCTGGGTTGCCCTTACACATGTGGGTGGAGGCTATCAATATTTTTGTGTATTTGATTAATAGAGGTCCCTCTACTCCTTTAGTTTGCGGTATTCTAGAGGAAGTATGGACTGGTAAGAAGATGAGTTATTCTTTTCTGAAAACCTTCGACTGTGAAGCATTTGCTCATATAGATTACGAAAATAGAACCAAGCTAGAAGCTAAGTCAGAGAAATGTGTATTTGTTGGATATGACATTAATGAATTTGGTTATAGGCTTTGGAATTTTGAAAATCATAAAATTGTAAGAAGTAGGGATGCCATATTCAATGAGAAAGTGTTGTACAAAAATATATTGCAGTAACATGAGAAGAAAGAAAATGATTATGCAGTGCTGGATGATACTCCAAAAGATGATGTTCTAGCCATTCCTCATGATGTGCAATGACAAAAACAAAAAATACGACACACACCAGTGGATGTTAGATGGTCAACAAGGCTAATTAGACCTCAAGAAAGATTTTCTCCCTCTTTGTATTCCATTTTACTAACCAATGCTGGTGAACCTAGATATTATGATGAAGCTATGTAGGTGGATACTAAGATTCAGTGGGAGTTTGCAATGAAAGAAGAAATGGACTCTTTTATGAAAAATAGGACATGAGATTTATGCAAGTTGCCTGTAGGTAAAAGGGATTTATAGAATAAATGGGATTACAGGTTGAAAGAAGAGGAAGGAGGTAAGAAAAGATTTAAAGTGAGGTTAGTGGTAAAAGGATTTGCAAAAAAAAGGCATTGATTTTGATGAGATATTCTCTCTTGTTGTTAAAATGACTTCTATTAACACTATTTTAAGTATTATGGCTGCTAAAGATTTTCACTTGGAGTAGCTTAATGTTAAAATAGCCTTCATGGCAATTTGGATAAAGAGATATATGGCACAACCATAGGGATTTGAGGTCAAAGGTAAGGAGAACTTAGTGTGTAGGTTGAAGAAAAGTTTATATGGCTTGAAGCAAGCACCTTGGCAATGTTATCTAAAATTTGACAGGTTTATGCATAAAAATGGATACAATAGGTATCATTTAGACTATTGTGTTTATTTTAAGAGGTTGGATGATGTCAACTACATTATTTTATGTTTATATATTGATGATATGCTTGTAGGTGGCTCTAAAATGGATCACATTAAGGGATTGAAATGCTAGTTAGCACATGCATTTTCTATGAAATATTTTGGGGCAGCAAAACAAATCCTTGGTATGAAGATTTGTAGAGATAAGAAGAACAATAAATTGATACTATCTTAGGTTGATTATGTTAAGAAGGTGTTACAACACTTCTCTATGGAGAATGCTAAAGCTGTCAGTACACCTTTTCCTAGTCATTTGAAGTTGACTAAGGAGATGTGTCCAAATACACTAGAAGAGGAGGATAAGATGTCCAAGGTACCCTATGCTTTAGTTGTAGGAAGTTTGATGTATGCTATGGTAAGAATAAGGCCATATATTGCACATGCAATGGGAGTCCTTAGCAGGTATATGAGTCATCCAGGAACTAAGTATTGGAATGTAGTCAAATGGATTCACATATATTTGAGAGGAACATCTAGTAAGTGTTTACACTTTGGGGGCTCTACTACTAACTTACAAGGCTATGTTGACTCAGATTTGGTAGGGGATATTGATACCAGGTGGAGTACTATAGGTTATGTATTTACTGTTGGTAGGGTAGTAGTGAGCTAGGTTTCTAGATTACAAAAAGTTAATGCTTTATCCAATACAGAGGTAGAGTATGTTGCTACTATAGAGGCAATGAAGGAGATAATATGGCTTCAATTCTTCTTGGAAGAATTGGGACACCCTTAGAGGGATAATTATTTCTTTACTGATAGTCAGAGTGCTATTCATCTTGTAAATAATTCAACTCTACATTTAAAGACAAAATACATTCAGTTGTAGTATCATTTCATTTGATCAGTTTTGGATGATGGATAGTTAAAGCTAGATAAGATACATATAGATGATAATCTAGTAGATATGTTTAGAAAGGCAGTGACAAGGGAGAAGCTAAATTCCTCTTTAGCTTTGGTTGTTCTTCTAGACTAAATAGGAATAAAAGAACAACAAAGTCTAGGGTGGTTTGATCTAGTGGGAGCCCCATGTGTTAGCAGTATTGCTATAGGATCAGTCTCCAAGTGAGAGATTGTTGTCTAGTGTGGAGTTTGATTAGAGCCCAAGTGGGAGATTGTTAGTTTGTGGTGATTGATCAGGGAAGTACTATACATACTTCATAAATTCTTTGGGGTAAAATTTTTTTGGGCTACTATTCATCAATAATGGGCTACTATTTTCCAATTGGCTATTGTTTATATTTGCCAATTTATGGCCAACATGCTGTAACCAATTTTAACTCTAAAGTGGCAAAAATACATGTATAAAAGGGCTTAGGGTTAGGGATTTTTTGATAATGTGTGATGCACAATTTCTTCTTGTGGTGGTATTGAGATGTAAGAGATTATAGATTGTAATTAGGTTGTAATAACTAGATCATAATAATATTGGACTTGTTGTTTGGTGAACGTAGCCTAGGGATTGGGTGAATCACATTAAATCTTGGTGTCTTGTGTTCTTTTCTATGTGATTTATTATTATCTAATATTGTTTATGTTTGCATGTAATTATTATTTCTGTCCGTGGTTAAATCCTAACATGTTAGTGATTATTGTTGGCTTTCCAAAGCTCAGTGAAGTGATTTCAAATTAGTGTGTCAATGAATCTATTTGCTATATTTGGGTGAGGTGAAGAGGCTAGAGGAGTATGCTCTGTTCCCTTTTGGGAACTCCATAAACTTGGAACCATTGAATCTAAACTAAGTCCCCATGTGGTTCAATTCTGTGAGTCTTCCTTGATTAGAGAGGGTTAACTGTAGTGGATATTTTCTTTATTGGGTAAACCACGTGGACAGAACCTCAAGCGATAGTAGCCACTTTCACCATGGTAGCAACATCCACTATATAAATGTCCTGAAGAAATCTCCATGGGTGTAGTGTTTTGTTGGGCTATTAGATTTCCTTAGCATCTTCAATTGATTAAATTCTTAGAATGTATCAAAACCATGGTGCACCAAGATTGGATTTTACCCACTTGAGATTGTAAGAGTTGCAGAGTTGACCATTACTAAGAACCATAGTACAACCCAAATTTTCTTTTCTAGGACTATGTGCGTGATTGGAAAACATTTTGAGAACATACATAATAGTGGTTCTAGGGATTAGATTCATACCAAGACACTATTCTTATTAATGTGCAAGGTTGCTTTGTCCCTTGCCCATTGCTTGTAGATGTTTTCTTAAACTCATTGAGTGTTGTCTTGCATGCCTAATTTATGATAAAAAATTATGGAATCATCTAGTTGGTCAATTAAAAGGAACAAGAAAATTGAGTTCTCAAGTTGAAACCTTTCTCAATTTGTTATCCTATCATTTTCAATCCTCCTTGGTTGATTTGGGTCAGATTAGTTCACTTATCCTACTATTGGGAGCTTTTTTTCACCTTGGATTATTGTGATTTAACCTCTTGAATTAGTAATATTTAATTTCACGAGTGACCTTTCTTGGAGTTGGTGAGTTAGAAATTGTTCTTTTTGAGAAGATAAACCTTTAGATTCTTTGATAACACACTTGGAGAGCCTTAGTAATCTCTTGTCCATTCACTTCCATTCAAATTCAATTTTAATTAATTATAATTTGGGCAAGTCATCCTCTTGATCCATATGTATTAGGGTATTCACCCATATTGGTGGGCACCTCTATGGTAGTGTTGGTTTATGCCTATTGTAAACAATTCTATCTTATCATCTCTCTTTTGGATAAGTAAGTCCTTTTACTATCCTAGTTTGGTACTAACATTTCTTAGGGTTGTCCTATTACCTAGTACTTTTTCTTTCATGACTATTATAACAAGATATCAAGTAGATTAAGGAAGTGACCTAAATTAGTCTTTAACCAATTACCCTTAGTTTAAACTCACCAAAGATTTAAGGGAAAATAACTTGTAGTTGATCAATCACCTAGGGACAACTTAGAAGTTTGGTTCTATCCCAAGAGTAACCTTAGTTAATTGAGTACACTCTTAGTACCTTCTCACTTAGATATGGATAGGAGTTACATAATGAATCAAAGAGAGAGGGAAGAAATGATGAACACCGTGATGACATATTTGAAAAACATTGAGATACCATTTTGTTTGGTAGTTCCTCTCATGAAAACTGGCTAGTCTCACCCCTTATCTCAACTAGATATTTGACTGCACACAAAAGGGGTGAAAGAGATAAGAGGCAAGCCTATCAAGAAGAATAATCACAACATGAAAACCAAGATGATTAACCTCGTGGCACTCATGTGAATGCAACATATACCAATAATTTGTTTAGACATTCAAAACCAAGTTCACTGCTCAAGACACCTTCAAGATACATGAGTGAAAGAATTAAGACAATTGAATGTGAAAAGAAAGCCTTCCTAGATGAACAAGTTGCAAAGGAAGAGCAGTTTAGACTCCTAGAGTTGGAGAGACAAGCCTTGTTGGAAATAGAAAGGAAAAAATTCTAGGAAGAGCATGATAGACTCTTGGCTCAATAACTTAATGATCAATTTAACAACATGCGTGTTGGTGGTGGAAAAAATTCTCCTCAATCCACCCCTCCTAAGACTCCATTAAGTGGAAGACATTCAAGAACACCTTCATGATCTCCTAGAACTAGAGGAAGAGGGGCTTCAAGAAATGATCATTATAGGAGATTAACACCTCCTAGGATTTCAAGACAACCTTCACAACATGCTCACCATGGTTCATAGTATGGAGGAGGTAGTTCAAATTTTGACCATGACTCTCAAGATTTCATGAGAATGCAACAAGATCCTTCTTTCCAAGAGTATGTGGAGAAGTATATATATCAAAGTAAAGACACATTCCTAAAGAATTTAATTGACAATGGCGCTAAAGTTCCCTACAACTATGTTGTAGACAAAAAAATTAGGAGGCAAAATTTTTCTTTAGAAGAACAATTTAATTAAGTGAATAGTATAGTGGACAAGTTGATAGAACCTAAGAGTTCCTTCTCACTTGATTCTATTTGTCCTAACCCTTTTGATAAGAGTGTTGATATGAAAGACTTTCCTAGAAAGGTTAAGATCCCCCAATATGAAAAGTATGATAGGAATAGGGATCTAAGTGATCATGTGCGTCAGTTTTATACCATGAGTTTTGAATTTCATTAGGAAGACTTGTACATTATGAGATTGTTTCCAAGGAGTATTAAGGGTCAAGTAATGGAATGGTTCACCAACATAGCTCCTCTTGTTAAGACTTTCAAAGAGCTTGTTCAAAGATTTATTCAACACTTTGCATACAACCTTTCAAGATCTATCACCCTGCTGGACTTGTGTAACATGAAGAAAACTCAAGAAGAATCCTTTGTCATTTTCTTGCAAAGATGGAGATGATAATGCTCTTGCTATCCTAGGACTATCCCTAAAAAAGAGAAGATTGAAATCATTATTAGCAACATGATTTCCAAAATGTAGTTTGAAGTTAAGAAGATGGTTTTTGAGTCTTTTGACATGATGGTTGAAACCACATTTAGAATTGACAATGCTTTGAAAGAACAAGGAATTTCGGCCGAACATGGAAACAATAACAACAATGGCCAAAGTAACAACAATAAAGATAAAGGAAAGAATTAATACTGGAATAGAAATAAACAAATGGTCAATGATGGAGTTGTGGACTCCAAATCTAATGATCAAGGTAATCTTCATTTGGTTAGTGCTAATCAAAAAGGAAGTAATCCAAGATACCAAGATAGGCCAAAGGGAGAAAGGCAAGATTTTTGCAATATTTGGTGAACCACATGATGAGATATTGACAAAGCTTTTTTCTCACAACTTGGTGTGTCCATTTATTTTGCAAAGTTCTGTATACCTAAGGTTAAGTCATGGTGGTTGGATGAGAAATCCAATTGTGAGTTTCACGATGTCATTGGACATAATGTTGAAAATTGTGGAAAACTCAAGCATATCATTTCGGACCTTATTGATAATGGTAAGCTTCAAGTGGATGGATTTAACATTAATGTCGATCACATGGCCTCTAAAGAACCTTTGCCCAAGTATGATAAGGGGGAAACCTCTAAACGTAAGAATGGAAAAGTTGAGATTAATTACACTTATGCAAATGAAGAGAATGTTGTCAACATGCTTGAAGTAGTAGAAGAGAATGTCAACATGATGAGAAATAAAGATCCTTATGGTTATAATCTAGACATGGAATCTCCTCCTATCTTTGATAAAAATCCCATCTTGGTGCTAAGGGGTCCTCACTTTAGAGTGTCATCTCAAAGTCTCAATGCTGTCACACAAAGTCAAGGTCCCCTTGTCATTAAAGGACCCAATTCAGGTCAACCATGTAAGCCAAAGCAAGTGACATCTAAGAATGTTACCTCAAAACCAACAATCAATCCTAAGTCAAACTATAGTCTTGTCATTTAGTTGCAAAGAACCCCAGCTTAGATTTCAATCTTTGAGCTCTCAGAGTTGTCTTCAAGACATAAGCAAGTCCTTGAGGATGCTTTGCACACAACAAATGTTCCCAACAATTTGGATGTTGATCAATTAAAAAACTTGGTTAATCATATTGATAGCACTCATTGCCTCACCTTTTCAGAGGAAGATAATAAATCTTTGACCCCGCCACATAATCTTGCTCTCCATATTGAAGTCATGATTCACAAAACCTATGTTAGATGTGTGTTGATAAATGGGGGTTATAGGCTTAATATTTGTTCTTTGAGTCTTTTAAAGATGTTGGGTTATTCTAAACAAGTCCTAGATACCAGAAGAAAGATCACTATCAACATTGAGTTATATTTTCTTTCATACATTAATCTTGCATTATTATTTCCTTTCTTGCATTTCTTTACATTATTATCATTTAGATTATCTTGCATCTTCATTTGCATGCATATTTAATGATCATGGTGACTAACACTTTCTTTTCCTCTTTGAATCTCTCATTTTATGGTGTACTTGCATGGGCACAAACTAGGTCAAACTTCCATTTTAGATTGAATCCCATAGATTCAATCTAGGGTGACAACAAGAAAACCATAGCTTTGATACTAGTTGTAAGGAAACTTACAACAAAAATATAATCATTTCCACATAACCCATAATAGATAAGAAATAAATATTTAATTGAAATCCACATGCAAGAGAATAGATAACATACCCACAAGAATGTAACACAAGATATACCATGGGAAACCCTCATTGAGGGAAAAAACCCAACCTCCAAAATCATCCATCACAATGTATTATTTAGCAAAAACACCATTACAATACAATTGTGGAAGCCTTCAAATCCATAGCCACAACCAAGAAATCCATGTGAACAAGCATGAATCCACACATCCCATGCCATGCTTCCAACCTTCACAAATGCTCCCTTGGATAACTTGTCAAATCTTATTTTGTTTGACTCTTGCCTTTTTACTTTTGTCTTGTCACTACAACTACCCTTGTGGCTGCCTATATAGGAGAAAGTCCCACAAAACCACCAAGTGGTATTATATAAACCACGTGCTACCTAACCCATTGACCCCACATTTAATATTGGCCATTTAATTCTTTTTCTCTAATATTAAATTATTACATCAAATATTATCACAATGTTACAATACAACTCATCAAGTATATCCCATGTGAATCTTTACATGTTGCACACCCATCTAGGTGTTGCTAGGTGCAACATTACATAATAAAATAAAATAATAAAATATAACAATATTATGCAATGTGTGCAACACCCATTATCTCAACATTTTAATAACTCAAGTACAATAAGTATGTCTAAGAATCCTATGTTGCATTCTAAGACTAGGCATATATCCATTAAGTATCATGTTTTGAGAGATAAAGTTGTAGAGAATGAAATTAGACTAGAGTATGTTAGTATAAAAGAGAGAATTTTAGATATATTTATGAAGCCTTTAGATACATTTGAGTATTTGTGAGGCGTGCTTGGGGTTATGTAGTTACCTACTTCTTATTAGATAATGGAGAAAGTGCATCAGTACAGTGGTATAGAGCACTATTGTTTATCTAGATTGAATGTTAATGCTTCCTATATGGGTGAGTATTTGTGATGAGCAGAGTCATCAAGGACTCTTGAAGATGGTATAGAACAATGTCTTTGGATACTTGAGCTAGTTGAAGACTAGAGAAAATGATTAACATAATGAAGCCTTTGTCATTGATGTCAATGGGGGAGATATTTCACGAAAAACATCTCCTATGTATGGGGAAAAGTGTTGTAGATTGAGAATAATTTAAAATATCCTCTAACATTATGGAGGAGATATTAGTATGAGGAAAATGTGTAAATGGGGGAGATGCACTATTGAGAGTGACTAATTTCAATAGGAAGAAATATTGAATTATATCAATAAGGGAGAAGTTGTGAACAATTTATTTCCATGCATGTATAGAATGGGAAAATACAAATGGAGAGTTGTTCCAATGAGTTAGAAGTGTGGAAAAATGATGTCGATCCTAAGAATGAGGAAGCACAGACAAAAAAATGCTCCTATGAGTTTCAAATTTGATTGATGAAGAGGATTTGAAAAGAAGAGAGAAGAAACAAAGTTTGATTTGGTATTTTTTTGGAACTTAGATGCTTTTCATCTATGTTGCCATCAATTCCAAAGGGGAAGATTGTTAGCATGAATGCTGATGGTATTCCTTTGGGGGAGTATCCTAAGTACTGGATAGATTTATAACATGATTGACATGTTGCATTCATGACTGTTTCTATCATTGATGTCAACATAGTATTGTTAATGTAAAGACTAACAGAGTAGTAGACAAAGAACAAGGTCGCATAGATTGCATATTGATGATTAGTTGATGTACAGTTGATAACATATTCTACATTGTGTCCTGATAAAGTAGAAAAGTGGGCATCTAGAGAGTCAAAGACATGTGAGAGTTATTCAGGAATTATAGAGGACAATATTCAGAAAGAGTACCTTAGAAGTTCTTTTTGATGTTTGGATTGTATCTTTGAATATTGATATAATCGTGATGAGAGAAGTTTGATAGTGAATATAGACAACATGAGGATGACATCAGTGAGTGCATAAGGTTAGAGGTTACATGTGTGAGAAGTTTTAAAGATTGCAAGCTAACAAGTATTGTTTAATTATGAAATAATTGTTTATCTTAATGAGGTCCTATTATAATTAACTGAGAAATCCTGAAGGCTGACTCAAGGAATTATTCTGAGGATATGGTATAGAAGAAGGTTATTTTCCTTGTGGTGAAGTATATAAGCAAGTGTTCCATTATTATTGAGTGTGATATGTGAAGTATTTGGTAAATGTGAGTAAGCAATCCAAGGGATTATTGGATGTGAAGTTGGTGATTCGGTATTGAGATCAAAAGAGGATTAGTCTAGTCAAGAGGAAAAAATAGTTTGAGATCTTTCATTTCTATTCTTCTACAAGGAATAATACAAAGACTAGTTGGGTAGTGAATTCAATGCTCTTACCCTAAAGTTGTTTGGACAATGGGTCCTTCTGCCTTCTACAACTCTAACAATGTTGGCACAACTCCTAACAAAGTTAGAATCTCCTAACAAGGATTCAAAGTTTTTTAATGAGGATTGATATGTATTGAATGTATTTTATTGGCTTCTAATAGAGTCCATCCTCTTACAAGGAACTTTTATATCCCCACTGGGGTTTTCCCTCTAATCAAGGGTTTCCCTAGTTAACATATCTTGTGTTATTGTGTATGTGTATCTTCTTATGGTTTCCAATTATATTGCTCACATTGATAAGGATTATTAAGATTGATAATTTTTTGAATAATTGGATAACTTATTCAACCCCCTCTCAATTATCTTGGTGAACTTTACTTTCTAACACCAACTACTATTTTTTTGTGGCCTTCTCAAAGTTCTTCTTAATGAATAACAAATAAAATAAAATGAATGAGGTTTTAGCAATCCATTAGATTTGAACTAAGTTAGACACTACTATTATTTTTGAGATACTCCAAAACATTAGCAAATGTAATAATTTTAAATTTCCTTAAATCATTTGTTCACATCTAGTGATTTTTATAGGGATCTAAAAATGATTAATGAATTTTGATATTGTCATGTCATCACCTTCTTACCAATTCTTCAATTTTTTGTTGTGTGGAGCCTAATTAGACTTAGAGGTTAACTTTTTCTCTACATCCTTTGGTGCAATTTTCCTCTAGTTTTTTTTTTTTTTGACACATTTTTTGTGGGGGTTTGGGGGCAATACCCCCATGCTAAGGGTCAAGGGGCAATGCCCCATACAAGGTCCATGAGCAATGCTCAAGGTGGGGTCCTAGGGTTACACTCCCTATCGCAATATAGGGAAAGGTCAAGGGGTAGAGCCCCCAAAGCTGGAAATGAATTTACTATTATAAAAGGTGTAAGGAGTTGTTATTTCTATTGGACAACATATTATAGTCCTAATTTTGTAAGCAACATAAGTTTTGTATAAAATGGCTTAGGGTTAGGGATTTTATATTGCATGATGATTTAGTAGTTATTTTCATGAATGCTAATGGTATTGTTATGGGGAGTATCCTAGTAGTGTTGGAGACACGATTTAGTGATTATATGTTGCATTCATGACAAAGTTTTTGATTGATGCCAACATACTAGTTATTTTGTGAAGATTGACAGTATGACATATAGAGTTTGGTTTCACATAGTTTGATGATTGAAGATCAAATTATACACACTTTGGATTATGTTCTAGAGTATGTCTAGATGCTATAGTTAAGAGCATGTATGGAAATATGAAGACTAGATAGAGTTATGAAGAATTTGGTAAATGAATCTTTCAGATAGCAACTATTGAAAGCAAGTACTGATGTTTGGATTTTATCTCCTAAGAGAGATGGAATTTAGTTGAGCAAGCTAAGATAGATGTTGAAGACATGTTGAAGATGCTTTGGTTAGATAGATATAATTAGATGATCAACAATAATGAAGATATGAAGACTACGAGCGAACTAATTGCTTGTAATTATGAAAACATGTAATATTATAATGTAATATCTTAAGTTGGTCCTATATTATTAATGTAAATTTGGGAAAGCCTCAAGGTTGACTCAATAATTTATTCTAGGACATAGTATAAAGGAAAGGTCATTTCCTTGTGGTAGAGTGTAATATGTGGTCATATCTATTTGATGTATCGTGCGAGCTTAAATGTGGGCATCTTTTGGATCAGAGAAGGGATTGGTGCAATTTTTGCATCATGAGCTTACAAGAAATTGTATTTGTCAAGAGAATTTCTCGTTGGACAATTTTCTATATACACTTGTATTATTCAATGAGGATAGTACTGAAGTTGTTTGGATAGTGGGTTTGGATTCTCCTAACATGGATTTAGAGTCTCCTAATAGGGCCTCATATGTACTGATTGTATGTCATTGACTCCTAACAAGGTCCATCTTTTCACAAGGAAATTTTATCGTAGTACATCATCTTGTGGGTACCATCCCCACCAAGGTTTTCCCTTTGATCAAGGGTTTCCCTAGTTAACAAATCTGGTGTTATTATGTACGATTATCTTTCTATGGTTGTTACATCTACTATTTACATGTTTCAAAATTAAGAATATATTAAGAGTTATTTTAATTGCATAACTGATCCACCCCCTCCCCCCCATTTATCTTGGTGGAATTTACTTTCTAAACAATTATTATTACAACATTAAGTCCTTGAAAAAAAAGATGAACAACTTAAGGAGATCTATGGCACATTTCAAGAAAGAAAGTCTGAAGTTTGGTGGAATTTACTATGATAGTTGGAAAGAAAAGATGAAGACACATATGCTATGTATGAGTCTAGATTATTGGTTAGTGACTAAAAATAGTAAAGATGTGATTAAATAAGACAAGCTTGAAGGTTGTGAAACAATAAAGGAAGACACATTCATGTACAACATGCTTGCTAGAGAAGTACTATTATCAACTCTTCCTAAAACTGAGTTTGGGCAGGTAAAATCTTTACGACTTGCTCATGAAATTTGGAATGCTTTATAGAGCACATTTCAAGGTGATAAACATGTAAGAATTTTCTTAAGGGAAAAATTCACCCATGAACTAAGAACTCAAACACAAGCACACAGTAGACCAAAGAGAGAGAGTATGATCAGAATAACAATGTATTCAATAACTGGTTCATTATAGTACACTAGGAGTACCTATATATAAAGGCCTTATGAGAGCTTCTAGAATGCATAGAAGTTAGCACCATGATGTGTCATACAACCAAGCACATGTCCACTAGATATGGGTTATCCTCCATTAAGCATGAAAGTAAGTGCGGTGATGAGAGGATAAGCCTACAAGGGTGGGACACACAAAACAGTCTTGTCTACACCATGTGCTTAAATAGAGTTGCATACTCCTGTGTTGTCTACATGAAAACTCAAAAAGTGTGCAAACTCCCAAGTGTCTCATAAATAAAAAATAATAAAATAATGATAAATAATAAACTAATGCATTAACCTAAGTAAACTTAAGTAAGTGTAAATAGTAAAGAACGTATTTACACCAACAACCCCGCTTAAGTGCAACTTAGGGGAATGCCCTTAAGCTTACAAACTAGGATGAAAATGTAGAATTGGTCCCAGCTACTAGGCCATGTTAGGTGCCCAAGTACATAATGAAAATGCAATCTCCCATAAAGTGGGGAAAGAGGGAAAACCTCATGGGAAAAACCCTCACCCGAAAAGAGAGATAAGTAAGGATGCATCGATGGATGGAGTAATCAAGACCCCCCCATTATGACATACATTGAGTATATACATAATAGAATGAAAGAAGGAAGAGAGATAGAATAGGCTCCCCCCGCCCCAAAAGAAGAATGCCAACAAGTGAAAGCTGCTCCGATGAAGAAGGTGGTCCATGAATGCATAATAGTGTTCCTCCCCTTAGGAAAAAACAATGGCAAAGGTACAGTCCTAAAGATGTATGGTGGCCCTAAAACCTACTCAAGTATCCCTACGTTGATGCTGAAGTTCACCCCTTCCAACTGTGCCGAAAAGAATGAATGCAGATTTGGCAAGGATGTCTGTTGAACCTGTTCCACTGAACCATCTGTCTCCTCGACTAACAAAGAGACCTCCACTAATTGTTGTTTATAAGGATCCACAATCACACCAACCTAAGTAGATTGATCATGTAGAGAATGGACATGAGGGTCAAAGTGAGCCCTTGCAAAAACTGTAGAAGAATCATCATCAATGAGAAGATGTAAGTCCTCAAGTCTATCTCCCAAGTCAACTAAAGCTGGAGGTGGAAGACTAGATGTACCATACTGTGTTGGACCTTTCACTATGGCAATATAAGCACGTGGAATGGACTGATGTGACCTCTCACTGCAACTGTTGATAGAACCCCACATGTCTGAACCTATTGAAGCACTATCGTTGGTGTCACTATGAAGTGCAGAGAGGAGTAGAGGATAAGCTGGGAGAACTTTCCTCAAAGTGAACATCTTTCTCCACAAAAATCTTGTGAGTCTTTGGATCCATTAGTCTGTAAGCCTTCACATTGTCTTCATAATTGATAAAGGTACAAGGCCTAGGTGCCGGTGCCTTGCAACTCTTGGAAGATAGGCTTGCCCATGCTGGACAATCAAAGACTCTAAGGTGACTCACAACTAGTTTTCTGCCGCACCATACCTCAAAAGGAGTCTTGCCATCTAAGGTTGGATGAGGAGATTTGTTAAGTATGTGAGTAGCATTGCTAATGGCTTCAACTTCTAATGTAGGATCAAGAGACTTGGCCTTAATCATGCAACTTACCATGGTCTTGAGAGTCCTAATCCTCATAACGACAAAATCTGTCTTGTGTGGATTGAATGCTGGTGAGTTCTGAAGATCAATCCCCTCAATTCTGCAAAAGTTCTTAAGTCTTCTGTCAACATATCTATTCTCATTGTCCACTCTAAGTACCTTGATGGCTTTCCTTGACTTGTGTTCAACATGAGTCTTGAAGTCTTGAAGCTGATGAACCACTTCATTCTTATGATGAAGGAAGAAGACCCAAGTGAATCTAGAAAAGTCATCAACAAATACGAGTATGTAGCGGCCTTGGCTGACTGAAGTCATTGCAAAGGGTCCTGCTAATACCATGTGAACTAGCTGCAGAACAACTGGAGCTTGAGAAGACTTCCCTTTATCATACTTCTCCTTGAGATTCATATCCACTAAACAAGATGAACACTCTCCCTTAGAAAAGCTGATATTAGGTAGACCTTTAAACATATGTTTTGAGAAAAGTTTCCGAAGAGAGCAGAAGTCAAGGTGACTAAACTGCTCATGCCATAAGTTGATGTTTGAAGTAGAGTGAGTTAAAAAGGCTTGAGAAGAACTCTTAGGCACAAAGTGGGAGAAGGAGTATAACCTCTTGTCATCATTAACTTTCCCATACCGCAAATCCTAATGAAAATATGCAAAAAAATTAAAATTACAGATCCAAAAATTATTAATGAGATCTGCAAGAGATCATACCCATACCGCAAATCGGGGCCTTCGGGTTCTGATTTGCAAATTTTTTTTGCCTGACGATCGACTTTGGGCCAAGGTAGCCAAGTTTATAGTTGATTTTCACCAATTCAGCATTTTGGACGCAATGGCGAGGTCAGATTTGATGCTGGTTGCTCCTAATTTTTGCAAAATTTTGGATTCAGGCTGAGATGATGAAGCAAGCAAGAGGTCTCGAATGGCTTGTGCTGAGAAAATCTCCAAGTTGCTCTGATACCATGTAAGAATTTTCCTAAGGGAAAAATTCACCCAAGAACTAAGAACTCAAACACAAGCACACAGTAGACCAAAGAGAGAGAGTATGATCAAAATAACAATGTATTCAATAAAAAGTTCATTATAGTACACTAGGAGTGCCTGCATATAAAGGCCTCAAGAGAGCTTCTAGACTGCATAGAAGTTAGCACCATGATGTGTCATACAACCAAGCACATGTCCACCAGATATGGGTTATCCTCCATTAAGCACGGAAGTAAGTGTGGTGATGAGAGGATAAGCCTACAAGGGTGGGACATGCAAAACAGTGTTGTAGACACCATGTGCTTAAATAGAGTTGCATACTCCAACTCAAAAGGTGTGCAAACTCCCAAGTGTCTCATAAATAAAAAAAATAAAATAATGCAAAATAATAAACTAATGCATTAACCTAAGTAAACTTAAGTAAGTGTAAATAGTAAAGTATGTATTTACACCAACAAAACATGATCATAAGGCTAGATTGCAGATTTGGATATATTTATTTCAAGATGCTAAGATGGTGGAAGATTAATATGTAAGAATTAATTTTTGTAGAATATAAGAGATTGTTATAGGAATTAAGACTTGTGAATGAGAAAAATTAGAATACAAAGTTGTATTGAAGATATTGAAGACTTTGAAACCTACATACAAATAGACATCATAGATGATTGAACACGTTATTCCTCACAGGACTGATTTTACAAGACAAACTTTTGTTGGGAGATTTCAGTTAGCTAAAATGTGGATAAGACAATGTGGATAATTGCCTAGAGTTGAAATTTCTTTTAGTACACTAAATGTCAAACCTATGTTGACAAGGAGTGCAAGTACAAGTGGAGATTATGCCAGTAATAGCTGAACAAAGTGGATGAAGACAAGAAGATTGAGGAAGGACTTATTCTACTTATGAGAAGATAACCTAAAGGTAACAGATTCACTAGTATAGTTGGGGCCAAATTGTGATTGCAGAGTCATTTCCATTTGAATTTGGCATTTTTTTGTTAGTGTCCCTGGCATCATCAGTATTTGGATGACAACAAGAATATAAGAAAAAAAAAGGAAAAAATGAGCTCATTTCAATGTTGACCCCAACTTGAAGCTATGAAGCCATGAATGAGTACTAGCTGCCTTCAGTGCAACTTCAAAGCACATTGTGATTCCTTTCCTAAGGATTTTTTCTAGATGATTGTTCCCTTCCTCATGAATATTATTATGGTTTTTTTTTAAAAAGTTTTTTGAGATGACCTATCCATCTAGGGTTTACGTTTCACTCGAGGCATTGTCACTAGGTACATTCCAATGTTGTATGAAATCTTTAAAAGAATGTTCTTTGATGATCTTGATTAGCCTGTAAAATTTTATATTTATATTTATCTACTATAACACTTTACCCTATGGTTTCAATATATTCCCAAGCCATTTCCATATATTAACTTGATTTATGAAGCATTAACTATGATAAATGATTTATTGATTAGCATTTGTATGTGTAGCTAGTTAATGCTAAATTGTGATGATTTATTATGATAATTATCTTAAGGTGATTAATTTTTTTTTTTGAGGTGTTTTAGTCATTCAAGCAGCTAGGAAGGAGAAGCAAGTTGACACTTGTCAATATTTAGCAGTTGCAGGAAATGCATAAAAAGTCAAAAGTCATTTTTTAGTAAAATAGGCACATCTCACTCAATTATTAATGAAATTAAGAATGGCTTATGGATTTGGAAAGCTGAAAACAAGATACAAAAATCCTTTTGATCTAGTTTGGAATAGTTAATGAGTACCATAGATCAGAAGTTGTCTAAGTAACAGGTGGCACATTTTCAGGTAGCAGAAACCCACTTTTAGTAAAATGATCATAACTTCCACGTTTCTTAGTGAAATTCAGATTTTCAAAATGATATGGAAAGATAAAAGGGAGAAGAATAACTTGGTAAAGGGGTTTGATCTAGTTCATAATAATAAAGGAGCATCATGTGTTTGGACTGCTACAAAGGTGGAACAAAAAATCAGCACACTTAGTCATTACTTTTGTAATAAAAATCTTCCTTGTTTAAAGGAATGATGAGACACATGTTAGATGGTTGTTAGAGAGTCAATAATATTATATATTCAAAATTCTAATCAAGCATTTGATATGAAAATATAGATATGGATGGATATAGACATATGTAGAGATATATACATATTAGATGATAAATAATTCCTGCAGCCACTACTGCGCAATTTTTTTGTAGTTTCTTGTAGCCATTACTATGTATTTAGATTTATTTTCAACATTTTTATAGTTCATATTTTGCAATGATAGAATACCTTAGAGATTTTTATAGTGCATATACTTTGTAGACTTGTTTCAAGTATACATCCTCGGGATGACAATTTAAGTGAACCTTCTCTATTAGAAAGATAACTGATCATTTTGGATGTCTAATCCATGAGTTGTGTTTTTAGAAGCAAGTTATTGATCTTATTGGGAGTCCAATAGATCTCAAAACCTTTGTTGTATTCAACATAAGTATTCTGATATTCATCAAACCTTGAGCTCCACCTAACCCTTGGTACCCAAATCACCCTTATTTGTGTACCTTCATGTAGAAATTATGCTATCTGATTTTAATAAACCAATTCTCATGCCCAAACTATTATTTCATCTTTGGAAATCTTGTTGTAGGGTTGTGAGGAAGATCTTTGATTGTAGAGTTGTGAAGATCTTTGATTCATATTGATGATATGTCTAGTAAATCCTTGTATATTAGAATAGTAATTTGAAATAAAGCCTACTTGTTGACAAAAATGGTATGTTCTATCCCAAGTAGCATAAATATGGAAATAGTAAAGACAAATACCTGACATTTTTTTAGGACTTGATTATCTCTAATGATGAACACATCAAATACATATCTCCCAATGTATTTCCTAACACTATTGGTGGTAAACAACATTTCCTCGATTCTTTGCTTCTAGAGAAAACAACATTAAGGCTGAACTTAACCATATTCAATGGCAAGAAAGTTAAATAAGTAGTAAAATGGGTTGAAAATAATAGGTGTTGGGTATGATAGGAACACAAATTTTCCATAGGCATTAAATATTTCCTCTAAAAAGAAAACCTTAAGGTATGGAAGGACCAAGCACAACATCACCTTGAAAACATGAGCCTCTTAAGGATAACTTTCTTTAGAGCATGGAGTTGTTTTAAAGCAATCAGTAACGTCCTCTATGGTTTCTTCCACATTCTATATGATTTCAATTATATAGTAATAGATGATGTTTAGTATTACTAGAATAAGAGCCAAGTTCAATCCTCAAAGACAACCCATCAGATAATTTCTCGTGTTATATTCTATACTTATAAAAGGAACTTTTTTAGATATCTTATGATCAATTTTCATTCACAAAAGAAAAACCTCCTAAATGAAGTAATATATCTTATCATGTGCCCAAAATAATCATACTTCACATGAGGGGGTATTGGATATGACTAATAGCTAGCCCCTAACACAGGTACCTTTATTTTATGAAATTTGAAGTAATATGTGGCTAATATTACTTAAATACTAGATGTGAAATTAGATCTTATTAATTTTGAGCTGGTTATATTTAGGCTTTAATAGGTTTTTTTTAGTAGTATACAATTGAGTAATGTAGGCTATTTATTCTAACAGAAGAATTGGACAATGTTCTAGACACCCATCAGATTCATGTAGCTCTCTACCACCTAAGCCAGAAGATATAACTTGAAAATTCAATATAAATTGGATAATATGATAATCATGGAGTAGATTGGAACTAATATGCTTGATGCAAGACTTTTCAAAACTAGTAGAGTCAAATAATTATCACAAGTAGATGAAAGGCTATCATGTGAGCAAAAATTCCTCTATATAACAAATGTTTATATAATTAATATTTTCATTTGGAGAAGAAAGGTATCCAATTTTTTGATAAAGAGATATGTTTATATTGGCTACCAATTAAAATATGTGAACATCATAATAGACTACTCATTCTTTACCAAATGAACAATAACTACTTCTAGAAGACAACTGATAGCATAAACTCTCTTGATTCATTTGGACTAATCAATTTATTAAAAATTATGACATTGGGGACTTGCTTTTCTCTACTTGTGGCATTGCCAATTTAGAGAATGTTGGACTATCCACCCCAACTCCCATGACACGCAACCCATTGTCCACACAGGTAATTGTTCTAGTTATTATAGAAGCTAGTGAAGAGGACAAACATGCAACTACATTTCCAATCCCATATGGAAAATCTAATTTAGAAACTATATATTAGATAAAATTAGCCTATTTCCTGATGAAAAACATAGCCTATCCATATAGAAACATAGTATTTTTTAAGCACATTCAAGGTTGGAAAAAAAAATGTTTAACAATGAAACGTAATTACACGCCAGCAACTCCTACAAAATAATATTTTTAATTGAGTAGTCAATCATGGTTTCTATAAATCCAATGGCATTTGCAGCTCCACTTCTCAAAGGTCTTGTAGAGTAAAAAGATAAAGGAAAAACCAACGATACATATAACGTGAGTATATAATGGGACCAATCCTCCACTTAAGATCAAGAAATTTCATTGGCATCAAAGATTATTACTCTAATAGTACCTACTGAAATTTTATTTCCCTTACATTGTAGCACCTTCCTACTTTGAATGCAAACACCTATAAATTTAGGTAGTCAATTAGAGCTTACAAAATTGAACAAGTACAAGTTAAGTTATAATGTTTTATCAGGATTTTAATTGCATAGTTTTAAGTTCAATCTCAATGGACCCATTTTATAAGTAGTGGTTCACTCAGACCTATCTCTCATGAGCATGACTAGTCCACTTAGCACTCACTATATTAAGGTGATTCTCATAGAGGTTAAGCATTACAACTTCCCAAGAGGTCACACATCCTAGTACTACTTTGACTCGAGCATGCTAAAATATTGAGTTTTCCCCCAAGATCAAACCCAATTAGCTTTCTTCCCCATTTGAAAAATCTTTGGAAAGAATTGTGCCTTATGAACTATTCATTCTAGAGTTCTTTTAAGAATATCTTATTTAACAAACTACCAGTTAAACTAAGACATTATCCTATTTATCCTATGCACAAAAGCTAAATAAATCCCTTGGCCACAGTTTCATAATAACTATGTTACTATATCAATTCACATTGTAACAATTATAATCTAACAAAAAAAGAAACATCAATATATGTTGGAATACCCTAGTGTCACTTTCAAAAGAAGATTTTACATAGCTCATTCCACCACCATATCTGTAAGTAACCCAAATTTACTTGCATATTTAGTTTACTCCTTAGGTCCTAAAGGCATTTTAGACCACATTCAAGAATGAAGAGTCATACAAAATTCAACATTAGCTTACTATGGAATGATCCTTTCTGATACAATATAGGTGAGACATATTATTGATCCTCCTAAAATATATGGTCAAGTAAACATATCTTGAGCATAGAAATTGTTTAGAGGATAACCATTATTTCAAAATGCATGCTTTGTTCGAATATTTAGAATAACTAGGAGGGTGGGGTGGGGGGTGAATCAGTTATCCAAGGTCTAGATGTACCATTTGAACAAACAAATGCTTAAATAATTTTAGATCTTATCATTCTATTTCTCAGTATGTACTGTAAACTATTTGAGATCTTAACTGATTGTCCATTGTTCTAAGAAAAAATAAACTTGTAGAATGTAAATTTAAATCAATAAAGCATCACAATAACCTCCACATAATTTTGACACTATGATTTTATGTGAAACCTAATTTGGAAAAACCCACTAGTAATGTGTCACCAATTTTCAGTCTTCTAACTCAGCCCTGTTAAGAGTCAACTCTATTAAAGGTTAAAAAAACACACTTCTAAATATGGCATTGTTAAATGATTTAATCACCCTATTAAGAGTGGCCTTGTTAAAGGACTTTAGAACATTCCATTAGAATGTCACTTGGTTAAAGGACTTGCACAGACTGTTAGGTCCTTACGACTATTAGGTCAACCTTGATTAAAGGGTTTCAAATACTATTTGTAATCAACTAAAAATGGTCATCTAGACTATGAGCCCCCTTTCTAGCATTTTTCCATAATTTATCTAATGGTTATTTTTGATCAAATCCTCAAATATGTATATATTTGATCATAACCTATGGTATGACCACTTTATCCCAAGTTCATATTTAATTAAAAGAACATGTCCTCCTTTTAATTAAATAAAATTTTCCACTCATCTCTTATCCTAAATGTGCACACATAAAGAATTATTCCTATTTTAGAAATTAAAGAAAAGACATTTTTGTCTACACATGAATGCATAATTTTCTATGTGAGAGGAATCTTCTATTTAAAAAATAACTTTAATTCTCCTCCACACATTTCAAATGCTCTAAAAAGTTAACCATTAATTATGATTGGTTAAGATGCTTGTACACATGGATCACTCATGATGTATTCTCCTCCCTTGATTATTCCTATTTTGCCTCTTAATCTCTACCATCCATTTTTCTTTAAAAGGGAGGGCTCTCTCCTATTTCAAAAAATCTTAGTCTCTTGTGCTATTGTTATGATGTAGGTTTTTTTGGTGATTTTGGAGACTTGGAGCATTCTTGCATTTTTGCATTTTACCTTAGCTCTCATTCTACTTACATTATGAAATATTTTTTTAACTTAGTTTCATTTATGTTTTAGCTTAATTCTCTTTGTTAGCTTGAATTTCATTTAGAATAGCTTGCATTTGTATTGCACTTTATTCTAGATTCTTGGATATTGGTATTCTTGCCTCTACTCTTTGAATCTCTCATTCTATGGTGTACCTTGCAAGGGTTGCATAGTTTTGTTCATTTGAGAGCCACCATCTCATAGCCTTTGCACATCATAGATAGAGAGCTATAAGATGGCTCTTGAGACTCCCTCTTCCATGGGTTCTCTCAAGAATAATGGTTTATTCTAGAGGAGCTATAATAGGTCTTTGAGAGAAAGATTGGCACAACTAGAATAATTGTTAAGAAAGGTCCAAGACACTAGAGATAAAGTCAAGGACAAGATGGAGTAGAAATAAGAGAAGAAATCTAAAGAGAAAGACATTACGTTGGAAGATGAAACTCCAACACCAGACCCTGTGTTTATAGAGGAGCCTTTCTTGAAGGAAATCAAGGCAATAAATAGTAAAGACTTGGAAGGCATTCCTCTATTTAGTGGCAAGATGGATCCTGATATCATCATGGAATGGATTGAAGGAATGGAGAACCATTTTGAATGTAATGGTGTCTCTAATGCTTAGAAGGTTAAGGTGGAAAGGTCAAGGTTGAGAGGCACTACTCTCACCTGGTGGAAATTTATGCAAGTAGAGAGGGAAAAAGAAGGAAAAGGTCCTATTACTTCTTGGAAAGGAATGGTGGCTAAAATCAAACAAGCCTATATTCCTAAAGACTATGAAATTCAACTGCATAGGAGGAGACAAAATTTGAGGCAAAAAGACATGGACGTGCACTCCTATATTGAAGAATTCCAAAAGCTATGCTTAAGGTCTAAAGTTGTTTAAGATGAAAGTATCATGTTGGCAAGATATCTAAATGGACTCAAATGGTCTATTCAAGAAGAAATGAGCCTTGTCACTCCTAAAATAGTTCATTAATGTTATCAAATGGCCCTAAAGGTGGAAGAGAAAGGAAAAAGAAAGCAAGATCATACTTCCAATAATAGAGGGAGAGGTAGAGATTATAGAAGTGGTAAAAGAGGTGGTTCTAGTAGAGGTGGTGAATCAAGAAACCAAGGGGAGAGTAGACTCTTGGAACAAAGTTTTGAAACCAACACAAGGGATCTTTTGGTAGAGGAAGAGGATCTTAAGGAAATAGAGGAAGAGGAGCAGGAAGGAGTAGCTCCTACTTTGCCACCATGAAGTGTTATCAATGTGGATAGCTTGGACATCCTTCCTATAGGTGTCTTGATAAACCATCAACTTCTAGTAGTGAGAAAGAGTGGCTTATGCTCAAGAAGATGGTGGCAGCTCAAGCACTAATAAAATCAACAAACTAGAATCAGAAATGGGAGAGAACTTGATGATTAGAAAGGTACTCATAAGCAACCCAGTTAGAGTGAACCTAAGCAAAGGAGGGCTCTTTTTAGAGTTAGGTGCAAGATTCAATGCAAAGTTTGCAAGGCTATAGTGGATTTAGGATCTATAGATAACATTATATCAAAGGAGGCTGCAAAGAAGCTGGAACTTACAAAGGTTCCCCATGCAAATCCCTATAAGGTGACTTGGTTGAATCAAGAGCAAAGTGTACTTGTTAATGAGCAAACATGGGTTGAGTTTTCTATTGGAGCTTATAAAGAAAAAGTGCTTTGTGATGTCTTACCCATGGATGCATGCCATCTTCTATTGGGAAGACCATGGCAATTTGAAAGGAAGGTGATCTATGATGGAGAAGAAAATGCCATTTCTTTCAAGAAAGATGGAAGAACTTTCAAAATTCAGTCCTTAATAGAGAATGAAGGGGAAACCTCTAAGACACCTAGTGTGTTAGTAGTGGTAAAGAGTTCTTACAAGCTTTATAGGATGAGGAAACCATAGGATGCACAATTATGGTCAAGCTAAAGGAGGAAGATACTAAGTTGTAGCCAATTCCTCTTGAACTGCAGCAAATTCTTGATGATTTCAAAGATATTATTTCAGATGGAACACCGGTAGTTCTACTACCTAAAAGATCAATCAACCATCAAATTGATTTCGTACCTAGTGCTTCTTTGCCTAACAAAGTAGCCTATAAGCTTACTCTGGATCAGAATAAGGAAGTGGCAAGACAAGTGCAAGAATTATTGGATCAAGGGCTGATTAAGAAGAGCATTAGTCCATGTGCTATCCTAGTGGTCATAGCAACAAAGAAAGGTGAAAAATGGAGGCTTTGCATAGATTCAAGGGCTATTAACCAGATCACCATTAGGTATAGATTCCCTATTCCAAGAATAGAATACTTGATGCATTGTTTAGGAGGTGCTATGTACTTTACTAAGTTGGATTTAAAGAGTGGTTATCACCAAATTAGAATCAAGGAGGGTAATAAATGGAAGAATACTTTCAAAACCATAGATGGATTGTATGAATGGCTTGTAATGCCATTTGGGCTTACAAATGCCCCAAGCACTTTCATGATATTAATGAATGAGGTTTTGAAGGACTTCACAGGAAGATTTGTGGTAGTGTATCTAGATGATATACTCATCTATAGCAAAAGAAAAGAAGAGCACTTGGAACATGTGAGGTTGATCCTAAAGAGACTTTAGGAAGAGAAACTAGCCATTAATCTAGAAAAGTATGTATTCATGCAACAAGAATTTCTTTATTTGGGCTTTGTAGTGTCCAAGGGTAATTTGAAAATGGACCCAAGAAAAGTGGAGGCAATCTTGGATTGGCCTACTCCTAGAACACGGACTGAAGTGAGAAGTTTTCATGGCTTGGCAAAATTTTATAGAAAGTTTATGAGGAACTTTAGTGGGATTTGTGTACCAATACTAGATACCATTAAAGGAGTGCTGAAAACAAAGTTCAAATGGACCTAGGTAGCAGAGAAAACATTTCAAACATTGAAACAAGAGGTAGCTACAAAACCCATTTTAATCTTACTTGGTTTTTCTAAGTTATTCACTCTTGAATGTGATGTAAGTAATGTAGTAGTAGGGGGTGTATTGAGTCAATAAGGGATATCTATAGCATTTTTTAGTGAGAAAATCAATGAGGCAAAGAATAAGTATTCAGCTTATGACTTGGAGTTGAATGCATTAGTACAATCTCTCAAGAAGTGGAGACATTACCTCCTACCCAAAGAATTTGTTGTCTTACAAATAATCAGGCTTTGAGTTACATAAAAACTCAAGAGAAGCTTAGTAATAGACATTTGAAGTGGATGGAGTATCTACAATCTTTCACATTCAGAATCAAGCATAAGAAGGGGTAGCTCAGCAAGGTAGCAGACACCTTGAGTAGGAAGCTTTTGACTGTCCAAGAAGTGCAGCTACAAAGCATTGGAATAACAGGTTTCAAAGATTTGTATAAAGAGGATGAAGACTTCTCCCAAGGTATGCCTAGAGTTTGAGAATCATTTTCATAGTGAGTTTGTAGATTATATCCTTGAAAATGGATTGTTATTTAAGGATAATTAGATATGTGTACCTAAGGGATCCATGAGGGAAAATCTGATTCAAGAGAAGCATAATGATTGCTTGAGTGGACATTTTCATAGAAATGAGACATTGGATTTAGTATAGAGATACTAATTTTGGCCTAAGTTAGCAAGGGATGTACGAAAATATGCAATGTAGGACTCTACCAACCCTTGCCAATTCCGAATAGGCCTTGGGAAAGTATGGACTTCCCAAAACCAAATTAGTTATGGACAACATTTATGTACTAGTAGATAGGTTCTCTAAAATGATTCATTTCATTCCATGTAAAACTACTCATGATGCAAGTTATATAGTACATCTCTTCTTCAAGGAGATAGTTCAGATTCATGGAATCCCTTTGAGTGTTGTGTCTAATAGGGACAAGTTCATGGGTCATTTTTGGCAAACCTTATGGAAGAAGCTGGGAAAACAAGACTCTCTTTCAGTTCAACATACCATCCTCAAACTAATGGTCAAATTGAGGTCATCAACAGGGTGCTTGGGAACCTTTTAAGGTGCTTAACAAAGGAGTATGGGTAGACTTGGGATCTTGTTATATCTCAAGCTTGTAAGGAAACTTGGCAACAAAGAATATAACCATTTCCACATAACCCATAATAGATCTAAAAATAAATACGAAATTAAAATCCACATGCAAGAGAATAGACAACATACCCACAAAATGTGACACAAGATATACCCTGGGAAACCCTCATTGAGGAAAAAATCCAGCCTCCAAAAGCATCCATCATCATGTATTATTCAGCAAAAATACCATTGCCATACAACCATGGAAGCCTTCATGGCCATAGCCACAACCGAGAAAACTATGTGAACAAGCATGAATCCACACATCCCATGCCATGCTTTCAACCTTCACAAATGTTCCCTTGGCTAACCTGTCAAGCCTTGTCCCGCTCGACTCTTGCCTTTTTTCTTCTTCTTGTCACTCTTTCTCTCTCTCTCTCTGTAACAACTACCCTTGTGGCTGCTTATATAGTAGCAAGTCCCACAAAACCACCAAGTGGTATTACATAAACCATGTGCTACCTAACCCACTGATCCCACATTTAATATTGGGCATTTAATTTTTTTTCCCCAATATTAAATAATTACATGAAATATTATCACAATGTTACAATATAACTCATCAAGAATATTCCATGGGAATCTTTACATGTTGCACGTCCATCTAGGCACAACATTACATAATAAAAATAAAATAATAAAATAACAATATTATGCAATGTGTGCAACACCCATTATCTCAACAAAGCTAAATATGCTTATAATGATAGTGTTAACATGACCATAGGAAGAAGTCCTTTTGAGATAGTATATGGTAGACACCCTAGAGGAGTGAGTGAGTTAAAAGACTTAGGTCCTATGGAGTTAAAGAGTGGACAAGTTGAAGATTTTACCCAAACTATCAAAGAGGTTCAAGAACAAGTGAAGAAAACTATGTTGGAATCCACTCAAAGACTCAAGGCAAAAATGGATGAGAAGAGGAAAGAAGTACAGTTTGAAATTGGGGACTATGTCATGGTCCACCTTAAAAAAGCAAGAATGTAGCAAGGTATACCCACTAAGCTCCAAATGAGAAGGATTGGCCCATGTGAGATTCTAGCTAAATATGGAGAGAATTCTTACAAAGTGGACTTGCCCTCAAACCTAGCCATCTCACTAGTGTTTAATGTTGCAGAATTAATTAGATCTAAGGGAGATATCAATCAACAAAGTGCAGCTCCACCAGGGGTCCTACAAGACCTTGATACTTATGCAATGCCCAAGAAGAAGCCAGCCAAAGTAGAGAAAGTATTGGAATCCAAGGTGAAGAAAGCTACTGATCTAATTTCTAGGATCTAGGACTATTACAGATAATGTTAACCAAATACATAAAGTTAATTTTAAAGCTTTAATAAAGAAAATTAATGTAATTGCAAATAAGAAAAACATAGAATGAAATGATAGAAAGAGAGATAGAGAGACAACACGTTTGATTTCAAAGTTTTTCTGGGAAGGACTACGTCTTTGGGTCCAGCTCCAATAGGGGGACCATTCTGATTAACTCCAATAAATCAATACAAGTGATTTGTGATAATTCCCTTCAAGCACATGCATAAAAAATTCCTCTATGTGCAGGAAAAATCACTAAGTCTCCAGCTACAAAAATTCTCTCTCATCATTTGCATAATTTCTCCCTTAATTTCCATGCCTTCAAAAGGCCCCTAACCCCTCTTTTTATACAAAACAATATCTAATAATAGGGCAAAAAATATTTAGACCCTTACAATAGTCTCTCCTCGAAATGAGACTTATTTCTATTTTATAAATTTGTTCTTATTTACTAATTTCCTTTACTTAGACAAGAGGGAATCGGGCTTTGATACACTTTAAATAAAATTTGCACTAATAATATTACAAGCCACTCACATGGCACAATGGTAGTGAGCATTTTGAGGATGTGCATGATAGAGGGAGGTTGGTGGTTCCAACCACCGCACTGACCTCTAGCCTTTAACTAAACTTAGCACCATTTTAAACCATATAATAAACATTTGTCTAACATGTTTCAAAGGCCACCAGCGGTGTAATGGCCACCAGCTGGATTTTAGGTGCTGGTGGTCGCGGGTTCAAATCCTGGCACCATTAATAATTAATTTTATTTTTTATTTTTAAAAAAAAAATTATTATTATTTTTTTTCCACCTCATCATCTCAAACTTCAATTAGGCATATCTTTCGCATACAAGCTCCATTTTTAACGAAACAAATGTCGCTGGAAAGCTCTCAACGAGATCTTCAATTTGAAATCCATTGTTGACCAATTTTGAGATGATTTTTTTAAACTTTTGATGACCTCTGTCCCTGGTTTGACCAAACTTTGACTGGCTATAACTTTTTCATATGAGCTCCTTTTTCATTCGTTTGAATTGCATTGGATCCAAAATTTTGAGAACTTTAAACTAGAATTGATTATTGGAGTTTTGGAGATACTTCAATTTTTGGTGAAAATATCCCTTGGATCAGCTACGAAGCATCAAGTTTATATGGAACATCTGATTAAATGGAAGGACCAACTTGAATTTGAAGCCACCTAGGTTGAGGAACGACATTTCAAGAAGTTTGACATTGTTCCAACTCTTCTTGAGCCAAAGTGCCTTAGTTTGTGGTTAGGGGGGAGTATGGTGTAGGAGCACCTTTCCAAGGCTCCCACCATTTCATTTTTTGTGTAATGAACTTCTCAGAGAAGTATGTGTATATAATAAGAGCGCATAGTTATGCTTGTGTGTCCAAGCTAGGATAGGTTTTAAAGTTCCTCCTAGGTCTTTGTTGAGAATGATATCTTGACCTTGGGTTGGTATCATTCTTAGTTCTTTGTTGGTGAAAGGTTGAGTTAGGAGTATTTATTGCATTTTAAGCATATGTGTGCATTAAAGGAACTTCCAAGGTGGACTACTTGCTTAAAAGACCATAGTGCATAAACAATGCAATATTATGTAAAATCTATCACCATATGGAGTAGATGTTGCCAAGATTTTGGAGGTATTAGGTGAAGCAAGGTGGCACTCCTAAGGATTTTTTGGGAAGATCTAATATGGTCTTAAAAGGTGGAAACAAATAATTCTTCCTGAGCAATAAAAATTGATTAAAAGTTGCTAAGCAACTTTTTCCATTTATTGGACAAAGACCTACTTTACAATGTGGCTATGAAAAAGCCCTAAAACCTATCTTCATACTAAGGGGAAACCTATTAAGCTTGGAAGAACCCTAACCAAGGGTTGGAAAGTCATTACTTGTACAGGTCCATACTGTTACAACACATACAATAGACTGTGACTATTTTAATGGTTGAATTTATTGGTTTTTAGCATTGTTTGGAGTCAAATCACATTGTGAATATCATATTGTTGCATGTATTAGTTTGTAAATGGTTTTTTATTCACTATAGTTGCATTGGTTTTGGTTTGTGATCAAGTTTTATAAGGTTTTTGTAAATTTCTTTAAAGGTACTTGTCTGCTGCCAGTTTTGAAGTACTCCATGAAGAATGGGTTGTAGCTCTTGTTTCCACAATGGGAAAACCTTGGATCCTTGGAATCCAAGACTATAGAACCTAAGTTGTATTATGAAATAAAGGGCCCAGAAAATGTATGCAAGGAATTATTTGATAAAGCCCTAGTTGAGCTAGGCAATGCCTGACTAGGGACAATCAACAAAGAAAGAGCTCTCAAGAGCAAAGGATGAAGAGTGAAGACTTTACCTTTTGAAGGATTCAAGAGGGATATGAGAGGGTTATTTATTTAAAAGGAGTCTTGATAAGTTGAGGAAGGTGTTTGAAAAATGGGGACAAGATGTAGTCCTTGAAACCCTCCAAAACCATCATTTTTACCATTGTTGTTGTACCACCTTTTGGTGACCTAAAACCTCAAAAATATTTGAGTATGGACTATGTGAAGAAAATATTCTTAAGGCCAGGTGTGTTGAATCTCTAAGGGTAGGAAGTTATTAGCCCTATAAATCTTGTTGGAGGCCTAATGAGGGGCTCTTCTAGTAGCCCTATTGTGAAGAAACTAAGAAATCAGGTATGAACCCATTAACACTGTCAATTCAAGCACGCTAAAAATGTTCCCATAGCACCATAAAACTCATTAAAACCATGCTTGGAATAGGGATTTCTATGGAACCTTGGTAGACCTATATATGCCTTTTGGAAGAATTGCATTCCTAGGAGGATAAGTGAGCCATGTAGCAAGATTTGATCATTTCACCTGGTGAGAAGGTTAGGGTAGGTCAGGGGATGTTCTAAGGAGTAGGAGATCCTATAGACCAAGTTAGGTGTTAGGAGAACACCAAGATCCTAGTGTGGATTAGTGGCATAGACTAGTTAGTCTATACTAACTCTCCCCATTAGTTTTGCAGGTTTCTTACTTTGGTTTTAAGACTAAGCCTTGTGCAAAATTGTTTGAAGGCCAAAACCCTAGTTTTGAAAGATTTGAGCATATTTTCCAAACCAATTTGAGTTTGGATCTAAATTTTTTTTTCAAGTTGGGTATGCATCATAAATGTCTTAGACCAATTTGTAGATTGTTATGAGTTGATTTGTGTTTGTTATGAATTTTTCTTTATTTTTTAGAAAAAATAATTTTTGGTCACAAATTATCAATTTTTTTTCAGAAAATGATACATTTTTGGGAAGATCTCTAAATTATAAAGGGGGCTAGTTCTTTGTGTTTTGATTTTTGAACTCATATTAGGCCTCAAAAACTTGATTTGTTAAATCTGGTCTGTTTTGATAAAATGGGTCCCTAGGGCATAAATGAAGATATTTTTTTCAATTTATTTCATTTTTGGAAATATCTCTAGTTTTCAGTAGGGGTCTTTTCTTTTCATTTCCATTTTTGGATCCGAAATCATAGTAAAAAAGTCTAATCTTGTTGACTAGGTGAAAAGCAAAGAGTAAAAATGAGAGCATTTATGATTAACTTGCACTTTCTTTGCATACACTTGGTTGGAAGGTAACTTGGATTTTTGAGGCAACTAACCACTTTATGTTGTAGGTCTTACTTGGTTGTTTTTCCCTAACCTTGGTTTCTTTGTAGGGAGTTTCTCATTTTCATTGCTAAAAAGAATGCATGTCAAAGCTTCAAATGTGCAAGGGCTACTAACAATTGTTTGCAAGGCTGCCCAAAGCATAAAGCCAAACTTTTGTGTATTTCTTTTATTCCATGTGTATACTCTACTAGTTTCTTTCATTTCATAGGCATAATAAATTGTGATTGAGGTCCTTTGGTGATAGGAGAGTATGCTCTTCACCCTTGCAATGAATTAGAAATATTGAATCACCTTTAGATTTTGAGAACAAGAGGATTAATTGAAGATTTTTGGCGTGGTTGGGGGAAACAATCAATATAGGAGAGTATGCTCTTTGGTGAATAAGAAATATTGACTCTTGAAAGTGGATCCAATTTTTCTTTAGTTAGTATCCTTTAGAGGGCCTCCTCTTCGACAACCTAAGAGGAAATACCCAATTGGGGACAAGCTAATACCCAACTCTTCCAACCCACTGTAAACTCAAGGCTATAAATGACACAATACCTTAGTAGACGTAGTGTTTGTCTTCACTTAGTTTGATCACTTATGGGATTTTGACCATGAGGAAGTCACTAGGCAAGAACGCTTAAGGTGCTCTTGTGACCATGAGGTTTGTTACCCACCACAAGTTGGGGTGTCCCTTAATTGGGTGCAAGAGGAATATTATGAATGTAAGCACTTTCTAAAGACCCTAGGTCAGTAGCTACCCTATTTTTTTTTCTCAACTTCTTGGTGCAAGGATCGATCCTATTGGACTACCCAAATCACCTCAAGATTTTACACTCACCATCTGAGATCCCTTGGTTGTGCTTATGAGCCTTCCATGACAAAGCCAATATATCTTGTGGGCAACCACTTGGTATGAGGTGAAGGAGCATCAAGTGTGGGCCAAGTTGTTGAGTAATGAACCATGACTTTTAGGTAGATATTGCTTGATGTGTTCTCAAATGTGCTAGACCTGTCAAAATATTTTGAGCATACACATGACAATAGTTCTAGGGATTTCTTTTAAGATCTAACATATGCTTGTATCATGCTAGGTTGCTTTTTCCCTTGCATGATTTTTTGAAGACCACTCCATGTGTCACTATGTTTCTTTCAAAGAAATAGCTTATGAAAATCAAACTTGCCATGCTATCAACTATTGTCAAACTTTGTCAACCAAGTCAAAGCATCAAGTCTTAACATTTTTCTTATGTTTCTTGCTAAGGGGAGTCTCATCATTTGATTTTTCTTTTGTATGTCTCTTATACTTGAACATGCTTAAAGTGACTCTTTGGTATTAGTGCTCTTGGTCTTTCTATCTTCATGGTCTATGTTCACTTGCTAGTTATATTTTTGCTGAAATGGTTACCTTGATTTCTTGACTACACTCTTATGTTGGGAAAGTTGTTCACTTGTCACCCTACTTGCTCTATCTACTTGGCTATTTGGCTTCTTGACTTGAGTCACTAGTGTTGTAAGTTTCTTGGACACTTTCTTGACAAGTCACTTTACTCTATCTTTGCAATTTTGGCAAGTGAACACTCTATGTCTTTAGTTTGGACATCAAGTTATCTTGTGTCATGTTCTTAGCTTCCTCTAGTCTCCTTCAGGCTTGATTATCTATCTACTACTATGGCATTCAAAACTTGTACTAACAAACCTCAACCAAATCTAGATGATCATGATATCCTCCATGCCACTAAAGAGTTTGAAGATCTATACACTCAATACAAAGAACTAGAAGAGACAAATGATCTTCTCTTATCTTCATCTATCTAAGCGTATGATAGAAATAAAGTCTAAACTTGAGAAAAGATTAGAGGAGAAGATTTCATTCTTAAATGGATCTCCCTTAAGACCTTTACATACACATGGTTCATCTTCTTCAAGGTCTACATATTCTAATCCAAGACATCAAATGTCTTCATTTTCTAGATCTAAAACCCTCCTTAGAGACAAAGAAAGTGATACCTCCTTTGAGCCTATTCCAAGCTATCATGATGGACCTATCTTTGACCAAGACAATGATGAAGACATTGATGCATATCATTCTCTTGAGAAACAACAAAAGGACTTTAGACATACTTTTGATAAAACTTTTTCTCCCTTGGAAGATTCTTATGATGACACTTTGCAAACACTTCTTGGCACCAAGCTCATCACATTACCTAAGTCTAGCTCATCTGGAAACCCATTCTTTGATATTTATTGTGATTATCATTGACATAATGAGTATAGTACTTTAGATTGCATTGAGCTAAAACATAAAATCCAAGATCTTATTGATAATGGGATTATTGATACCTCTAATGACTCATGTGATGAGGATACTTTTCTTGAGAAAGATCATATTAATGAACCTATGTCAAGTGATGGTTTCTTTGATACCTCCACTTCTTCCAACACTCATGCACCTCCCAATACTTCAAATCTTTCCAACATGCATCTATCAAATAAAGAAACTAATGCTTTTCATTTACACTATGCCTATCCTCAAGGGCTACCTCTAAAAGAAACTCAAGCTAACCTTCACTTGGCTGCAAACCTTTTCCATGATAATAAGCCTAAAGATCCAAGCCCTACTCCATTCACTCTTCATTCTCCCTTGTCCTTAGAAGTGGTTCCATGTCAAGAGGACTCTGAAAATGAAAAAGATATAAATGTCAAGAAAGATCAAGATCAAGCACCCTTTCATCTCCTTCAAAATTTCACCCCTCTGTATCCTATGTCTTTCCATCCCCCATGAATGATGAAGATACCACTTCCATTATCTCCCTTGAGCTTATTGAAAATTATGAGAAACTTTCTCTTCATATTCTATCCAAAGCTACTTGTCAAGATCAAAGTGTCCCCTCATGTTCTACTTCTCCATATCCAGTTCAGAATTATACTCAAGCTTCAAGTGCTCCTATTAAAAATGTTGTTCCTATCAAAGCTACTTATGAATCTATTGATGGATTTGATTATGTTTCTCACTCTAAAGATGTTGATATCCCTTTTCACTATCCATTTGTATATCCAAAGTCTATCCTTGGTCCTTATCCATCAAAGCTAAAGCCTTCAAAACTCCCATCTACATTGGGACATTGTGTTCCTTCATCTCCAACATTTTCCGCTCCTTGCTCTCCCATCATACCTCAAGATCAACAAAGATACTCATCCTTGATAAATTTCCACCCATATATCCATCTAAACCACTCATATCATCCTTATTCATCCACAAATCCCAAGTCTTTTCGAAGCAAGAATAAACATAAGAATCCATTGAAAAATGAAGATCACTATGTCCCATCTAATCGACATGTGAATGCAAAGAAGAAATTCAAGAGACCACAAAGGTCCACTATTAAAAAAGCTAAATCAAAGAAAATATGGGTTCCTAACCCATTATTGAAGAAATGTGTTGGGAAGTATCCAAAGGAAAATCTAAAGCTATGTGGATTCCCAAGTCTCTCTTGAAAGACTTGAACATTGAAAAGAAATCAAAGTTGATATTCAAGCTTCCAAAGGCTTTCATTCCACATTCCTCCAAAAATCTTCCTAAAAATATTCCAAAGCCTTCCACTCCACTTTTTTCCAGATCTCTTCTACCATCTCATACATCTAAACCTCAAACTAGTTCATCCATGATTCCTCCATCATTCCAATACCCTTCAAGGTGTGTGTCAATGTTGATATTGCCCAATATTTCAGCTAGCTTCATGAAATACTCTAGAACTTAACTTACTTTCTATCCATGTGCATTCATTTCTTTCAAGATATGAACCCTTATCCTTCATTTACTCCTACTATCATCTCCCTTCCATCACCCTATCAACATCTTTGAGCATACTTATCTATGGTCTTAGCTTATCATGAATTATCCTTCCTATAAGAGCATTATCTACATTGAAAAAAAAGCTTTACTTATTTCTAAAAATTCCAAAAAAAAATTAGAAGAAAAAGAAAAAAAGAAAAAAGAAAAAAGTGCGTTGGTGAAAACCACTTCATGTGGTGCCTTGGTAGCAAAGTAAAGAGAAATAATTTTTTCCTATGGTAAAAACCACTTCTTGTGGTGCCTTGTATTAGTACCATGATGAAAACTTAGTAAACATGCATCATGTGTAATTCTTTCATAATCCATCCATTCCCTTGTCCTCTTTGATCTTGACATTGTTGAGCTATCCAAGCGCATTGGCTATCTTATCTATCACTCACCCCGTCCTTCTCATTCTTTCATAGCCTTCATATCTACCTTCATTATTATTGCTCAATACCATCACTATCCTATCTATTTGACCCTTTGGTCTTGATCACAACAAAGAAAAACATAGTTCTCATAGGTCTCTTGTCATGCCTACTCTTTTGGACTACATACTTTCATGCTATATTTCTTTTTGGCTTTAATTGCTTATTCTATATGCTATATTATTCATTGCTTCCATTGCTTATCCAAAATTTGCTATATATGGCTATCTTTCCCTAGCTTGAGTACTCTTGAGCAGTCAAGTCCTTGAGGATCACTTTCACTTGCTTCATACTCTTTTCTTATATGTCTTTGCTTATCCACCAGCTTGCTACTCCATAATGTCGTACACCTTGCTAGACATCGAGAAAAATTATGTGATATTACTTGAGAACTAATAATCTCCAATTCATTCTAAAAAGCCAAAAAAAATCATATATGACGTTGAAAAAATCCAAAAAATTAGAAAATATCTTGAAAAAATGATCATCTTAGTGAAAACCTAGCAATAGGTTCTTTGATGTATCACCAAAAAATTAAAAAATTCAAAAAACACAAAAAAAATGAAAAAAGGTCTTGAAAAAAATCTATCAAGTGGTGAAAACTTGGAAATAGATGCTACATGAGACCCTTGCACCTATGTCTATCACTCTCAATCACACACTCTGCAACACATTTCCTAGCTTGGGATTGTTTCTTGTCCTCCTCTCCAGGGTATAGTTACTTAGCCTATTGAGGTGTCCTTGTACATTACGGTTTCTTTGACAACTCACCCAACAATGTTTCTCAACACTACCCCCTTTGACATCAAGTGTTTCTCAACACTTTTCAGATAATTTACCTATAGTCTCCAATGTCATGATATTTCTCATTATCAAATTTAAGTCTTGAAGAAATGACCAAGTGACTTACACACTTGAACTTAAACATTTAAACAACTGAGCTATGATGAACTTTATTTTCTTTGTGTGTTGTCTATGATGATTTCTTTGCTATGTGTTCCCTCCCTAATAAGTCTTTTGAGGATGTCATTGACTAGAAGATTGGGGGCATGGGGAATGTTTTACTTGCTTTCTGCTTGTGGGTATACTTTGTTAGTCTAAGGTGTTTATAGTATTCATGCTTGTCCTACTTGACACTTTGGACCTACAATGTATCATCCTTGACTTTTTTTGCAAGACCACACTTAGGGGTTATCTTGGTGCTTATGCCTTGATACATGAGTAATCTTGCTATACTAAACTTAGGAAATCTAATTGTATTAATCATCTTGACTTAGATGTCTTTGATGCTTAGGTTGGATTCCCACATTTCTATCTGGCATAGATCATATTCATATCCTCATAGTTTTACTAGTGATGATTCTATGATCTTATGATTTCCCTAATAAGGCTCAATGATAAAAACTAGGGCCTACTTATGTAACCCTTGCAATTGCACCTTTTCATAGTAGCTTGCATTCTAGGGTTCATTTTAACTTAGCTTTGCATTTTACATGTTGAGAGAGCTCTCTTCTTTATCTTTCATGGACTTGTTAGCTAACTACATTCATCCTTCTCTTGCATCTTCTCCATCTTATCTTATCTCTTCTTTCCTATTTCTTGCTTCTTTTCTATCTTACCATCTCATCTATTCTTTTGACCTATCTTTGCTAATCTCAACATTCTGAATCCGTTTTTGGGATCGAAATCCAAATTTGGGTTCATCTTGCTACTAAAAATTTCTTCCTTCTTTTATGTAGTTGGCTGACCTATTGAGGCTTAATCTTTGAATCTTGTTGAGAAAATCATCATTTGTTCATTTCTCCATCATTCTACTCTCTTCCACTCTTTGCTTTCATTTCTATTTCATCTCCTTTCATCTTTCTTCTTTCTCTGACCTAATTCTTATTCTTTATCTTTCTTGGTCAAAGTTAGTCAAACTAGGGCATATCTTCATTGCTTGGTGGTCACTCTTTGGTCTTAATATCTTATCTATCATCATGAGCTTTTCTTTGTTCTAAATTGATCAAATCTAGCTTATTTATGCATCTCCTCTATCTCATTTTGATTTTAATCTCGAGGGGGCATGAAAATTCTATCATTGTTGCAAATTGATTTCTTGTACAACTATCTATTTTCTATTGATCTATCTTCTTTTCTTGGTGTTAGTACTCTTCTTGAGTTTTGATATCATCTCTATCCTAGTGTTTAGAACTATTACTATGAAACTATAAATTTAGGACTTGCTATCTCTTTCTGCATTTCATTCTTCATAATCAGATCTCTCTATCTATTGCTACCTACTTGGATTATGTATTCTTTGATATCATGTGTTCCTATATTGATCACACATTAGTTAAAGAGGGGAAAATTTAATCAACTAAAAATGGTCATCTAGACTATGAGCCCCCTTTCTAGCATTTTTTCATAATTGATCTAATGGTTATTTTTGATCAAATCCTAAAAAATCTATTTATTTGATTATAATCCATGGTATGAACACTTTATCCCAAGTTCATATTTAATTAAAAGAACATGTCTCCCTTTTAATTAAATAAAATTCCCCACTCATCTCTTATCCTAAGTGTGCACACATAAAGCATTATTCCTATTTTAGAAATTAAAGAAAAGACATTTTTGTCTACACATGAATGCACAATTTTCTATGTGAGAGGAATCTTCTATTTTAAAAATAACTTTAATTCTCCTCCACACATTTCAAATCCTCTCAAAAATTAACCATTAATTAAGATTAGTTGAGATGCTTGTGCACATGGATCACTCAATATGTATTCTCCTCCCTTGATTGAATTTTTTTTGCCTCTTAATCTCTACCATCCATTCTTCTTTAAAAGGGAGGGCTCTCACCTCATTCAAAAAAATTTAGTCTCTTGTGCTATTGTTATGTTGCAAGTTTTCTTGGTGATTTTGGAGACTTGGAGCATTTTAGCATTTTAGAATTTTAGCTTAGCTCTCATTCTACTTACATTATGACATACTTTTTAGCTTAGTTTTATTTATTCTTTAGCCTAGTTCTCTTTGTTAGCTTGCATTTCATTTAGAATTGCTTTAATTTGCATTGCATTTTATTCTAGATTCTTGGATATTGGCACTCTTGCCTCTACTTTTTGAATCTCTTTTTCTATGGTGCACCTTGCAAGGGTTGCATAGTTTTGTTAATTTGAGAGCCACCATCTCATAGCCTTTGCATGTCATAGATAGAGAGCTATAAACTGACTCTTGATACTTCCTCTTCCATGGGTTCTCTCAAGAATAATGGTTTATAGAAGTGTGGCATTTTTATGCACACATTGTTTACAATGGTTAGAAAGTAACACCAGGTTTGATCTATTTAGTACAACTCACTTTGCATGTTCAAATATTTGTTCAAATCTCAATATAGATTCATTGTCTAGCCTCCATTGTCATCTTAGTATCAAATTCACTTGGAAACCCTTCAAGAAATCACCTTTCACTTCATCTTAACCCAATTAAGCCTTCTACTTAGATTCACTAGTAACCAAGATCAGTAACAACTCCAACTCTCTGGAACTTCTTTCACACATGTACAATGTATCTACATTGTATTCTTCTCTTCGACATACACATAGACACAACATTTTGTTAGTTTACCTCTGTACCTCTTTAAATAGCTAGTTCTTATATTTTCTCACTTAATCAACAACATCAATCTTAAGGTTCATGGTTTGATAAATTAGATACAATGTATCTAATCATCATTATATTTATCTCTTCTTTTCTAGAAAATTCTCCTTGAATTTATCTCTTAGATCATTTACGCAATCCTCTCTTGAAATTAAATGGTCCTACTCATCGATGCTTATTTTCAACACATTTTCCATACCACAAGAAATCAACTTAGTCATCTGGAAATTATGATACCTTGCAAATAGTTAAAATTTTATTCCTCGACTAACACTAAATTCTAACACTCGATCATCACTAAATTTCTCGATCACTATAATATTTCTTTCTTAACATTAACATTGTCACTTGGTCGATATTGATGCTTGATCAACACTAAATTTTCTTGGCACTTACTATGGCTCAGTTGACACTAGCATCACTTGACACATTCATCAAAATTACTTAGTCTTTTACTCTATTGCTTAATCAAGCTTACACAAGTAATCTATCTTTTCTTATGCTGTCAAGACTTGAACATTACTATCTTTTCCTCTATCAACATGATTTAAACAACCACTTTGTCTTATCAAAGTCTAACTAATGAAATGTTCATTTGTAGTTTCCTCTTCATAACTAAATATTTTGTCTAGATATTTTTGTTATGAAAATCTTCTCAAATCCCCTTCACCAATCAAATGGATATTACATTTAGATCAGATACCATATTGTCTCATGAATAAATTTGACATTAATGACAACACAACAATTGTTTCAATTGTAGTTTCCAACAATCTCTCTCTTTGGCATTGATGACAACATCTCAAAAAAATTTGTATAAATAATTTAGGCTACTATACAGTCCAAAATTTTTATAGACTTCTATTAACACTCTCAATGTATGAGAACTTTTATTAATATCCTTAGTTTAATTTTGATGCATATCTATGATTTGGTAACATCTCTTAAAATTTTATGAGCTCCCTCTCACTTAACATGTCTCCACCAACATCTAATTTCTCTTTTCATGAATCTCCCTCTTTGAAGATAATCTATCCCTCTTATGCAATCTCACTCATGCAAATCTCTCCCTCTAATAATTTATGTAATCTCTCCCTCTTTGAAAATAATGCCAAAGACACTATCTCTTGTGCATGCATCTTGATTATGTAGATAAGTACATGTCAAGTTTGAATTCTTCATTTGTCATTTTTCTATGACTGATCTATTATACTCTTCTTCTTCTTCACTACTACCTCAGGCAACTCCTACAGTAGAATTTTCAACATCAATGTGTAAGATAGTCTGATCAACACATTTGATGCAATACTACTCTATAGCTTAAGTAGATTTGTCTAGGGGAATCACACCTAGTTTACCACTAATATATTAACGAGCTTCCTTAGGTAAAGATTTAGTGAATATGTTAGAAATTTTCTCTTTTGTGTTCACATATTCCAATTTCACTTCTTTTTCTTGAACTAGCTCTATCAAGTAATGATACTTGATAGCAATATAATTTGTCCTTATGTGCATAACATGGTTCTTTGATGTATAAATAAAACTTGTGTTATAACAATAGATAACCACTAGATCAATAATCTCTTCCTTCATACCTTTCAACAATTATTTGATCCAAATAATATTTAAACAATTTATTGTTGCTACCACATACTCGGCTTCAATTGCTGATTGGGAAATGCAATTCTTCTTATTTCTTGTCCGTGAAACTAGTCTCTTTCCTAGAAAGAATGCCCCACCACTTTTGCTCTTCATGTCCTTAATATTTCCTGCACAATCAGAATCAGTAAATTCCTTTAGTTCAAACTTATTAATCTTCTTGTAACATAGTCCATAATCTTCCATTCCTTTCAAATATCTCAACATTCTTTTTACTTCCATCATATGACTATCCTTAGGACTTGTTGAAAATCTAGAAACTATCCCAATAAATAATGCAATATCTGGTCTAATTTGAACAACATATTGTAGTTTACCAATCATTGATATGTATTGTGTCTGGTTCACATTAGAATAATTATCTTTCTTAGATTGTATGTATCCAATAACCATAGGTGTACCCATTGGTTTAGAATCTTCCATTCCAATTTTTTTTTAGTATCTCCTTGATATATTTGGATTGAGCAATGAAGATACCTTGCTTCATTTGATATACTTGTAAACCAATAAAGAATTTGATCTCACCAAACATTGACATTTCAAATTCCTTCTTCATTTCACAAGAAAAAGTTTTTTGTAATGCTTCCTTTCCTCCAAATATGATATCATCAATAAATTTTTTAGATAACAATACCTCATTGTTCTTTAAAATATTCAACTATAGATTGTTGTTATCATTTGTTGTTGCAAAACTAATCCTCACCAAATAATTATAAAGTCTTTCATACCATGTTCTAGGGGCTTGTTTCAAACCATATAAACCTTTGTGCAATTGACACACTATATTCTTTTTATTAAGGTCCAAAAATCCTTTAGGCTATTATATGTATTCTTTTTCTTCTAGTATCCCATTCAAAAATACAGGTTTGACATCCATTTGATATACCTTAAAACCTTTATAAGAAGACTATGAAAGTAGCGTTCTTACTCCTAATCTTGCAATAGGGAAGAACATTATCCCATAGTTAGCACCTTCCTCTTGTGCATATCCTTTGTATAACAATCTAGCTTTACTTCTTGTGATTTCCCCTTTCTCATTTAGTTTATTCTTGAATACCCACTTTGTTCCAATAACATTTTTTTCTTTAGGTCTAGGTAATAGAGACCATGTTTTGTTCTTTACAATCTGTTCAATTTCTTCATTCATAGCTTGTATCCAATCTTCATTATCCAAATAATATTTCATAGATTTGTGCTCAAAGTTACAAAGTAATCATGTATCACTTTTGAGTCTTTTTATGGTCATAACAATAGAATCTTTATCTCCAATTATTTGTTCAGGTGCATGATGTATTCTCACATATTTTGCTAACACAAGCTCTTTCCTTCTTTGTTCTTCAGTAGGTTCATCTTGAAAAATAATTTCAAGCTCATTATCTCTTCCTTGTTTAGGTTCAGGTTCAGGGTTTACATGCTTGCCATTGCCTAACTATTGTTCAACTTCCTATGTCTATGACTCAACATCATAAAACTATTTCTTGGCACCCATAGTCTGATGTTCAACAATTGGCTAATGCAGCTCAACATTCGTAGTCTGACATTCAAAAATTGGCTAGGTATTTGCAGGTTTGATTTCTTGTTCAAGTGGAGTGCCTGGAGCACTATCATTTACATATATGAATGAATTGTAATATTTAGGTTTTGTCTTGTATTCAAATTCATTTTTCTCTATGTATTCATCAAGTTTCACATTTACACTTTTCACAACTTTGTTAATGTTAGAGTTCAAAGACTTATAAGCTTTACTCTTGGTGGAATATCCTAGGAATATACCTTCATCACTTTTAGTATCAAAATTTTCATTCCTATTATCTTTAAGTATGTAGCATTTTCTTTGAAAAACTTTGAAATATTTTACATTAGGTGCATAACCATACCATAATTCAAAAGGTGTAGCATTTTTACCTTTCTTGACTTGCACTCTTTTTAGAGTATAAATATGCTTAGTGTTAGTTTCTATTTAATGTGTTTTTAGTTTTAGATACCCATCTGGGTCAAATAGAGATTCCAACTCTCATAGTTCCACTATTGGTTTTCTGGGTTAGTGTTTTTGAGCACCTTGGGATATGTGTCAATGTAGAAAATAGGTTATTTTGTAATTAAGCCATAATTATGATGATTTAGAGGGTGTAAGTTGGAGGGATGATTATGCTTGTAATTTAAAGCACTCTATAAAAAGAATCAAGTCAAAAGGATTTATGGTTTGAAAGTTATTATAGTTTTATGTTGTGTGGAGATCCCTTAAGAACACTTCAAAGTCAGATTTGAGGTACTTAATGGCCTTATATGGGCCCAAAAAATGGGGGACAATCAAATCTGGTCTATAGGGTTATAGAGTTCTTGGAGAGCTTTCTAAAAATGTAAATGGTTCATCAATCGGAGTCTCGGATCAAAAGTTATGCCTCTTAGAAGTTGGAATACCATTTTTGGATTCTTCTAATTTTGTACCGACTTTTGAGATGTTTTCTAAAACCTTCTATTTTGGTGGTGGATTCCAAATGGCATATTCTAAAATTTATTTGTAACCCTAAACCTAATTTGGGTTGCTTAAGGTCATTTCTGGCATTGTAAACACAATTTTTCAATGGAGTTTGGGAGAAGGTACTATGAGGAGTGTTTTCATTCAGAATCAGACAACATTGTAAGAACCTAGGGCACATCATTGAGTCTATTTTAACTGTACTAAATGTAATAGCATATCTCTTCTAATGATGATATTCCCTTTTCCTATTTTGTTCATTTTGTCTTGGGTTGTGCCCTCATCAAGTGGTATTAGAGCTAGGTTTTCCCGAGTGTGTAGATAGAGTGCTGACTATGAGGAAGTTTGCACCAGGACTATGTGGTTGTGGGTTTTGATATAGTGAGAAGATGCCTCCACAAAGGGAGCATGGTGGAAGGGCATGCATTTTTCCTCCTAAGGTTAGAGCCCTCTAGAGACAAGTTCATGCATTGCAAGAGGAGATCCATGGAGGGATGAATATTGCCATATGCGATGAAAGTGAGGAGGAAAATAATGAAGAAGGAAATATTGTGTAGGAAGGATAGATAGGAGAGCTGGTGGTCAAGTAAGGGTTGCTTATGTGGATGATGATACATAATCATCACATTCAGAGGATGCATAATGAGGAGAGGTTCTAGTTAATTAAAGAGTCTTGCTGAGTAGTGAGACTAAACCTGGAAAAAGGAAGAATTTGTTTCATACTAGGTGCAAGTGTGAGGGAAAATGTTGTGATGTGATGGTTGATGGTGGGAGCACTAAAAACTTTCTGTTAGAAGAAATGGTTTCAAAGCTAAATCTCAAGAGAGAGAAACATCCCCATCCCTATCATATTTCTTGGGTGGAGAATGATCATAAGGTCCTGGTTAGTGAGGAATGTTTGGTAAAGTTCAAGATTGGGAGTTATCATGATGAGGCTCTCTGTGACATCATCCCAATGGATGTCTTCCATTTATTGTTGGGAAGGCTATGAAAATTTGATAGGCATGGTATACATGATGGTCATACAAATACATACTCTTTGATAAAGGATGGAGTTCACCACAAATTGAAACCCTTGATAAAGGAGAGTGAAAAGGTATGTAGCAGTTTTAGGGTATGTCTTGTCGATGGAAGAAAATCTCTGGATGACATGAAACATCATCATATGTGTTATGCTTTAATTCCTAGAAAGGATAAGGAAGGTAGTAATGAAGTTCCACTTGAAGTTTTGGGTCTATTAAGTGAGTACAGAGATGTCATCTTTGATAATGTTCTAGAAGGGTTGCTGCCAATAAGGCTAATCAATCATCAAATAGATTTAGTCCCAAGAGCTCATTTTGCTAACAAGGCTTCTCATGGGATGACTCTTATTGAGATTAAGAAGCTAAACATACAAGTTTAGGAGCTATTGAGGAAATATTTGATTCCAAAGAGCCTGAGTCCATGTGCAGTACCTACAGTGCTAGCACCAAAGAAGGATGGAGAGTGGAGAATGTGTAAAAACTCTTAGGCTATAAATAAAATAACCATCAAGTACCAATTTTTGTTTCCAAGGATGGATGATCTTATGGATTGCTTGAGTGGAGCTCAGTACTTCACAAAGATACATCTAAAGAGTTTCTATCACCAAATATGGATACGAGAGGGAGATGTTTGGAAGATTACATTCAAGACTAAGGAGGGTCTATATGAGAGGTTAGTCATGCCCTTTGGAATGACCAATTTGCCAAGCACCTTCATGCAGCTTATGAATGAGGTACTAAAGAATTTTTTTGGAAAATTTGTTATTGTCTATCTGGATGATATTTTGATTTTTAGTAAGTCTTTGGATGAACATTTATTGCACATTCATAGTGTCCTTGAAAGGTTGAGGGAAGAGAATTTGTTGATTAATTTGAAGAAGTGTAGATTTTTCAAAAGGTAGTTAGTCTACTTAGGGTTTGTTGTATCAATTAAAAGTTTCAAAATGGACCCAGAAAAAGTGGAGGTCATCTTGGGATGGCCTACTCCAAGGTCTACCATTGAGGTGAGGTCATTCCATGGTTTGGCTAGTTTTTATAAGAAGTTCATTAGGAATTTTAGTAGTATATGTTCACCCCTAACTGAAACAATGAGGAGGGATAGAAAAGAGTTCAAGTGGACTACATGAGTTGCAAGGAGTTTTGGATTGCTAAAGAAGAAGGTGATAGAGCAACTTGTGTTGGCACTTCTTGATTTCAAAAAAATGTTCTAGGTGGATTATGATGCTAGTGGTAGTGCTATTGGGGCTGTGTTGAGCCAAGAAGGTAAACCTATTGCCTATTATAGTGAAAAATTGAATGATGCAAAGAAGAAGTATTATGTTTATGATTAGGAGTTCTATGCAATAGTTTGGGCCTTAAAAAAATGGAGGCATTATTTGTTTCCAAAAGAATTTATCTTGTATATTGATCATCTGCAAGCATTGCAGTACCTGAATAGCCAAGGTAAATTGAATTAGAGACATTTGAAATGGGTAAAGTTCATGCAAAGCTATAGATTTATATTGAAACATAGAAGTAAAAGGTCTAATAGGGTTGTAGATGCATTAAGTAGGAGATAGTTGTTGTTGACAAAAATGTAGGTTGAAGTGGTTGTGTTTGATGAACTCAAGAATCTGTACCCTGAGGACCTTGACTTTGCAAAGGCTTGGAAGGCTTGTAAAGAACTTGTTACTCTAGACAAGACCAAGTGGCTAGATTACACAATTTAGGATGGTATGTTGTTTAAGGGTAGTCAATTGTGTATTCCAAGGAGTCTCATGAGGGAGAACTTGATCAAGGAGAAACACAGTGGAGGGACAGAAAGACACTTTGGTTGAGATAAGACCATTTCCATTATTAGTGAACATTATTTATGGCCTCAATTGTCATAGGATGTGAAGAAGTTTGTGTAGAGTTGATGAGTATGTCAAACAACCAAAGGATTTAGTCAAAATACTAGACTCTATCAACCATTTCCTATTCCATCGAAACCTTGGGAGGACACAAGTATGGATTTTGTTTTTGGATTGCTAAGGATACAAAGGGCTAATGACTCAGTATTTGTGGTGGTTGATAGGTTCTCCAAGATGGCACATTTCATTCCATACCACAAGACTCATGATGTAGTGCATATTGCATATTTGTTTTTCAAAGGGGTGGTGAGGCTACATGGTCTCCCAAAAAGTATTGTTTTTGATATAGATACTAAATTTCTTGGGTATTTATGGAGGACTTTGTGGAAGAACTTGAAGACAAAATTGAAGTTCAGTTCTGCACATCATCTACAAATTGATGGACAAACAAAAGTCGTGAATAGAAGTATAGCCAATTTGCTAAGGTGCTTAGTAGGAGATAAGCCCAAGGGATGGGATTGGATTCTAACCCAAGAAAAATTTGCTTACAATAATTCTATGAATAGGAGTATTGGTAGATCACCATTCCAAATTGTGTATGGGAGTAGTCAAAGGACTGCACTAGAGTTGAGGAAGATGAAGCAAGGAGAGAGGACAAGTGTTGAGATAGAAGACTTTGCTAAACATGTCAAGAACCTACATGAGGAGGTACATGCACATATTGCCAAGATGAACCTGCATTATAAGGCTAGAGCATATCAAAAGAGGAGACATAAGGAGTTCCAAGTTGGGGATTTGGTTATGGTATACTTGAGGAAGGAATGATTTCTAGTGGGTTATCTACAAAAAGCTAAAGATGAAGAAATTTGGTCCCTACAAAATTTTGAAGAAACACAATTCAAGAAATGCATATGAGGTTGACATAGGAGAAAGAGAGAACAACTAGGGCTAAAGACACACCCAACTATCCAATCCACCCTGCATTAGTCAACACAATGTAAACACAACAACAAAATAAGAACACCAAGGAGAGAAGGAAAAAAATTCTTATATATTCATCAAATAATCAACATACATGCCAAGCTATAAGGCCTTCTGGGTTATGACCAATTACAATATACAACTTCAAAATCACGATCCAACTTCAAGTTTACACTTCTAGACACATAACCCTATTCTCTTCTTCTCTGCATTCTCTCTCTCCTTAAACTCAATCCCAAACCTCCTTAAATAATTTCCAAAATGGCCTACAAAAGATTCTAGAATATAGAAAAGCCACAAGTTAGCTCTCAACAATTATTAACTACCTATACATAAATTAAATACAAAAAAAGTCAGCCCAAACTAGAACCGGACATAGACTACTTGGAAAATGAAGACTTCACAAAATACTATCACTCAACATCCACATGAACTCAACATCCAAAGGAATCAATCAACAACTACTATGAAATTGACATCCTCCAATGCTTGGCAACCACAGATCACTCATCAGACAAAGGATCACTCAACATCCAAAGGAATCACTTGGCAACCAAAGGATCACTCAGTAGCAACTATGAACTCGACATCCACTAAATTCTTGACAAAAAATAAACACTTAGCACCAACTAAGAACTTAGTAGCAACTAGAAGAATGAGCAAAAGGTGCAAGATTACAAGGAAACCTAGGATGCTCCTGCATAAGACAACTAGGGTTTGGGAAATGATTCTCCTAAATCATGCAAGTGTCAAAACCTGAGCTGAATCCAACTCAGACTAAGAAATCCATGTAGCATCTTCAATTTGTTTTTTCTTCCATTTCACTAAATATTCATAGTATTCTTGTCCTCTTGTGCTCTTACCAACTCTCTGATCCAATATCTATTCAACTTCTTCAATCTACTTCTTAGAATAATCTTTAGATACAAAAACTTCATTATCTAACTCATGATACTTATATAAATCAGCAACATTGAATATAGGAGATATATCCATGTCATCGAATAACTCAACTTCATAAGCATTTCCACTTTCAAACTTCTTCAGGACTTTACAAGGTCCAAACTTCTTCATCTTCAACTTATTGTATGTTCCAATAGGAAATCTTCCTTTCTTCAAATGAACCATCACCTCATCACCAACTTCAACATCATGATGTCTTCTAGACTTATCAACATTCTCTTTATACTTCTGATTACTTTGTTCCAACATAAACTTCACTTCCTTATGCAAAGACTCCATAAAATCAGCAAATGTTTTCCCTATAGCACTTTTTTTCCTTCACCAACAACATCTCTCAAATATGATACTCCTCTAAGCTGCATTCTAGTAACAATTTGAAAAGGTGTCTTCCTTGTACTCCTATTCACAAAATTATTATATGAAAACTCAACTTGTGCCAATACTATTTCCCAATTACTTGGCTTGTCTCCCACTAAACACCTCAACAAATTACCCAGGCTTCTATTCACAACCTCTATCTATCCATCTATCTATGGATGGAATGTGTAAGAATTTTCCTTAGGAAAAAATGACACCAAGATCAAGAAGCTCAAGAACAAGCACAATATTGACCAAATGATGTATGATCATAATAACAATATGAGAATGAATAATGTACAAGTACACTAGAAGTGCCTATATATAAAGGCCTCTAGATTGACTAGGAGTTAGCAAAATGATAAGCCTCACAACTAAGCACATGTCCAACAAGAGTGGATTATCCTCTATTGAGCATGGGAGTTAGTGTGATGATGAGAGGATAAGCCTATAAGCCTACATAGGTGTTTTACATAAAATTATGTTGTATACACCATGTGCTTAATTAGACTGTGACCAATTATGTTGTCTACATGAAAACTCAGTTGATTATGCAAACTCTAGTGTTGTAGACACCATGTGTTAAAATGGTGTTGCTAAATCTTGTGTTGTCAATAAGACAACTCATATGAGTATGCATACTCCTAGGTGTCTACCCTAATAAATAATAAAACAATGCATTTACCCTAAGTAAACTTAAGTAAAGTGTAAATAATAATTATTTACACTAACACCCCCCCTTAAGTGCAACTTAGGGGAATGCATTTAAGCTCACAAAAGCTATGATGAAATGCATAATGGGTCCCAACTACTAGGCCATTTTAGGTACCCAAGTACAAATGCAATGATGTACATACAATGCTATGAAATGCAATCTCTCTAAAAATGGAGAAAGAGGTAAAACCTCATGGGAGAAACCCTCCCCGAAAAAGAGAGATATCTACAATAAAGAAGAGAAGAGTGATGTGACCCCCTAGTGAAAAATCCCTCACCCCCAAGAGATCTCGCAAATGAAGATACTTGACCTCTATGAAGGGCTTGGTGAAGATGTCAGCTATCTCCTACTCTATAGGAAAATATTGCAATGCAATGACCTACTCATGAATCATCTCTTTGATGTAGTGCATATGAACCTCAATGTGAATTGTTTACTGATGTTGGCTTAGATGTTTTGAGATTTAGATGGCACTCTAGTTATCACAATGTATGACTATGGGTCTAGGTAGATCAAAACCAAACTCCTTTAGAATCTGCTGCAACCAAATAGCTTCTATCACCGCATTCATAGCTCCTCAATACTCAACATTAGTTGATAAAAGAGAAATAGTGTTTTTGCTTTTTACTCTACCAAAAAATGGGGCTGGAACCAAGATGAAACATATATCCTAAAGTAGACTTGCGGGAATCAAGATCCCCTACATAGTTTGAGTCTGTATATCCCACTAACCATAGTCTAGTACTAGTTGCATAACATATCCCATATGTATGTGTACCCTAGATATAGTGCAAGATTCATTTTGTTGCCTTCTAATGAAGTTCATGTGGCTCTTGCATGAAGCAAGAAACCATGCCAACTATAAATGAGATGTCAAGGCATGCATGTGCCAAGTAGATGAGGCTTCCAACCCATTTTCTATGGAGTGGAACACTTTTCTTCTAACTTAACACCTAAAAGAAAGGGAGTAGGTGTAGCCTTGCAGTCACTCATACAAAATCAAGCATATAGATCAAGAGCATACTTGGGTTGCGATAATGTGATCCCTGTTGAAGATTGATGTATCTCAATACCAAGGAAATAATAAAGTAGACCCAAGTCTGTCATCAAAAACCTATCCTACAAAGTAGCCTTGACACTATCAATGATGGAAGTTGTACTCCTTGTAATGTTTAAGTCATCAACATAGAGAACAAATAGCAAATGAGAATCATCCTTCTAAAGACTATAGACATTCAAATTAGAATGACATCTGGTGAACCCTGTTAAGAGAAGGAAAGAATCCATTTTGGCATACCAAGCTCTTGGAGCTTGTTTAAGTCCATAGATAGACTTTTTCAACTTGCAAACCAAGGTAGAATCCTGGATGAATCCCTATAATGATTAAGTCATCAACATAGGGCACAAGTAGCAAATGAGAATCATCCTTCTGAAGACTATAGACATTCAAATCAGAATGACATCTAGCGAACCCTGCTAAGAGAAGAAAAGAATCCATCTTGGCATACCAAGCTCTTGGAGCTTGTTTAAGTCCATAGATAGAATTTTTCAACTTGCAAACCAAGGTAGAATCCTAGATGAGTACCTATGGCTGCTCCATATAAATATCCTCATGAAGATCACCATTCAAGAATGCACTTTTCACATCCATTTGATGAACAACCAATCTCTGAGTTGTTGCTATAGCTAGTGCCAAACAAATGGAGTTCATTTTTGAAATTGGTACAAAGGTATCAATGTAATCAATGCTAGGTACCTGAGAGAAACCTTTTGCAAAAAGTTGAGCCTTATGTTTATCGACACTTCCATCTACTACAAACTTGGTTTGATAGATCCACTTACACCGAACTAATTTTCTTCCCTTAGGAAGAGATACTAAGTCCCATGTATCATTTATCATAAGAGAATTATATTCTTCCTCTATTTCTCTATCCCATTTTGGAATACCTAATGATTCTTTGAATGAGTGTCGATCGAAAGCAACTGCAATATAAGCATGTGGGAGTGAATTATGTTGTGATCTTGTCCTCCTAGTATTGAAAGGATTCCCTACCAATGGTCCTACCGCATACAATGTCTACTTAGCCCATCTATGTGTAGTGGAAGAAGATGTAGAAGAAACATCCTAAACCTTAATTGGCTGATGCCTCTATTTGGGTCATGGGCACACATCTTTCAAGTCACTGTCATTATTGCCACTCTCTTTAATGAAGGAGGAAGAAGGAGGAGTTGAAGAAGTAAAGCTTGGACAATTTTCTTCAAAGTGTACACTCCTCTCATAGAATATGTCATGTGTCTCTAGATCCATCAACTTGTAGGCTTTATGAGAGTCTGCATAACCAACAAAGATGCAAGGTTTGCTTTGAGGTTCCAATGCCTTGCATTTCTGTGGCAGTATTCATGCCAATGCTAGACAACCAAAGAATTTGAAGTGCTTAATAGAAGGTTTCCTACCAGTCCAAGCTTCAAAAGGAGTTACACCATCCAAAGCTTTATGAGGACTCCTATTCTAGATGTAGTTAGCACAATTCATTACTTCAGCCCAAAAGATTTGATCAAGAGAATTATTTAGTAGCATGCAAGTGGTCATCTCCTTGAGTGTTCTGTTCTTCCTTTTAGCAACATCATTCTATTTTGGTGTGTATGGTACTAAATACTGAAGGTCAATTCCCTCTTGAGTACAAAATTCTATTAGTCTTGAGTTCACATACTCCCCCCCATTATCTGTTTGAAGAACTTTGATGGCTTTTTCTGACTAATTTTCCACTTGAACACTTCACTCTTATGAGGCATGAAGAAGACCCAAGTAAAGTGAGAGTAGTCATCTATGAAGGTGAGTGCATACTGAGACTTGCCAAATGATGGAACTATAAATGGGCTTGCCACATCACTATGAACCAATTCAAGAACACATTGTTCTCTCCAAGAATTCTCCTTGTCAAACATTTTTTCTAGATGTTTCCCAAGTGAGCAACTTGAACAAACACATTCTAAAAACTAGACTTGAGGTAGACCATGAACCATTTTCTTGCTACTAAGATGATGAAGATATATGTAGTTGAGATGTCCAAATCTCTCATGCCATAGTTTTCTTTATGTATTTTAATGTAGTAACAAGGCTTGTGCATTTGATTTAGGAACAAAGGAAGAGAAAGTGTAAAGATTTGAATCATGATTGGCTTCTCCTATTGCAATCATAGAGTCATCCTTAATGCTTTTCACTACCACTGAGTCTAGAAGAAATTCAACCTTATTTCCACCTCCATAGTGAGTGATTTGGTAGATTGAAAGAAGGTTAGAGGTAAGACTAGGAACATAGAGTACATCCTTGAATGCTCCATTGTCCATCTCAACTTCACCTTTTCCTTCAACTTTCACTTTAGTATCATCTCCTACAAAGATTTGTGGTACCTCTGAATGTGTCATGGAAGAAAAATCTCTCTTTTATGCACCCATATGATGTGTGGCACTTGAGTCAATGATCCATTCTCCCTGACTAACAATGTTTGTGAGTAAAGCATGCCCTTTGCTCTTGGAATCAAAAGATGAAGACCCTTTCTTGTTATACGCATTAGGTAATGGAACATTGTGTTTCTTCATGATGTTCTTCAATTCATCAATCTACTTATGATAACACTGATGCTCATCATGACCCATCTTCTTACAATAGGCACACTTCTTCTTTTCCTAATTGTTGTCCTCCTTTTTGTTGGTATTAGTAGAAGATTTGACTTGTTGTTGATTTGAATTAGGTGTTCATTTTTCTGTATCCCTTTATTTTTTGGCTTTCCACTTCTTCTTTTCCCCCTTTCCTTTGTTTGAACTTTCACCAGCTAAATTTTTTAAATTCTCATTGTTAGCTACTGATGCCTTAGACTTTGAAGACTTGAGAATCCCTATTTTTGTCAACTTAGCTTGTTCATCCTCTAACAACTAAGCATAATAATCAAAAGTGAGTTTCTGATAAGAACACCCTAGAGTAGCCTTTTTGGTGTTGAAAGAAGAGACAAATGTGGAGTACTCAAATGGTAGCTTATTATGAATTAGATAAATCAACCTATCATCTTTAATGGGACTGCTATAATCAATAAGTTTTGTTCTCAACTTATTCACCTTAATAATAAAATCCTAAATTGAATCAAAGCTCTTAGGATCTAGGGAGATAAGCTCATCTTCAATTTTGTAGGCATCCTCCTCAGTCAATTTACCATATAGGTTTTTGAAGGCATCCCAATTTTCCTTGGATGTATTATACTTCATGATCTGATAGAGGATCTTGTCTTCAACCCCTAACCTAAGAATACTTAGGGCTTTCCTATTTGCCTATTCCCAAGCATTAATTTCACTTTTAGATACTTGATCACCTATTGGTTTAGGAAAAGAGCCATCTGCATATTGAGAAACTTCTTCATTCATCAATTCACACCATTTTTTAATAGACCATGTGGCATAGTTATGTGGTGTTAATTTTGGAATCTTATGATTTCCCATGATGCAAGAACAAAAAGATAACAACATGAACACAACACCAAGAGACACCTCCCCTTTCACTCAATCAAGAAATCCCCCCCAAATGAAAGATTTTGGCACTTTATACTTAGTGTGATTATAGCCACTTGCCAATTTTGGCCTTAGTGATCTTCTAATTTTACTATTTACAACCTCCTTTTGAAGTTCAAATCTGGTACTAAGCATTGTAGCTCAGATATACAACAATTCTGAAGTTTAATCAAAGCATTACAATGAAAAAAAGGACCTATTTTTGGAAGTGGTATTTTTTTCCATACAATCCTATAATCTAAATGTAGATTTGGAAAGTAGACAAAAAATTATTCACTTTCCAAAAAAATGGAACCTAAAAATGTGTCCATGTGAGCTCGTACGGAGTGTTTGAAGTTACAAAATGTAGGATTAGATAGGTACAATCACCAAAAACTAAATTTTTTGACAGTTCCATGCACCAAAACCAAAAAATAATTGCATCATTGAAAGGTTTAGGAAATTCTAGCCAAAATCAAAACAATATTGCACCTAATTTGGAGTCCGGATGATTGAGATATAGCCTCCTAAAGTCGAACAATCAAATCAAAACTAAATATGGAGAGGGGTTTGATCAATAAAACACTGTGTTAAATTTGAAGTCCAAACAACTATCATGGTAGTGTAATTTAGCCTAGTGGTGATGGTCAAATGACCATTAATTTTACTATTGTCAAATGCTTACATTAGAAAAAAATGATTCGTCCTGATAATGTGGGAGGTACGGATGCTAATGTCAACTATACAGAATGATGACTTTAGTTGTACAGAGGGTGACATGGCTCATTGATGTGGTAGGGCTAATGTGGTTGATGATTTCACTCATTTATGTGGTAGTGCTAACATGTCAAATGATGTTACTCGTCGATGTGGTAGGATTGATGTGTCGGATGACATCACTTGTCAATGTGGCAAGACTGATGTGTTGGTACCAATGACTGGGGTAGACAACGTGTCCTACATGGCACTGAGTTGGCATTTTGGGGCTGATGCATGGCATGGTAGGAAGCTTTGCTAGAGGTTCTATTTGGCGACCACCAAAATGCAAAGTAGCAGTGCCAGAGAGTTTTTGATTGGCCGGTGGGAAGCTTGGAGTCATTAGTGAAACCATAAGGAAGAGCTAGTGGGTGGGGGATTAATCCCACATTCACCACACAACAAGCTTCTGTAGTGAATAAAAGAAGAAGCCCGAGATAGTAAAAACAAATTGTGAGCTGCCGAGATTTGCAAATCACTATGTGGTAAGTTGTGGTCGTGAGTTGGATTTGTTCACCGATTTGGTTGAGACTACAAATTTAAAATAGAATATACCAAGGGGAAGGAACATTCTGCTATGAAATGAAATATTCCATGTGGGGGCCATAATTTGACCACCCAATTCCTGCAAAAGAAATTTCTCTATAGGCTTGATAGGCCAATTTTTTTTTCAAAAAAATAATCCAAAAATTGCAAACAAAAATTGCAGAGAAAATAAATATAGATCTAAAAAATAAATTATATAAATCTAATAGTTCATACCAAATTTTGCAAATCGGGCCTTCGAGTGCTGGTTTGCAAATGTTTTTTTACCTCAATTTTGACTATGGCCTAGGGTAGGCAAATTTATAGTCAAAATTTATCAAATTGACACTTCAGATGCAATGGTGAGGTCCACTTTGGCTCTAGATGCTCCCAATGACTGCAATTTTTTTGGATCTGAATCAGTGGCCCTCTAAGAGGTGAAGCAAGAATGGTCTCCAATGGCTATGAAATGACACTCCTATGGCTCTAATACCATGTAAGAATTTTGCTTAGGGAAAAATGACTCCAAGATCAAGAAGCTCAAGAACAAGCACAATATTGACCAAATGATGTATGATCATAATAACAATATGAGAATGAATAATGTACAAGTACACTAGAAGTGCCTATATATAAAGGCCTCTAGATTGAATAGTCGTCAACAATATGATAAGTCTCATAGGTAAGCACATGTCCACCAAGAGTGGATTATCCTCCATTGAGCATGGGTGTTAGTACGATGATGAGAGGATAAGCCTACATAGGTGTTTCACATAAAATTATGTTGTAGACACCATGCGCTAAAATAAAGTTGCTAACTCTTGTGTTGTCAACAAGACAACTCATATGAGTATGCATACTCCTAGGTATCTACCCCAATAAATAATAAAATAATGCATTTATCCT